>NW_023590999.1:4011706-4423969 GCF_014843425.1 Jatropha curcas | reverse complement strand
TCTGCTTGAGCGAGATTAAGGTAGGGAATATTTTGATTGATGAAGACCAAATGAGATAGTAAGTTAATATACGTTGACTCAGTTAGTGATAGGTAGACGTATGGCTAATTAGAACATTTAATTAAAATGTTTAAGACTGTAGATTAAGAAAATTCTAAGTCCATGATACCTTGGACAGAAAAGTGAAGTTTTTTATTTAGTATATATGCATTCGACGATAAGAAACTAAGAGACTCTCGTTTGGTTGATATTTGTTGTTAAGGATGCATTAGTTAGACTACGAGATTTTCATAGAAAGAATTAGTATTGTGATGTGATATTAGATTGAAAGTAAGTAATAAGTCTTGATTGAATGTTGGGGTTGTTAGCATAAATCCGATTAACGAGGATTAATCAGACAGTTATTTCGAAGTGCCCTAATGATATAGATAGATCAACCGGAAGTCGTAGACGAATTTTTTTTCTTTAAGTTTTGACATTAAAGTACATAAGTTTTTGAAAATTTTTTTGATTAAAGAAAAGTTGAATTAATCAATATCATGTAACTTAAACAGTTTAAATCTTGATATTAGAAGTAAACTTAAATTCAAGCTCGTTTTCTGTTTCGTAAATACTATTCATTGGGTTTTCATGAAGAAATTTTAGTGTTTCAGGCTTACTACGGGCCTCGGGGGCCTTAAGCTTACCTGAGCCCTAGTGCCGGAAATTGTCTATTTATATCACAGGGCCGGTGGGATAAGATAAAGGGGTGGTAATGATAATGATAACAATGCTATAGGTAAGTAGGTAGTTCGCAGTCAAGATAGAAACACGAATGTTGGAATGGTCAGGTAGGCAATTTCGGGTACAGAAGTTGAGTTGCTACTAAATTTGGAGTATAGGATTGTTGGCAATAGAAATTCGAGGTCATAGTAATAGACTTAAGTTTCCTGTGAGTTTTAATCAAGTGACAATAAATGTAATAGATGGTTGAACGAATACATTTTGAGTTATAATGAAACCTTTCATTCATTTATTCTTGGATGTCAATCAAATGATAATTTGTTTGTTAAATATCCTTACATGCTTTCTTTTCTAGTTGGATTCCTATTTCTTGCTCATCTCTAAAATTCGAGGACGAATTTTTATAAGGGGGGGAGATTGAAACGAGGGCGAAGTGGCGGTCGTCGACTCTCCTAACGCCGCTGGCTCCTTTTCGGCCCCCCTCCACGCAAACAAAGCCTCTGGCGGTGCGAAAACGAGACTGTCTCTGTTGACAGTTCTCGTTCCTCGACCTCCAGCAAAAGCTTGCCGTTTCAGGAAAGCACAGTTCGAGAGAAGGGCATCGATCGACTCGTCTCCTTCTGGTACGAACCGGAATGGTCTAGAAGCCCCAAGATTTTTTTTTTCTTTTCTTTTTTTTTTCTTTTTCTTTTTTTTTCTTTTCCTCCTTTTCTCTTTTCCCTTCTTCTTCCTTGCGCCAGCGCCAGGTGCGCGACACCCCTCCCCCTCCCTTTCTTTTTCCGACCATCCGAGACCATCGCCAACCTCGTTGTCGCCTCCTCACTGCAGCAGCCCTCGCCTCCCTTCCTCTCTCTCTCCTTTCGTTTCTGGCGTACTACACTCACAGCAGACTTGTGAGTTTGTGATCGGAAATCGCGTCGCCTCTTTAGCTCAACTCTCCGGCGATCGATCGACTCCAGCTTCATCCCCATCGACGGTGTAGCTCCGCTCTCCCCTTCTCCATCGTCGTACTGGTGCAGCAAATCGCAAGGAGTTGCGATATCATTCTTCGACAGGGACAGTGGCATTTCTTTTCTTTCTTGCACTTTTCCGACATTTTCGCAACTGGGTAAGCAATTTCCAACCTTTCTCTTAGTAAGGTAAGTTGATTAGTGAATTTGCCAGCCTGTGAGCTATGAGATTAAACTGGAATTTAGGAATTTTATTTTTAATTATTCCTTCAAATTATTGCTTGATAGTGTACATATGAGGTAGTAGGTCTAATATTTGCAACAGATTGGTTAGTTGGTGTGCAATTTAAGATTTTAGCGTAGAAAAACTACGAATCTGTGTAATGGCAGCAAATATATTAAATTGTGGTAGAAAGACAAATATGGATGAGGAAGTGTGAGGAAGTGTATTTTTTTTAATTTCCAGGTCGATAGATATTCATCAATGCTTATTCATATTCAATAGATGATGGTTCATGGATCATTAAATGGAATTTCGAGATCTAAATTAATAACAAGGAAATGGAAGAGTTTATAAATTATAATTGCATATAATTATTAAAGGTGTATATATATATATATATATATATAGTTACAGTAGAAGGATATAAAAGTTAAGCCAATATAAATTTTCAATTGTTTATCTACTTAGTTATTTGCTTAACCTTATAAAGTAAAGTTAAAATTTTGTATTGGTGATTAATTATTGATGTTGTTAGTTGGATGATACGAGATACTTAGAACATAATGTGTAAAGATTAATATTTGATTGATGTTGTTAGTTGGATGATACGAGATACTTAGAACATAATGTGTAAATTTGAATAGAGTAAAACTTCTTGTTCTAATAAGTGGTAACTGAGGTTAAGCTTGAAGTCTTACATGCCTAGGTACCAATGAAAAGATATGGAATCAGAATTAATCGTGAAAGTTAATTATGCACATATGCTTGTATATACATACATATGTATCCAATGATTGATAAATGATGTTATTTAGAATATGAATTAAGCTCATGTAAGTTGTTATGGATGTTAAATGGCGATAATGTCATTTAAAGGCGGACGGGTATTTGAACTTGGATTGTATTGCCCGACGGATGGGCTCGGTGTTTAATAATATTATATTATCTGCTGATATTTAAACAAGGTAGATAGTCTATTTTTAGGGGAGATCTGCCGATAATTTCGATACGGAACTTTAGGACTAGTTTAAGTAATACACAATTAATAAAAGTCTATTTAGCATTAATTCTATAACTAATAAATAATTAAATAGGAATGCTCTACTATTAATTATTTTCATTATTATTCATCGAATTATTAATATTTCTATATTATTTCATTATTATATTGATTTAATTGTCTTGTTTATTCTTAATAATTACTTTATTTATTATTATCTTTATATTCATTTAAATTATTTATAGTAGTTTAATTATTTTCTTTTATGTTTATTATTATTATTTATTTTATTGTTATATTTATGTTAATGGTTATTTATTTTAATTATTTAATTGCATTTGAGAATGGATGTCTACATCGTGCATGTGCATTACGGGTTCAACTGATCAATTATGTCATGCATTGGATTGCAATGTTTGAATTATTGTTGTGAAAATGCTATGCTATTGGTTTGTGTGGAATTTGGCGAATGAAGTGGACACATGGGTTTTGGTTTAGGGACGGTCTGTGATATGGATCCGTTATGATATATACATTTGTACCCATTCGCGGAAATGAGATATCGGCGCCCCCCTTCGATGCACCTGGATGATAATAAGATTTATGGGAATGTCACAGGATGGCTTCGCTTGTTGTTGCGCACCTTGAAATCTAGATTGATTTTACGCCCGCAGGGTGGGCTCCTTTGTGATCCACTTGATTGATCTAGATTGGATGGAGCCACACGGTGTGCCTCCTGTTGGTATGAAAAGAAAAAAGCAGAATGGTAAAACAATGAGGGACTGTTAAGTGAGGAGTTAGACCAGTTGGCCGGTAATTGGGGATCGGCTCCCTGGCTGCACAATGTATGAGAGGTGCGAGCCATGTTGAGGACGTGGCTCGTTGGTTTCAGTGGTGCCCACTGACTAATTCACGTGAGTGTGATCTATATGAGATTGTTTTATTTGTGAGTGCTAATGATTATTTGTTCATTATGTTGTAACTGGCTGCGTGAGGCATATTACGGTCGGATGACAGATTGATATGTTTACATTATTTGTGTGACTGCGCTCGTCTCTCCGACCCTACTTCGCTTGTGTTGTGCAATAATTATGCTTCCTTAGGAAACAAACTCCAACAGTCTTGTTTAACAATTTTTTCAGGAAGTAAGTTTCTCTTTAATTCGGATTAAGCTATGTTCCTTCGTCGCAGAGCTATAAAGAAAATTTCCTAGACCAATAAATATTTGATGCTATGTTGACCATCTCCGATTCTCCACCGAAAACCTGAACATATAGCATCCTTGGCTGCACAAATCCCTCTCCATACAAAGCTTGGATTACGACCAACGCCTGCACCAAGAAATTTGTATACAATTAGTCGTGTATTAACATAGACGATATATTTATGTGAGCCCATATTAAATGTGGAATGTTGTAGCTAATAAATTGGGCCGAGATTTAATAAAATATTGAGATAATAATTTTTTTTTATGTTTCAGGCTTACTACGGGCCTCGGGGGCCTTAAGCTTACCTGGGCCCTAGTGCCGGTCCGGCCCACGGAAACGGGTCGTGACACCGCAATAGCCACGGTTCGGTCCAGACATTAACCGATTGACCATCTCCGATTCTCCACACTGACAGTTGCGTCACGCAACTCCAATCAAGATGACGTCACCATGAATGCCGACATAACTGTTTTTCATTCTGTTTGATTACGTGGCAAATTTTTTCATTCGAATTTTTATTTTCAAAGATTTTCCATTTTAATTTAATAAACTGACAGCCTGGAAATGTATTTAATTATTTAAATGCAAATTAATAATTCGTACAGTGATAAACCGAATCAAAAACCATTTGAAAAATCAAAAATCAAACGAAAAACCAAGATTTGAGCTGAATCGAATCAGAATTGAATCGAACCAGTCCAAACCTTCTAGAAGCCCTCTTTCTTTTTATCTCCACGCTTATCCCATTCCCTCTCCCTCACCATTTCTACAACACCTCCAGCGGCACCATTACGCCACCACTTCCTCCTCTCTTTTTCCTTTTCTTTTTCTTTTCTTTTCCCTGTGACTGCGTCTGCATCACGTCCCAGCAGCTCCAGCAGAAACGCAAGCCACCAGCACGAGCTCAGCCGCGTCGCGCCACCTCGCCGCTGCTCCACACTGCAGTAGCTCCGCCATTGCCGACGCCTCTCTCCGTTCAAGCCAAGCAGGGACAGAAGGTTGCTCCTCCCCTGATCTGTCCAAGTGAGCATCGATCTCAGGTGGTCCAGTCGCTTCCAACACGCGTAGTTTCGATCTGGCACGCGTAAAGCTCAGATCTAGCGATCTGCGACGAAAAAACTAATTAATTTTGCGGTATAAATTAATGTTAGTAAATTTTTAGTTAATTAAATTAATTTTAGAAATTTTTAACTAATTAATTTAATTTAATTAGGCACGCGTAGTTTTCGTCACCGATCAAATAAACTCCGGCAAGAATATAATTGGGTATAAATTAATTTTTATTAATTCTCAGAAATTAATTAATTTTTAGTAATTTTAGTTAATTAATTTGATTTTAGTAATCTCGGATAGTTAATTTAATTTTAGCAATTCTGACTAGAAGTAATTTAAATTAGTATTGATCTATCAATTAAAAATTACTTGATTAATTAAAATTGAATTCTAGTAATGGATGTAAGGTAGATTATTTGGTAGGTAACATTAATTTATAAATTATGGATGTAAGGTAGTGTGGATATTGATGTTCAGATGGAGGAAGGGAAAAGTTAAATTGATTGATTACCCAATGGGTGGACTGTGAAATTTTGATAAAATGATTGATTGAGTTAATTGGTGGATAGTTGAATTTTAGGGGAAATGCTGCCGAAATTACTAATTATAGCAATTAAATTATTTATAGATATTAAATTGTTTATAGAAATTAAAAATATAGAATAAGATTATTAGAGTGATAAATAAATAAGGAAACACAATATATAATCATAAATATATAAAGTTTAAATTAATAAGTGAATTAAATGACTAGTAACCAAAATTAGTAAACGAATATGAATTCTTACTTAGAATTTTATTGTTTATGTTAAAGGTTTATAAAACTCCAAAATGCAAGGACAAAGGCTCGAAGCATGTGGCTAGAAAAGCAGTCCCAATGTATGTCTATAAATTATATATATACTATATATATATATATATAATTAATTACTAAGGGAATTAAAACTGATTACCAAAACTAATGAAACGAATATGAATATAATCTTTTCGAATGAAATTCATTACTTAGGAATTATAAGTTTTATTGTTAAAGGGTTTATAAACTCCGAAAGGCAAAGACAAAGGCTCGAAGCATGTGCGCCTAGAAAAACAGTCCCTTTAGAAGACAATAACAGAACAGTGAGTAGTGTATAGATAATTCGCCTCATTCGCCTGCATTCATGCATTTCCACGACTTAAAATGTTATCATGCATTACTGCTATATTGTGATGCACTATTTGTTGATATTAAATAATGTTTGATTACCTGTGATGTGATATTGCTGTGCCTTGTTTGTGTGGAATTGGAATGATGTGGACCACCATGGATTTGTGAGGACGGTCTATGTGATATGGATTCTGAATATGATGTGATATTATTAATAATAATAATATTAATAATGATTTCCTCCCATCCTCGTGCGCGATGCGTCCACCGGCACTAAAATGGAATTCAATCCAGACTACATCTCCTTTGTCGGTTACGACCGATCCCAACATAGGAGTCCTATGTTTCAATTTCCTAAGTTCCGCAATTGATTCCTAAGGCCCAACTTATGCTCTGATACCAACTTTGTCTTGCCTCCTGTTGGCATTTTTTTTTTTAAAAAAGAGAGAGAATGGAAAAACAATGAGAGGACTGGTCAGTGAGGATTAGACCAGTTGGCCGTATGGGGGTCGGCTCCCTGCTGCACATGTATGAGAGGGCGAGCCATGTGTGAGGACGGCTCGTTGGGGTTTTAGGTGGTGCCACTGACTAATTGGCTAATTTCCACGTGATATGATTATATGAAGGTGATCATAATTGTGATTGCTTTTTTATTACCATTTGTATGACAAACTGCATGATCATATAATTAAATCGGTGACCAGATAAAAATATTTTAGCATCTGTGTGATTATGTGGGGCGAGAGGGTCATCTAACCCTACTCATTGAGTTTGGCGCTCACCCCTGCCTACTATTTTTTTTCAGGTAATAGAAAGAAAGGAAAGCCCTATGGAGTTGCACCCCTGCCTCACCTATTTTTTTTTCCAGGTAATAGAAGAAAGAAAAATCCTATGGAGTGAGATATAAGTATTAGAAGACTGTAAACGATAAATAAATGATGATGTAAATGTACAGGTTAGAAGTCCGCAATTGTATCTAGTGGGTTGTAGGTGAACTGACTTGATACATTAATTGAAATAAATTATGGGCCTGTATCCACAATTATGATAGTAAATGAGATTTGCATCAATATAGGTGAAATAAATTATTGGGCCTGTATCCACAATTATGAATAGTAAATGAGATTTGCATAATATAGGCTTACTACGGGCTTCGGGAGCTTTAAGTTCACCCAGGTCCTAGTGCCGGTCCGGTCCATGGAAATGGATTGGGACACTAATATTCCAATTATTATAAATGTTAATATCGGTTTCTCATATGTGTGTAATATAGACAATTTATGCTATTATATTATATGAGAAAAAATTAAGTTAATTAAATTTAAATCATTATAAAAAATTTTAAATTGATTAACAGGTAATTTTATTTTCATAAAAATTTGATTATCTAATTAGAATAATTTTTATTGTTATAAATATATTATAAATTAAAAAATTAGATTATTTAGTAAATATGGTGAAGAATATAATATCTTTTAAGAATTGTAATTTTATTAGTTAAAAATAAAGGTAATCTAACTTTGATCGGTTAATATGATAAGAACATGATACGTTTAGCTATTATTTTTAATTGGATTTATTATAATTATTTCCTACAAGTAACCTATTCTGCCAAAAATATATAATTTCTTATTATTTATTAAAGAATATATTACAAGATTTATTGTTTGGTATAAAATATAAAATAAAACTCAGGTTAAACATATATAAAATATATAATTATGATATAATATGTTGTAATTTATTATTCTTTATTAAGAAATATCTTCTATGACAAAAAAAAAAAAAAAAAAAAAAAAAAAAAAAAAAACCTATGACAATAAGTTGTTTTAGCTGTTAGTTGTTTGAATTAACTTTTCACAAAAATGTTATCTTAACTCCTAAAAGTTAGTTTAAACTAAAAAAGTAGCGTTTAGTGTTCAGTGTTTTGATAGCTACTTGACAAGTTGTTATCGAACACAATCTAAGTTGTCCAGACTTACATCCAGTTATTACTGAAATCACTAAATAAAAGTAAAAAGTCATTAGTAGTAAAATTTGCATAAATATAACCTTTAATGTTATTAAAAACAACTACTTGCAAGAGGTAAATAAATGAAAAAAAAAAAAAAAAAAAAAAAAAAAAAAAAAAAAAAAAAAAACGACGATTTTGAGAAGTGTACCTCGAGCATTTAAACTTGAGTTGAGCATTTGAATTGAGGACAACTTAAAATACTCTTTCATCGTCAATTCGACTTTAATTAGGATTGGGAAGATGAATAAAATGAAATCAAATAAAAAAAAAAAAAAAAAAAAAAAAAAAAACGACATTTGAGAAAGTGTACCTTTTTCGAGCATTTAAACTTGGATTGAGCATTTGATTGTAGACAATAAATACTCTTTCATTCGTCAATTCGACTTTAATAGGATTGGAAGATGAATAAAATGATCAAATCACAAAAACGGTAGTATCATTTTGGACTTTGTAAAATGAGCATCAATAAGACCATCTATGCACAAAAAAAGGAGGAAAGGAAAATACAAAGGGCAAAGTGAAACAATTAGAAGAACAATTTTCCTCACACTTTTTAAGTAGTCTTGTTTAAATTTTCTTCAGAGATTTGGCTTGTGAAATGAAATGAATACGAGAGAAGAGCCTATTTATAGAGGAGAAAAGGGTATCTTAGGAATACTAATGAATGATATTTATCTTAAAGATAATTCCATATTTAGTTAGATAATTGAAGATGTGTTAGTTGAAAATTTATTTTGAATATATTAATAGTAAATCTTATATATATATATATATTTATGCCATGTACCTAATCTAAACAAGTATTTTTCAATGAAATAAGAGTTTGAAATCAAAATCGACAGATAATAGTTTGAAAGTGCCTCACAAACCATTTTTACAAAATTAGGAAAAAGATTATCAAATTTTATGTTCCTCTATTTTTTTGCTAAGAAAATTATTAGGAAAAAAAAAAGAAAAATATTATTTCCCCACATTTAAAACAAAAAAAGATGAGATGATAACGAAAAGAAAATAAGCTCCATAGTATAATTATAATTAAATGAAATAATTAACAACAAGGTCACATTATAGAGAAATTGACGATCTTTAAAATTGAAAAAAAAAAAGAAAAATTTTAAACCTTCCATTCTTTAATTATTTGCCTCACTTAATTTAAGTGCTCAAAATTTGATCTTCCTTAATTTAAAATTATAGTTTAGCTACAACAATCACCCATAAAATCATGTAAAAATAAAGAAATATATGCTATAAATAAATAAACCTTTATTAAATTTTATATTTTTTTCAAACGAGCAATAATCGAAGCCAAAGAAAATAAACTCTCTGAAAATAATAACAAGATGTTATCCAATAGCAAATGACATTTGCATATACATTTCACAAATTTCACATATGGTTATATTTTATAACCTTCAATTCCAAATATTGAAAAACCACAAACCAAGAATTGCAGCCAACCACAATACCCGTCCCTGCCCAGCTACTGAAGCAACGGCAGCGGCAGCTCCATTACCCGTCATATTATTGGAGGCATGTTTAACGGCGTCATGGGTGGCATTTTCCGTTTCACTGGCAGCATTTTCGGCGGCGCTTTTGGCATCGTTTAAGGCGGTTGTTGTTCCCTCAACAGCATTTTCAGCCGCAGTTTTTGTATCATTCAGGGTGGAAGCTGTCCCTTCAACGACATTACCCGCGGCGTTTTTTGTTTCGTCAATTATACCTTTTGTACCGTCCGCGGTGTCGTTTACGATAGAAGTTGCTCCATCGATTATGCTTTTGGTTTCATGGGCGGCAGATCCAGTTGCATCCTTTGTTTGATCGAGAATTTCAGTAGGATCCACATCAGATAGGACGATGAGCGATGAACAAAATACTGTGAGCACAAGACAGAGAAGGAAAAGAGAAAATAATGAAAATTTTCTGTAGGAATACATTTTCCTAAGGTACAAAATCTATAATACGAGGACTTAATGTAGATAACAACTGTATCATATATATTGTTGTTACAGTTTTTTCGGTTATGATATCAATGTTAATATACATTTTGAGCTTGTTAATGCCAGAAGATTTGTTTCAAAAATGACTTAAAGTTAGAATCAAGAAAAAGAAAATGATAAAGAGTTTTAAATAGGCAGGTTATATTGAGGATGATTGGAAGCCAAGTTTAGTGTTTACTTTTTATTTTTCTTGGCAAAAAGAAAGATGGGTACAACATAACACATGATGTCAATGTCCCATCTTCAAATTTGTATGCTGGCATTTCTTTCTCATAATAGAAAAAAAATATATTAATTTATCAAATGATTTAATTTAATTTAATACTGTTTTCCTAATTTATAAGAATTGCAATAAAATTTATACTTTAAGAATAAAACGAGTCACTTATAAAAGTTTTCGAATGTCACCGAATTTTTCTCTTCACATGTATATATAGGCGAGCATTTTGGCCGTTTTTCTTTACAAGTCTAAACTTAAGACTTATTATATTTTCTCATTTTTATTTCCAATTTACTCTTTTTAACTTTAAATATTGATTTTGCCCCTTGTTATTAAATATTTATTTGTACTAACTTGTCCCTCATGGATTAGATTGCCAAGATAAAAATTCAAGTTAAATATTTGTAATTTTGCCTTTTGTTTTTTTCAACAATATTGATCATTTTTTGATAATTTATTTCTCAACATATAGATTATTGAAGTCAAAGATCACTGTAGACAAATTATTGATGTGACTTTATTTCATTGGATGAATTTATAGCTAACGTGATATATTAATTAATAAGTCGTGGATATTAAATAAAAAATCGGACACAAACAAGACATGTCGTGTAACAAAGTTTGTAAGGTGTTAACAAGCAGATAAAACAAGTCATTTGGTTTTGGGGAGGTAAAAAAACCAAAAGAACGAACTGCTTCATCACCGTCCATTTTACATCACTCGCCGTTTATAAACAGAGCGGGAAATTGAACCGCAATTTAAAAATCCCAACCCTAAAATATCAGACGCGCGGGCGCGCGCAAAACTGAAAATACCACTCTTTCTCTCTCTCTCTTAACAACATAACCTTTCTCTTAACAAATTGGCCTCTTCAAAGATGGAGAACGACGATCCTTTTGCTTCAATTGCAAAGCTCTGCCATATCTCTTCCTCTCAAGAAGAGCACTTACGTCGCTGCCGATTCGCAGGCGAACTAGAGGATGATTCCCTTTCCGATGACGAGCCCGGTGATATCCCCGTGGCCTCCACCGGAATCATGATGGTTTCTCCTCCAGAATCTTTTGAGGAGAGTGAAACTGACGATAATTTGCCCCTCGATAGCGACATCTTCCATACTCCGGCCGAAGAGGCCACTCTGGCAGCGACGCCGAAACAGCAGCAAGCGGTCGCCGTCAACAATCCGGATGATCGGTCGGTCGAGGGAGTAGCAAATGATAAAAGCCTTGCAGCCGTTGATGGCAATTATACTGATGATTCGAGAGCAGTTGATCTTGGGAGGGATACGGATCTAGGGTTTTCAGCAACTGTAGAATTAACAGAGAGGATTGCAATAGATTCAGAACCAGTTTCGTCTCCTGGCGCTAATCGAGCTCATGATAGTGAGGTAATTCGCGGTGAATCCATTAACTTTAGGATTATGAAAAGAGTTTTAGCTCCAAGTGATTGTTTATGTAAGTCTCCAGTGACAAGATCGAACACTGTGGACAAACATTTGGGCTCGATGAATCTAGAACTTTGCTTAGGTTTTGAAGCAGAGAAAATCTTAGATAGAGTAGTGAAATCTACTGAGAAATTGAAGTCACGGTCAAAAAAATCAGAACTTTTGGATGAAAATATGGTACTGGACACTTCAAGAGATACTTTAGGTACTGGAACAGAAATTTTGGGGAAAAGTGTTGAAAATTTAAACTTTGAGGGCATTAGTCCGGACAACTACTTAAAATCAGTGCAAAATCACCAAATTGGAGAAGAAGTCACTGTTGGTGATTTAGAATTTCATGAAGGTAGCTCCGCAAAGAAAAAGCTGGATTTTGATATCAGGTCATCAGAATCGCATTCTCAAGAAAATACTGCTGTTTTAGGGTTTAATGAAGATGGTGTAGAAGGCAGAAGCAAAGAGATTAAGGACAGTGAAGCTGATAAATTATGCAAAATTAGTAAGAGATATTCGATTGTAAATTCTCCTGAAAAACAGAATGCCAATAAACCAAAGAGCATCGATGATATTGAAAAGTTCAGGTATGTTGGTCCTACAGGTGTCAATTCCAGTAAAAAGCGTAAAATTGGTAGAGCGCGACGTGCATTGCCATTGTCATTGCGTGGAAACAATCGCAAGATCTATACCGATTCCATAGTACTGAATGTATTAAGCATACTCACTAAGGATTATAACTGTGACCCTAGTTTGAACAATTTAAGTGTCTTGGAAGCAGCAAAGAGGAGGGGCATGACTTTTCCTTAGGCATTGTAGGAGAAACGAAGTCGGAGACTGATGAAAAGGAGTAGGTTTCAAGTTGAATGTTGGGTTCATTTAAAATCTTCCATAGAGGTGAGTTGTATAGTTGCAGCTTCTATTTTGGGCTGCAATGGACAATTTGAACTGGAAAACTAGAAAACTAGAAGTCATGTCATTCTACTGCTTAATTAGCTCGTTTCTCGGACGTGATGTTAGGAGATGTTTTGGGGATTTTTTAAGATGGGCTATGAAGGGTTGCAAAAGGAAATATTTTGTGGCATAGAAACAGTTAAGTCTTGTTTATAGCTTTGTATTGCAGTTACTGTTGATCATTAACGAGCTACTTGGTTTCGCAATCACTCTTGTTCCTTAAAACAGACTCCTGTTACCTTTCTGTATTTCCATTTACGCATTGAAACATCTTTTGGAAGTAGTAGTCTTCTAATTTCAAGCCTTGGCTTAAACATGGACTAAAAGCCTTGGACAAAAGCTTATACCGCTACCTTACTTGACTTTTTGTCCAAGGAAAAGGAGATAAGGTGAAAGGTGAAAGTTACTCTTGTTTTCTCCATTGTCTCCCCTCAATCAAGGTAACCTATAATATCTGATTTTATATGTGCATAGAAGGATAGTCCATGAATCACAACCAAAAATTTGTTACAAAGGCAAAAATATTGGCTTCTTTGGTTAAGATACCATTACTATGATTGGCCCACTATGATACATGCACTGTTAGAAGCTTCTCTATATGGTGGGATGCACAACATTGACTTCTGGGATGTTCTTTTATTGGTTTTAATAATTAATGTTGCTTCTTTTTTTCTGATGAAATTAATGGAGCTTCTGAAGATATATGAGCAGGTTTTCTTTCACATTAAATTTAGGTCATCAGTCCTTTTCTCATCACATTTATCCTTATAGTGAAAAAGTGATAATGTTGTTTATATTTCATTTTATAGACCCCATCAGAAGAAAAGACTAGGAATCATAGCTTGTGATCCTTGACCCAGTTCCAAGCATGTTTTCAGGAATGTCAACATTATGAGATAATTATTTAATTTAATCTGTCCCACTTTGAGGAATTATTGAAATTAGATTGCATGTAGTTATTCACATGTGATAATAACTTCCAATGCATAAGTTAGGGTAGATCTGAATTGTCTTCAATTGAATGATTTCTCTATTTGCATGCCCAAAAAAAAAATCTTCTGCGTTTGTCAAAGCAAAATTGATATTGTCAAATTACGACTAAGATATTAACATCTGCATCTGTCAAGCAGATAGCCATTTAACATACACCTGTCAACTGGGGCCCAGGCTCCAAATTCATTTCTTGAATTTGACATTTCTTTTTTACAATTAAAACAATTCCTGGGTGGTTAAACTTCAATCCTGAAAATCTATGCAAATTATTGATGTGAAGAAAACTTGTCATAAGGCAGGTAACAACCAATTGGGTAGTGCTTAAAGGTTCTCTCTGGAAAATTTTGGTTAAAAAAAAGTTGGAAACCAAAAAAGGAAGAAGAAATTATTATGTATATGATTAATACATTATCGTTTGGATCCATAACTATAATAAACTAGAATCAGGTTTGAAAAAGTTGACAGATTAACATTTCATATATCCATTAAGAAACTGCAACAGGGAAAAAAAAAAAAAAAAAAAATAGAATCAGTTTTTGAAAAAGTTGGACAGATAAAAACATTCATATATCCAATTAAGAAACGCAACAGGAAAAAAAAAAAAAAAAAAAAGAGAGGCAAGTCAACATAATGGTGGAACTTGGAGGAATCTCTAATAAATCTTCTATTATTAAAAAAAAAAAAAAAAAAAAAGAGGAGGCAAGTCAACATTGGTTGGAACTTGGAGGAATCTCTAATAATCTCTATTATTCTTTCCAATTTGACTCACTTATCCACAGCAAAGATGAGGGACAAATGAAGGTTAAAAACTTTACACCACTCAACAATTTCAACAAACAAAATTCCTAATTGATTTCTCTCTTCATTATATTCCTTGGATAAGTATTTGTATCTCTTTTTATCTTTTAGTGGTCCGCTGGAAGATTATCTTATCGCTGGAAGCAAACAACCAATCGAACTAGTTAGATATCCTTCCACAAAAGCAGAAAGAAGAGCTGATGTCAACTTTCTTCGCATGCATCTTTACAAAAGATATTTTCTCCTTTTTTTTTTTTTTATATTTCCCCTCACTTGGCAATATTACAGGTTTGTAAAGACAAGCCAATGAGAGAGTTATCTCTATGTTATTTTGCAATAACAAGACTAAAACTGCATACACCACTCTTCAAATCACCAACTCTTGTGCATTTTTAGCTATATATTACAATCTGTTATCAACCTATACAAAAAAACCCCATCCAAAATTTGTCCCTTAGCATACCAAGTTTGCAAAGATCAAAGGGAAAAAGAAACAGCAACCATCAAACCTCATTCACAGATTGTACCTAGTTGCGGAATTTGGCAAAAGGTGAACCTATTCATAGCCCTAATGATCAAAGTCTTGGCAAACATTTGTCAGGGACGAACTAGATGCGGGTGTGTTGAGCTACTGCTAGTACTTGCCTGCTGCCCAAAACTTAAAGCTGGATGAAGGAGCTCTGCTTGTGGAAATGAACCATTGGATGGCACGTCCAGCAGCAGATCCTGATCCGAACTTTCATCAACATAATTAAGAGAATCCAGCATGAGGGTGCCACCATCAGAAGGCAACGCAAATAGACTTCTTGGACTAAAGCAAGAGCAATCATTGTCCATGATTTCTTTGTTTTCATAAGTAGCCTTCATGTTAATTCTTTTGGGACTCTTCATTGTCTTTACTTCTGATGAAAGGAAAAAACTTCTTTTGAGAATAGTTGCAACTCAAATGGTGAAAATGATTAAATGTAAATGCAATGCACGTAAAACACACTCACATTAACTTTCGGTGCTCATAATATAATCAAAGGCATTTGGATTTCATGTATCCATATATTTTTGTTTTGATAATATTGAAAATTCTTAAAGAGGACAGAGCTGCCAAAATTTGAACCCTTGATCTCCTGCACTATAAGGCAAACACTCTACCATAATGGCTCATGTATCCATATGGCATGTGAGACAGGTATCCCCACACCCACCACAACCCGAACACACAAACACACAAGTCAAAACGATAGACCAAAATAAAGACAAAAGAAGAGAGAAGAAATTCAAAGGCAAAACCGCCAATTGCCTCCACAGAGATCATGATTAAGTACATCCAGGGAAGTGTGAACTTCCAGTAGTAGTAAGCATAATAGCATGTTTCATTGTGTGAGCAAATAGATGTGCTCCATGCATAAAATCTTTATGATGTAGACAACTTAACCAAAATGACGGGAGAAGCATTGGTAAGCAACTTCATTTTCACAGCTCAGAGAACTTTAACTGATACTATAAGGTAAGTATTAGAATAAATCTTGGCTTTCAGAATTCCAAATTCCAGTTTAGGTTGGAACCAATTTATGCAGCTTTCCCTAATTATTTTAGCATGTTCCACTCATTAGCAAATGATTTTCTCTTGGAATTTTGAATCAAAATCTTTTCAATATTCAACCTTGATATCCAATATAATAAGGAAAGAAGCCCCGCTTTGGCAAATATAGGCTCACCTGGAATTTTTTGACCTAGGCTTTCACGAGATCGCTTCGCAGTAATTGAATTGCACGAAGTAACAAGGTTTGGTCCTCTTCCAACAAGAGATTTCCCCGTACTATTTTTACACTTCTGCAGCCAAGTAGAGACACAAAGTAAATTTGTGGATCCACTCTCGAAGGAACAAAGTTTTCTTATGTAAAGACAAACAGGTGTGAGAAAGTAATTCCAACCTTGAGCTGATGATACTGCTCCACCCATTTGGATTTTGACAGATTGGATAGTGTCAGCCTTTTCAAAGTATTACAGTCTTCAGTTTTTGCTCCTGAGAAGGAGAGGTCAAAGACCCCTTCCATGAGCAGGTGCTTATAGCAAGACATATTTTCCTTAAATTGATTGCTATCAAACATGCTTTTGATGCTGCATGATAGGAAAAACAAATATCATTAATTCTATATCATGAATCAACTCCTTTGCAGTTCCAATAAAAAGCAATGTGCATAAAGGCCGATGGAATACATGATCGCTCATTCTTGAATTCTATGATACCAAACTTGCACATGATCAACAAATATTAACCAATAACAGCATATACAGTGGCTTGTTCCAAATAGACCATTCAGTGTCTCACTATACTAACACACAGTAAATGCATATTAGAAAATTTGTATACACATTAATACACCACAACACTGACCTGTCTGGCAGTTGAGTAGTATCAACAGGAGGTAGATATTTTAGCAACTGCTGCTGCTCCTCATAAGTTAAGGATCTTGCAAACTCCTCAAAATTAAGAATGTCCTGTGATGCAAAGGAAAAGAAATATCATACATGCTCCAATGGTTATGGAAGCAATATGCCCGCTGTGGACATGTCTGAAAAGCAAGACTAAGAAGTAAGAATACTCTTGTAAATTAGAATAAACAAATACTGGGAAAGAACTGCTTGGTTTACCCTGGAAATGTTAGAAGAAAAATGTAAAACCTTGGACTTGGAAATTAATACAGTATATATGAACCATTTCTCCATTTGCAAGCGCACATGTCATGCAATCAATAATGCTTATTGTGCTTCTGGATAACATAATGTAAGATTATGACTACGTGCAGATAAGATAAGTCTGCACTAGGAAACTATCACATCCCAACTTACATTTAAATCAACATTACACAGCGGTGAATTATGACTTCCCAAGACTTGTGCCCTTTCATGCGGAGTTTTGTCCCTGAAATTTCCAAACAGCAGAATGTCAAACATAGAAAGAGCAAGATTATTGGACTCCAATTGTGCAGATTTCCTAAATGTACTACTGCCTCTTTCATCTTCAATCCATCCAGCCACTAGCTTTTTGATGAATAGTTGTAATAATAGTGGACAATCAATGTCCATGAATTTTAGGTGCAAATGGTCAACGGAAGGACCACTTTCCCATTTGAACTTTTTTTAAGACTAATTGCTATACGTTAGACACCTAATATCTATATCATTATTAACATTTACATTTCCAGTCAATCTCTAGAAGGTGGTTTTGATAGGAACAATTTATCTGAGTTAAACACTGACCCCATGTTTATACTTTAGATGCATAACTATAAAAACAAATACTCTTTGCAAAGAAATAGCCTCCGCAACTTTTGAAAACATACGGGGGGAATTACCTCTTAAGTTGCTCTTGTTGCATCCCTGGTCCAGTAGGGTTCTTAGCTTTTCCGATTGCAAGACTTGATATATTAACACTTCTGTTTTCATTATGTACAGGAAGGATCGCAGAATGTGAATAAGCTTCATTGGTCGAATATTGTTTGTTCTCAACAGACAGGGAGCTAGCTTCAGATTCCTCATCTCGAGCTATTGAGCTTGGATGTCTAATGAGAACACTTCCATGTCCTATCTCAACAGAAACCATTGGTGTTTCACTCTCAAAAAGCAAATCCTCTTCAGATGATCCAGAGAAGCATGAAGACTGTTGTTCATGCCAAATAGTATATAATTCCTTTGTAAGCTTCTCAACTGGAGATGGTTTTGAACGATTGACACAGGTCCTCTTCCTAGAGGGTACCATTGTGTCCCACACAATTGACTGGGCGGGACCTGAGAAAGCAATGAAAAAGTACTTAGAATCAACATCACCAAGCACAATTACAAAACTTGCATATAGCTTTTTCTGCATTTGATTCAGAAACCTGAGATCACTCTTACTGATATGGAGAACTAAAAGTAACAAGGATATTACAACAGTATCTGCAGAGGTCATATATGTCATGAGAAGATGTACAAATCATTAAATATTAAGTGTTATTTAGCATTATTTGCAGTTATATATAGAGCTTCAATCTAGGGAATCCAAGTCTACAAGACAGATTCCAGTTATTCCACTCTGGCATATTATAAGTACCATTTGAAGATGTCTTAACCAAGGGTTGTATTTCAATACAAAGTAGACAGAAATAGAAGCTAGCTTCAAGCACAGCAAAATCCTAGAGAAGTAATGGAGCCACTTATGTTTATTGAGAAGATCATATAATACGTTTATCAATTATAATTTGCTGTTCTCACAACAGTTAAATATTCATCTTCCTTTACTATCTTCTTCCAATTTACAACTGTTTCCTGATCCAATTTTTCCTTGCACCAACCGAATTGTTCATGTACATTCACAGGCAATTGGGCATACCAACCAGAATATACAGCTCTTCCATTAAATTCAATATATAATGCTCAAATATCACAATTGTCTGAATACTGTCATTTGCTCGATAAAATCAGATATACTGAGTAACCAACCTGTCAAATCACTTGCATCTGCACTGCCAAATTGTGCACAGCTCTCAGAGTTGGATATGGCTGACCCAGAACTTGATCTATTACTAGTATCTTCATCTAAAACCTTTCGGTAACCTTGGTTGTAATCAGGACCAACTACTCCCACAACCCCATTATCATAATTTGCCTTTCTTTTGAGCAGCTTCACATCTTTGTTCTTGTTTATAGATATACTCTTCACTCTTGAGATCCTGTGATCTTCGTAATCATCAGGGTCTGCACGAGCATGGAGTGGTGTATAGTTTGCAAGAGTTCCCTTCGTTCTCCATCTAGATCCACAAGCATTGCATAACACTGGCTTCTCAGGAGGTCCATTGCGCCAAAGAGGCGTGCCTATAGCAAAGATTCGTTGTCAGAAATATATATATAATAAATAATTTTACACACAACAATAACTGATCATGCAAGTTATACTAATAAAATGAACAAAGGGAAATATTAATCATCTGAAGCTCCATATGCACACGCTACGAAGAAGGCATTAGCAAAAGGGTTAGGCACATCATCTCTATGGCTAAGTGCAAGCAGTTAATGAAGAAAAGTGTCTTTTTAACCTGGCTTTTATATATACTACAACAACAACCACCAATTTTATATATATCTATATAAATGGCTAGTGCAAGCAGCTTAATGAAGAAAAGTGTCTTTTTAACCTGGCTTTATATTTACTACACAACAACCACCAATTTATATATATATCTATATATATTATATATATTATATATATATATATATATATAATATTATTCCATATATATATTCAACAATATTGTCCAAGGATAATGGTCTCAAACCAAGACAAGGTTCTGACAGATGTCTTGTAACTCCATTCCAAAATACAGCAAAAATGAACCTCATTTTTGCTTGAAAATAAGCATACAATGAAGAAGAAGGTAGTCATGAGCTCAGAATAAAGAGTTGTCGGTCATTACATACTAATTATAGATATAGGGAAAGGAACATCAAAACAAAGAGTTCCCAGCGAGAAGAAGCCGAATCGATAGAAGGAGAAGGTGAAACAGACATGAGAATTTTCTCATCACTGGTGAATTGATTTTTCACACTCAAAAGGGAATACGTATGACACTAAGGGGTCCTAATGTTAGTTCATTTCTTTGAACAGAAATAATTTCATTCGTTCTCCACTTCATATAGCAAATCTTAAAATTGCAATCTTTTCAACAATAATGAGCCAAATGACAAGGCAACAGTATGCAACTCCCTTAACCATTTTATTGCCAGTAGGTTATGAGCAAATGCTTCTTTGTAGGGGCTGTGCATACCAAACACAGGGAACAGTGAACATGAAAGCTTAGGTTTGCTTAGAGCAGTAGAACAATATTCAAATGAGAATGGAACAGATATCAAATTAGACCTTCTCCAGCAGTACACCAGTTGAAACCCACCCAAAGGAATACAACTGAGTGAGAACAACCTCAGAAGAACCTGCATTCTTCTCTAGATTTTTCTTTCAGACAATAAGAATTAATACGCAAAAACATTTCCCAAAAGTCACTTAGCATATCCTTAGTTTTCAAGTTTAAATTGTAACAACAGAAACGGACAAGGCACACCAGAAGGTTCTAGCTATTGATAACAGCAACAAGCTCTTGCTTTCCTGTTTTCATGAAAACAATCATAAGGATGTTTAGATGTTTACCATGTTGCCACGAATAAACACAGCCACTCAATTCCTTGGAGTTGAAGTGGCAGAAAACTAAAATGACGTGATCTCTTTAAGTTCAGACATACAACCATATACTTCAAACAATTGCTCTACACTGAACACTTCTTCTATGACAAAGTCCATTATAGAGATAAAGGAATTGCATGATCACTTCAAAGATTAGAGCTGATTCAAGAGTATGACAGTAGAGAGAACCCTTCAAAGGAGCTGAATTGAATAGCTAAAAGGCTTTAGTAGCAGCAATAAAACCCCAGATGGGATTTAAAATGAATTGGAGATCAATGCTTTGGTAGCAGAGGTATACAAGGAACAATTCTATAGAGAAGTTAATAGAACGCATGAAAAAAGTTGCATCTTATCATTGAATTTATTATGTTTGCAAGGAAAACGCAAACAGCATCTGTAATTTGACTAAGTATTGGGTCCATCAATCTCCTAAACTGAAACAAGAGGACATAATAATCAAAAACTATGTAATTGGCCAATATTCAACAGACTCACAGACTCAATCGACAGAGGGAAGATGTCCAAATTTTGTTAGAAGGTCAAAGAAGAAAACATAAACCTTTATAAATACAATATCAAACCAAAGGATAAAACCAGTATCTGATATATTTAAAGAACCAAAGACACCGGTAGTTCAAATTCCAAGTACAAAAAGAATAGCACATAAGAACAGCAAATATTCACAATTTATTATCTTTGTCCAGGTAATCTCTTCCTTGTTGCTTATAGCTGTTCTGTTCAATGATATAATTATTTTGCCCAAACAACTCAAATCAATTACAATTATTTATCGAAAACAAGTACAGTAATTCAGGAATCTAATTTCTTTTTTCTTCCATATTGAAAAAAAAAAATGGAGAAACAAGAACTCACTTGTAACTCCACAGTGACAGCAAGGCCCTTGCTTGCCCATGTCTCTCTCTTTCCTTATGTGAAAAAATTGAAATTTAAAGAAAATTCACAAAAAGAAGAATAAAAACTAAATTTATTAACAAAAAGTTTGCAAATTTTTTTTTAAAAAAAATTAAAATTCTATAAAATTTTGTTTGTTATCTTCAAGGCTTATATGGCACATATTTTACTGGGCATATAAGGCTTTTCTGCAACAAACCCAGAAACAGAGTTTGCAAATAAGAACAAAAGCCAAGAAACCCAGAAGAGTATATGACTTACAGTTCAATAAAATTAACAAAACAGCAAGAAAACAACCAAAAAATCAACAAGAAATTAAAAATTTTTTATGGGTATTTTCAGCTGGGAATCTGTACAATCCAATGGAGAAGAGAAAAGACCATTTAGAGGAATCTCATAAATGGCTGTGAAAAAAGAGGAAGGTGAAATGTGAGAAAGAGAGAGAGAAAATGAGAAAGGGAAAGAGAGACAGAAAGAGAGGGTGTATGTGTGTGTATATGACCTCTTATTGTTGCATTGTATTGTATTGTATATGAAGTAAATGTTGGAGCTTTCCTTCCCTTTGCTTTATTTTGATGTTATTGAAAGATTTCAATTCTCTATTTTTTTATTCATTTTTATTTTTTAAGTAATTTTTTATTTCTTTTTTTTAACTTAGCCTTAGCTATTGAGGATTAGAGGAATATTTATTTGCACATATCCTTGTTGACTATAGACTTTTCTGCTTTGTGAGTTTGTGTAAATTTTCAAAACCTCATAAAATATAAATGTTGAAAAAATGAGAAAAATAATGCAATTTTAGAGAAAAATTGAAGAAATATGGAAAAATAAAATTTTGCTATAGCCAGAAAATCACCAAAAAAATAATAATAATAAAGGAGAAAGGAACAAAGTTTTTTTTTTTGTTTCTTTTATTATTGTTATTTTCCTTATTTTTAAAGAAAAAAAAAAGAGGATATTATAATATTTATTTGTTAATTTATAAAATTATATGTGATGACATGGTGGAGTTGATAAATACTAATATTAAGTGGGTCTTTTCTATGAAAGTATAATAGGCCTTAAAGTCACCACCCCCTCGTCATGATTCGTGCTCACAAACGCATTTGTCACCTTTTGATTTGATTAAATATTGTCAAATTAGGACCCACCACATTTAGTTTTGGCAATGGCTGATTGTTTTAATTTGTATCAAAAGGTGATCTATGAGGCTGTCATGTTCCTTAACTTCAAGAGCATGTTACTTTATCAATTATCACTACTATTATATCATTTAAAAAAAAAAGCCAAAAATTGAAAAATCCAATGCTTGAATCACCATTTAAATTACAAAATTATTTAGAAATTAAAGTATTATAAATCTCGGACTTCATGTGAGAATAAACTTAGCACGAACTCTATAAGATAATTAAATAAATTAATAATAATTGCAGTCACTCGAATAATATAAGTTTAAATTTTAATTTTAAAAATGAATTTCCAATATTCTCGTTCAATATTTACTCTAGATTTTAATAATTTTTTTCTCGATTAAAATTAAATTGATAAAAATAATTACATATAAATAAAAAGGACAAAATAGTTTTCTATAATGCATAGTGGGCATCCATGAATTTGGCTCATTTTGGTGTATTTATGAATTAATTTTTGGTCCATTGTAAAATTTAAGTAATGAAATTTTTGATGACTTGGTTTGGATTGTTCTTTCATCTCAAGATTTTGACCTAAAACTAACTTATTTACAACTCCTAACATGATGAAAAATTGTTCCAATCCAACGGCTCACCATCACCTATCTTCTAGAATTCACTAACAATTGGTCAATACAATCACAAGGTCACGGCATAACATGACTTTGTGTAGTTTTTTATTTATCTAGTACACTTCATTTACACTATTTAATTACCCCAATTAAATATATTTATTTTTCTAAGTAATTATAAGATTTATCATGATCAATTTTAGAAATATAATATCATTTTAAAATTCATTTTTATAATTAATAGTTTTCTCAAATTTATTTTTTAATATTATAAAAAAATTTAAAGTATCTAATTTTTATTAGTTTTGTTCTAACTAAAATATACTCAAATATCACGAAGTCAAATTTATATATTAGCTAGAATATAGACGATGTTATAGATTAAAATAGTAATCGCAAAATCATTGAATTTACAATTTGAAAATCATTATTATTACAAAACCAATTTATATTAATATTTTAATTACCAAGTCATCACTGTAATAAACTTCATTAGTTGAGAAAATGTACTAACCTCATTTATTTAATACTTATTTCAGACTAATAAAATCACATTTAAAAAAAAAATCAACAAATGTAAATCTAAACTGAAAATGAGCATTAGATTGGAATATCACTATTACCAATTTTTATTTTCTAATTAATAAAAATAATTCAAGTGTAAATTTTAGAAAAATAATAATAATAATAAAAGGAATTTAGGATCAATGTTCAAAACTGGTCTACATTATGGAACATCACAATATTGCTGAGAATATTCCATTATTTGTATTTCTATACATATTGATTTTGGATATTTGATTAATTTGGAATTTAAAATTAAATAAATAAAAGAAAATGTAGTGAGTCTTCCTTGGTGGGTCCCAACTAGAACTTATGATATTAGTTTTTTTTTTTTTTTTTTTTTTTTTTTTTAATATTTGATTAATTTGAATTTAAAATTAAATAAATAAAAGAAAATGTAGTGAAGGTTTCTTCCTTGTGGGTTCCCAACTAAGAACTTATGATATTAAGTTTTTTTTTTTTTTTTTTTTTTTTTTTTATAATTGAAGGAGTGAAATAATGCAAATAATCACATACACTTAAAAAGGTTAAAAACACTGATTTTTTTAGGGAAAAAAATTAATTATCTCGACTTAGTCCACCAAATAATTTAAATGATTGACTAATAGTAATGTAACTGTATTTTTTTTTTTTTTTTTTTTTTTTTTTTATAATTGAAGGAGTGAAATATGCAAATAATCACATACACTAAAAGGTTAAAAACACTTATTTTTTTAGGAAAAAAATTATTATCTCGACTTAGTCCACCAAATAAATTTATGATTGACTAATAGTAATCTACTGTATTAATTAATAAATTATTATATATCTTACAAATGAATTGTAAATTACTGAATACACCTTATATTATAATTATTATTATAATGTTGTAACCGATTTAACGATTTCGGCGATTATTATTAATTTTTTTCAATACGATGAATTATTATTGATTAGTCAATATAACACTGGGTAAATTAAATACACCTATAATTCTAAGCATTTTTCAGTGTCATTCACTAGTAAATTAAAATAATTATTTAATTAAGGGTCCCACAAGAAAGAACAATTAGGTTAAGCAAAATATTTGATTTAATAATATGGACCCATCAATTGTGATCTAAGTGAAGGTTACGTGTACAGCTAAGATGATAAGGTGCATGATTGAAGCCATGTGCTACACCACAGGAGGGTATATATGTATATATCTTTCTTTAGTTTAGATGGAGAAAAAATAAAAACAGAAGAAAAGCCGTCTCTAATAGGTAAGAACAAAAAAACCTAATCTGTACGTTATAACCAATAAACACTTAATCAACTATTTTAAAGGAATTGACATTAAAATGTCTAAAATGCCCCTAACCATTTTAACCTTATTTATTTATTTATCAAAGTTTGATTTGAAATCCTAAAAAATAATTCCTTATCATCAACTACAAATAATAACTATTTACTATAGTGGTTCTTTAATTTTGAGTATTAGTGTTTACTGTTGTGGTGTCATTAGGATTAGACATTGAGATAAAATATACAAATATGCCTTTTTAAGAGGGGGAAATGCATCTCCACCATATGTGGTGTAGTGCACACATGTTTATTTTTCTAATTTTCCTTATGGATTTAGCAATATTTGGGAGATTTTTTATTTTCTATGACCAATGGTATTCGAAAAGTCTATTGAGCTCTAATTATGTTCGATCCGAATATTGACAGATCCATATAAGGAGATGATTATCTCAATGTGATAATTTTCATACTCAAAGCTCAAATTTAATACTTGTAATTGTCGGAGAAATAATCTCAATCACTCTAGCCAGATAGTAAATTTAGTACTATTTAAGAGGTAACGTGTTCCAACCAACGATATGTGGGTTAATATAGTAAGCGGTCTCGATCCCTGTAGAATCTGTGAATTGTAAAACTATTGGAATTTCACATTTCATTGTTTAGTAGGAAAATGGAAGTCAAAGATTTGAAAAATATTTTTGAAATAGAGTTAATTGTGTTAAGTTCCACCATCAATAAAAAACGATGGAATTGAAAAAATTCCATCTCTGAGATGTGAATTATTTTTTTTCTAAAATGATGGAATTGAGACCATCATAAAATTCATCAAGTCTACAGATTATTATCTATTTTTTTCTTAATCAAAATAAAAGAATTTGATAAATTTACGGTATATTTAAATTTCATCACTCAAATTCCATTAATCCAAACAATCTCTATATTCTACGATTGGGAGAGGATTAATCCACATCATACCTCCTAATTCTATTTTAAAAAATTAAAAAAAGCAAAGTTTTGGAATTTCACTATTAAAAATTTCTATATAAGTTCTCTTATTGGACACATAAGACACTTTTTTTTTTTTTCTGCTTTCAGTTAAGCTTCTTTATTTTTTCTAATAATTAAATTATTATAAAACATTCTTTTAGTGAACATTTTTTTTATTATGATAATGAAAAAAAAAATCAAATTATCACTATTTTTTTTAACTTGTTTTTTTGAGTGCAGTATACCTCAAAGAGTAGTACGATTTCCCCTACCAAGTGGGGTCCTCCCTTCACTACCCCATGGGGTGGGCTACATAAGCTTTTCAATTTTTATTAATGTAGGAAAAATATTTAGCTCCTTCAATTTCATATTTATTTATTAACAATCTTATATGATATATTAATTAATATTCACTCACAAAATTATAAAATAATAGTGTAATACCGTGATATAAAAATAATGAATAACTAATTTACGTAAAATAAAAATGTATTGCATCCTTAACTTTTATTTGTAAAATTAGAGGTCGGAAATTTGAAATCGTCATTATTAAAATTTTTTATCTTAATACTATCAAGACCCGAATGTCGAAATGCAACGCAGTATATTAGGAAAAAAAAATCTATATATTAGTGGATATACAGATATATTATGTTCAATTTTGGGTTCCACATGTTAAATTTTTTTTTTTTTATTTTAACAGTAAATTCAGAATTGATCTTTTTCCTTTTCTATCTTCATTTATCTTAATTAATTAAAAACTAATGTTCTTTAAACTAACAAAAAGATTAAGAGATGAAGAGAGACAAAGAAAGACAGAGTGTAGTAGGAAAATAAGTGATGTTTCAACATGTTTACAAGTGCACATGAGTGATTAGGACTAAACCCTATTTTTATAACAAACTGTTAAGATATGGATCTCTCACTAATTAAGAGTGGGATTAGCTAAACCAATATCCTTCTTTTAGGTATGATCTTATATTAATTAATATCATACATAAATTCAATTATGGTGTACAAGGTTAACTGACTTGCAAATTATAGTTTAATTTTAAATGTGGAAAAAAATATAAATTTATTTGACATTGAAAGCAAATTATTGGTGGAAACTACTTTAAGTAAAATGTATTTTTTAATAATTTCTTTTATTTTTTTTATAGCAATATATATATATATATTGATGTTTGGAGCACAACAAGTAATAATTTTATTTCTCATAAAGAAATGGAAAAAAGGAACATACAAGAAGATTTCTTTTTTTTTTTTTTCTGAAAAGAAGAAGAATAATTTTTTGTTTTGATTGTTAATTGGTTGATAGTTTGTATCTCTCTTGAGGTTTCTATCATTAATTCTATGAGGTTTCAATCATACAGCAGGACTCGTTAAGATAATAGTGTGAGCATCAAACAATATGAAATTAATGGAGATAAAGTCCCTTTCACAGAAAAATTAAGATGAAGTCATTTCTGATTACAATGATGAATATAAAAAAAAATATTAAATTAAATTATTGAATTATGTATTGATGTTGAGACAATGAGGGAAATGTTCAAAATCTCATATATTTCTTTCATAATTTCTCAAGAAAAGTGTTTTTTTTAAACAAATTATACATTAAGTATCTTTAAATTAAATGATTATATAATTCGAAAAAACTTTACAGAATTCATACAAAAATTGAATTGAAATATAAAAGTTTTTATACATGTTATTCTTAATTATTATTGAAAAAAAAAAAAAACAATGCAGTAGCAACATATATTTAACGAACAAAATCTTAATTGCAAGTAAATTTATTTTACAAATATTTTTTTGAGTAATTATTCAAACCAGATGATGGTGGCGGTTTAATTAGTTTTAAGAACAACTATGAGTAATTTATCATTATTTTCTTGAATATTTTTGGATTTACTATTCCAATAGGCATTAGACTTGCTCTGACCCGAAATTTTTATTCTTAGCTAATGTTTGCAAGATAGGTCTACAGTTTAGCCTTCACCAGTTTGCCTTCCTTGAATTAAATTATAAATACTTTGTCCATATTAATTTAAGTTGCTAATTTCGCGTTGCATGAAATCACGTTTGTATAAAATGCAGTTGGTTTAGTTTTAATTTTTTACATTGAAATTTTTGGTTTGATTTTTATATTTTAAATTGATTATTTATAAATTTATGATATTAATGTAGCATTATATTATTCAAATGAATTATTTCAACAAAATAAATTTCATTTCACATTTCATGCAAGTTCAAGAAAACAAATCAACGTATAAAATAAAAGCTTACTCATTCTAATAGCATAATTTATATGATATGTTACTGAGAGATAAAAACTTGATATTACTAAGAATTAGCAATAATACCATTTGATCCATAAAATCGTTGTGACCATCTATAAATATTCATTAACATTTTTATAATTATTTTCCTATGGTATTATATATATATATATATATAACCTAATGATTATTGCAGCATTAGTTTTATAACAAATCACATGAGTTAATTATTTTGTAATGGATTTAGAACACGTAACACGACACGTTTAATTAAATGAATTGTAATGCATCGCGAATCAACACATTATACAGTAAATTTTAACTTCTGATATAAATGAATCAATCCGTTTATGACACCAACCATCCATGATACAAATAGTTAAAATTCATCAACTATATATGACACAGACAGTTAAAATTTAATCCTTGTCTAGTAATTTTATTTATTTGGCAAATTACGTTGGCAAATTATGACCCATTTTGATAGGGTTGCCTTTAGGTGTGGTTGATGCACAAGAGGGAGAGTAAGGTGGCCAAATTTTGGTTTTTGAAATCACAGCTATCAGTTCAAAACCGATTAGAATCGGAATCAAAATCGTACGGAACCGGAATCGGTTAGAACCATAATAATAACTTGAAGGTTGCTGTTAGATTCTGGTTCTAAGCTTTTTGGAATAATGAATCAACGATTTTGGAAACCGATCTGAACTGAGTTTTGCAGTCGGATCCAACACTTTTTTTTTTAATTTTTATCAAAATCTTCAAACCAATTCTCCTAACAACTATAAATGATTATATAATGTCTAGTTATGTTAAGGGTAATTGTGTAAGATTTTTTAGTTTTAAATCATGCGATTCGTTCAAAAAATTGATTGGAGAATCATCCGAACCATCAGTTTTGAAACAGTTAAGAAACCAAAACCGAAATCAAAATCTGCAGTTCCGGACCTATGGCCACCTCAGAGAGCTATAATATAGGCCATATACCGTAATTAAAAGGTGTTGGTATTGGGATTGTAATTGGTGGGAATAGAAAGATAGGTTGTAGAGAGATTGTTGTGTGTTGAGGCACTAGGTGTGAATGCCACCAGCCACCCACCTCACCCTATTGACTCCACTTTGTTGCATCATGGTTCATGCCACTCCACACCTACCCATAAGGATTTGTCCCTATAAATTACATTTTATGTACATTTAATAAAGAAAGGATCTTTTTTTTAACCAACTTCTTTAAGTGAGGGAAATGAAGATATGTGAAAATTTTACTTTTTTAATTAAAGATGCAAGAAGAAGAAATTAATCTAGCAGGCTCCCACTCTTCCTTTTCTTATTTCATTTTTTAAAAAAATGTCTAATTTACACTAAAAGAAAGAAATATATATATGTAAACTGAGTCTAATTTTTTGTTAGGTACATCTATTTTTATTTTCTTATAATTTCTAGCTAAAATTTACTCTCTGTTTGGTATTGAAATCAAAACGTAGAATTAGTGATGGATAATTTTATTATAAAATTTTGGATCGTTTAAGTTTATAGAATTCATTTCGAAATTTCACATTTTTTTTTAGAATTTAGTTTAGTTATATTCAAATCCATAGATTTGAATTCATAAAATTTAATTTTTATTTTTTATACCAAACGCAGAAAATTTAAATTTATAAATAAAATCTAAAAAATAATTTTATGGAATTCATTTATTCCAAATAAGGGTTAATCAAGTTGGTTGGCATTTATACGTGGTTTGTTTTCTCTTATCTTGTTGGAATCTCCAATATAGCAAGCTTGTTAATGTTGCTTGGCTTTTCATAGAAAGGAGTAATGACTTTCAAAACTCCTTACCAATACAAAAATTGTTGAATGATTCTAAAGTCAATACCAATCTTCTTGTAGATATATCTCTCTATATATGTCCAACTAAACTATTTCTAATACCTTTACCCATCATTTTAGCTATGAAAAATGAGTTATGATTCATTTAATTACTTTTTTTTTTTCAAAAAAAATGCAGAAAATGTTCTTTCCATTTATTTTAAAAATATTTATGATGGAGGAAAAAAAAAAATCACATATCACATAGGGACCAAAATGCTTTCTTAAACCCACATTGGGACCATTAATTCATTTTAATTGGGGCACACATAATTTCTTTTTGTTATTATAATAAAACAATATATATTTTCTTTAAAAAAAAAAAGGAAAGAAGAAGAAAAATTCACTCCATTTAGGTCAATTTTTTTAAAACTAAAGATATGTATATATTTATATATTTTTACTCAAGTACAAACAACAACTAAACAATAACATTTGATTAAGTCTCAATAGATAGGAGACAAAATTAGCACTATAATAACCACCAATTAAACCTAAAAGGAAGTGATTTGAGTAGATAATAGAAGCTTTAACCATATAAAATAAGAATCCTAAAGAAAGAAACATATATATATATATACCACAAAAAAAAAAAAAAAAAAAAAAATAAGCCACCAATTAAACGCTAAAAGGAAGTGAATTTGAGTAGATTAATAGAAGCTTTAACCATACTAAAATAAGAATCCTAAAGAAAGAAACATATATATATTATATACCAAAAAAAAAAAAAAAAAAAAATGCAAAGTAGAGGTGGGCTGTGATCAGGATTTGCAATTTTAGAGACACATGTCAATGGGGCCAAAGAATAAGTTAGGATTCTAATGAAAGAAAAGAAAAAAAAAAAAAATCATAAAGAAAGCTTTGAAATCCTAACTTTAAGATCATGCACTATATATTATTACTATTAATTAAATTATGTTTTTGGATTAACCTATCCTAGTTAATTTGAGACTAATCAATTACTTTCTATAAAGAAAGCAATTTAATTCACAAGTTTTCCATTAAGCCAAAGCCACAGAAGTAAAATCACAATTTCTCTCTTCACAATTTAGACCCACTGAGAGAAAAAAGAGTCCCATTTGATTAACAAAGTTTTGTTTTTTAGTCATTCCACTTAAAGAAGATTACAAAGGAATCCATTACTGAAATATACTTTTTTTTTTTTTTCCCTTTCCTTTCCTTTTTTTTTTTTTTTTTTTTTTTTTTTTTTTTTTTTTTTTTTTTTTTTTTTTTTGTTGGATAGTGTTGACATGTTGTTTGGGCCTACCTATAATGGTTTAGGCCTTTTTTTGACCCAGCCCAATAATTGTGGGCTCTTACTTTGTTGAATGTAATTAATGACTAATTAATTAGTTCATTGAGTCTGCATATTTTATTTGTCTGATAATATGATTCAGTCTCAAATTGCCTAATCCTGTTCATGTTGTAATGCCTAATTCTATTTATGTTGTGTCAGATTCATATTTAGCTGAGATTTTCTCCGTCACAAGGATCGAACATTTAACTTTTTATTTAACAGATTCGAGTCATTTCTATTCAAATTCGTGAGTACATTTACCATCGATATATCTTAACTTATTTTAATATAATTTTAAATATAAAAATTGACAAGTTGGTTGAATTTATAACATCTAAAATACATAAACTTCCGTAACAAGCCAACGAAGCTTGCACCTTGGAATTTGGCTATGGTGTAAACAGAAAGAGATATCATAATCACAACTTTTATTGAGGTTTGGGTCCGTCTGAAATGTGATGAGTACTAAGCATAGTATAAAATCCGACATCATAATGTACAAAAAAATGTATACTATGATTTGTTGTCTATTACATAGAAATTTCAAAATTTTACATTCATTCATTTATTTATTTTGTATTATTTGAGAGAGTATTAGGAATTTAAACTTTGAAGATTCTTTTTTTTTTTTTTTTTTTTTTTTTTTTTTTTTTGACAATTTAGGTTACATTATTATGAAATTTCTAGAATTTGATTGAAATTATTACTCTATCTTACTATTGAGAAACTATTACGAAATTTTTGAAATTTGGTTCCATAAAACAGCTTAATCCTTTTTGACCAAAAATGCTATTGTCACTGTTAAATACCTTTTGACTATTTAATCATTAATATATATAATAATATATTGTTATTATTTAATTTACTACATTACTATCAAATTATTATTTACTGCTTCACTTTATTTGAATAAATAACAAAAAGGACTCTTGTTGTGTAATTCGTATTGTTATTTCGGCTCATAAAAACTTTCAATAAATTAAAAAAATAAAATAAAATAAACCAATTAGTTTAATGGTATCAGATTTTATGGACTTTGCGGTAAATTTTGATAACGATAATATCAAAGTAGTAATTTTAGTCAAATAGTTTAATGGTACCAAATTTGAGAAACTTCGTGATAGTTTACCCAATGATTTATTGTTAACTAATAATAACTAATCATGTACCTCTGCGTTACGTTAGTACAACATATTGCTCTATTATATTTAAAATCAATTTATTCCTATAAAATAAAGAGAATTTACATTATTGTTACTATAATAAAAAAAATTATATTTAGTTTTTTTTATACTTACACAAGATATCCAGATTTGTATCCATTTCAACAGTCCACAAATCTAACTAATCATTGCTCGCTTTCGGAGGCAAAAGGGCTAGTCTAAGGGGAGTTTGCATTGTAAAGTATCGAATCCATAACCTAAATCATGATAATCAATCCCATAATTGCTATTTGCTACTAAGCTACCTCATTTAAGTTATGATTATTATTATTATTATTATTATAAGTAACCCACTGCGTTCGAATATCAACTATATATATATTGAGTTTAACAATTTAAAACATATAAAAGAACTAAGCAGGAAAACTTATTATTTTCTCCATTTCAAAACAAGTGTCTTTTTTTTTTTTTCAAAATAAATGTCGTTTTTATAATTTCAAGACTATTAATTTTTTCTTTCCTAATATACTCTTACTTATTTAGTATTAATTATTTAAATTTATGAGTGCACTTAATTTATTTATGATGTGATCATTTATTAAAAAAATAAAGACTTTTATCGTTTTAGAATGGGAATAGTCAATGATTTTATTAATTTTTTACTTCAATTCCATTGAAAAATATAAAAAATCAAAATAAAAAATAAAGTGTTTTATATATTTGTATGGATATAAACATTATGCCATTAAAGATTCTTCCCATTTGTACCTAAAAAAAAAAAAATCAAAATCTTGATTATATTTAGATATGTTATGTAATTGATGAGAGGAATAATTTCATTGTGAGTGGAAATTAGAATAAATGTCATATTATAAACTATTTTCTTCTCATTACTTGACAAATTGCATCTACACCATTAGTGTTTGAAAATTTTTCCCCCCAACTTCTAAATAAGGCTTGCTATAGAACTATAATGAAACCATATTATCCAAAGAGAAAAATTCTTGTTGTCTCAATAAAACTTTTTGTCAATAATTTATAATAATTGATATGAGAAAGTGGTTGCACACTTGCATTAGTTGCTTGCCTAACACTTAGAAATTAGAATGATTGTTGGAGTTGGAGATCACAATTCACAAATACATATCCTAATAGTTTCATTCTCTTAAATAAATTCTAATATTCTAGAAAAAATATATATGAACTAACTCCAATATTAAAAAAAAAAAAAAATACATATATCGAATTGATGGTTTGATCAAATTTTAACTGAATTGAATTGACTAATCGAAAAAATTGAATTATAAAAAAGTAGAAATAAAATTGAATCCGTTTTGTTAAGAATCAAATCAAATTGAAATATTTTGATTTTATTGTAAGAAAACTGAATTGTTCTAAAGAGAAAATGGCTCAAGATAGCCTTCCACTTGACTACTCAAATTACTGAAAACTTTTATGGTTAAGATGATTCAAACTCGAGATTTCTCACTCTTCACATCAGTAAGAAGACCAACCAGACCACATCTAATTAGCTGATTTGATTTATTTTTTTATTTGAACCAAAATTTGTAAAAATCAATTACTTCCATCTATTAAATTTTCTTCCCTAAAAACAAAACCAAGCTTATTGGTTTATATTAATTGTATAGAATATGATTTTATTAAGATGCTCATGAAAATTTAAACTATCAAAGAAAAAATTACAAGCCAATATGAAAATAAATAGCATAGGTCATTTAAAATATTCATAAATAAAATGTGATATGATGTTTGGACGGCTGAGAATATTGTACAGATAAAACCTAATGAATAGAATTTGAATAATTAGATTAGATGATTTATTTATTTATTATACGGACATAAAAACACAATGGCTGTAGTCACCAACAAGGTTACATAAGCTAAATGTAATTCCCCTATTAAAATATAGCTTACGCATCAAGACAATAAATGATGAATCAGCCAATGGATAGAGTTGCTAAATTTTCAAGTAAACTTCAATTTTCTTTCCTTGTCTGTTTATGGTAGGGTGACATAATCTTAAGTAGAACAAAATATTATATGAATCCTCAATTTATAAGAGCCAAATAGCACTAAATTTCTAAATCAATAATGATAATTTTAAAAACAAGTACAAAATTTGCTGGTGGTTAAAAAATTTACAAAAATAAAAATTCGAATTAGCTTTAATTTTTTTGCTTACAGGGTAATTTAACACTCGAAATATCTCACGTTTACAGGTTTTAAAAAGGTTAACATATGTTGTTTTTTTCTAATGGCTTTCATAACTAGAACAAAAATATATTTTTTTGAAAAAAAAGAGGAGGCTCATGTTATTAGTCGTATAGGGCCACTTGAAAAGGCAATAGCTAGTTGAAACTAAAACAGCATTGTCTTTGGTGAAAATGACAATAAGGTTAGAGGATTTCTATGGAATAAGATAATTAAAAAGTAGAAAAGGAACTAAATTATTGGATATAAAGGAGATTTTGCAATAAAGCTATTCCAAGAACAGGAAAAAAAGAGAGTTGGACAGTAGACAATGCTATTCTATCTATACTTAGGTCGGTTTGAATACGGAGTTGAAATTGGAGCTAATTTTGGAGATTGAGATTAATATGGGTGGGACCATTCCACATTTTTAGGTCTCTGATGCATCTGATTAATTTACATCTGGGGAGATAAGGCAAAGCCAATCTGCTCAATCGGAGTAGCTTCGGACCTACTGATTTGAAACCTTCTTTTGACCTTCTCATCGTGGATGAACAGAGAGATAGACATGTGTGTTTTAATTTTCAAATTGACATATAGAGCCACACAAAACATATTAATCCAATGGCATACTACAGTAATTCTAGCAATTGCAGTTATTTTTTTAAATCATTCTCTTATGTTAGAATTCAAAATTTCATTCACCAGAGATCCTTATATCATTGAACTCTTTCGTGATTCACTAAAGAATGCTTATATCACTCAGTTAAAACTTATTAGTAAATTTATTTAGATTTAGTTTCTAAGGTTTGATTTTAATTATTAATTTTGATTAAATAACTATACCATCTTAATATTGAATCTTTATATTAAATCCTCTCGTACAAGAATATTATTTTTTTTATCATTAAGTGAAAAATTAAATAGTAACATTATATCAAATGTTAATGATTAACAGTTAAAATGATAGAACTTAACTTTTTGGATTGAAAATTTTTCCAAACAACAAAAGATGAAAAAGCAATTTTAGTCAAATTTCAGGGACTTCATAATAATTTATCATTTATATTATATTAACACATATTAAATGCTGATGATTGAAACCATCTGATGAAACCCCCCCCCCCCCCTTTTTTATCATTAAGTGATAATTAAAGTGTAACATTATATTAAATGTTAATGATAACAGTTTAAATGTATAGAACTTAACTTTTTGGATTGAAATTTTCAAACAAAAAAGATGAAAAAGCAATTTTAGTCAAATTTCAGGGACTTCAGTATAATTTAAGTCATTTATATTAATTAACACATATTAAATGCTGATGATGAAACCATCTGATGAAACCCCCAAAAAAAAAAAAAAAAAAAAAAGTGGCTAAAATCTAACTTCTTGGCATTTTAAGGAATTGTCAATGGCAACCTATCAGTTCAGATCCAGATTTCCAGCGGTCGATGGGATAGGTGTGAAGGGCAATCATTCCAGTTATCTGAGTTTCCCTCGACAATGCTGGAGAGGTTCTCAGATGCTCTTAGATCGGGGGTTGAGGTGTTCTAATCAAGTCACAATATGCAATATAACATTCCTGACTTATACCATTATCTCTGCAATCAGAGCAAATAATTTTCGACAATATATAGAGAAAACTTCTTATCTAAATTTCACAGAGCTGTTTCAACTTATTCAAACTGTTTAAGTGGATTATAGGACCCTATTAGATCTCAGAAAGCATATCCCAAAAAATAAAGCCAAAGGGAGAGATACACTCTTGCAAAGCTAGTTCTACTCTTTTTAAGTAAAGTCACTGCCAAATTCATCTCATCTGAGAATGCTGCTTGGTGGGGGAATCTGTCTCCTGGATTTGTTGTTTTCCATCAAAATTATGTGCCTTTGCGGTTCTTTCAGCTTCAGCTTTTTCAAGCATAGCCTGTATTTGTGCATTTGCGGTTTTTTCAGCTTCAGCTTTTTCAAGCGTAGCTTGCGTTTGCATAGCCTTCATCATCTCCTTCATCGACTTATCTTCCCCTTCAAGCTGCATCTTCATTATAATTTCAGCTTCCTTGTCAATTGGCTTAAAGTACTCTTCAATGGCTGCCTCCTACACATCAAGATCATCACATTTCAACATTAGATAGAATCAGAATCAATATATTATTGACAATTCACTTGCTTTTGCTGTTAATTGCATTTGAAACAGAATATATAGAAACAGAATATTATATATAATATATTTATATATATATATATTAGATTCTACGATCAGCAGATTATTTCTATATTAGATTCTACGATCAGCAAGATATTTACACTTTTAAAAAGAATAAAATGAGAAGAAAAAAATAGGGAACAAATTGTGCAATAAATCAGTCTTTGAGGCATTGATTTCTTGTCTTTGGTATCAGGGTTCTGGGAGACCTAAGCTCATCCTTATCAAACCCATATGACGGTTGACAGGAGCAAACACTTGAGCCTTGTTTAAATGAATTACACAAAGAATTTGTAAAATTCATTTCTCATTCATATTTTCATGTTTGGTATGAAAGAAGATATTAATTTACCTTCTGAATTCAGCAAAACTAAATCAAACTCGATCATTCATAAATGAATTGTATACTTTAAATTCATTTATACAAAACAAAGAGCTACTGGGAGCAAAATTAGTTGAAATAATTAATAGCTTCCTCCTTGGGAAAAAAAACCTGACCTACGCTACCTATTCTAATGCACTATATACATGAGGAAGGCAAGAAACCCTGCCTGTCAGGTTGCAAAGTGGATGTTGCCTATGCTGTTATTAGGATGTAAAAACAAAGTGATTAAGGTGAGGAGTCCCTACGTCCATCGATTTGGGAGAAATTCCTAGAGAAGAAGTGATTAAAAATTGTGAAAACAGTAAAAAATCATATTTAAATTAAATAAACCACATTCCAGATTATGCCAACGAATGTTCCACCGAACCCAAAAATGGGGGAATGACCAAGGCATATGCTCTTTGCATAACATGCACATAAAACTATTTTTCATTTGAAATAAAATGTTATTGGATTCATATAAATCTCCAAAGAAGTGAACTAAGTAAAACTTAACGATTTTGATCCAATGATGCTGAAGCAATGTGGCTTATTAAATACAACTAAGAATTTTGTTCTCTCTTTCTGTAGTTGGGAGTTATGATGAAGAAAACAGATCAATAAAAAATTTGAATTAGGAAATCTTCTCCACAGAACGGACATAACCTTATTTAAAGACCCTTCCCTCAATCACATACCAATTCACTAATTTTTCAATACTTACAGTTTCTTCTAGCTTCTTGTTTAAAGTTTGCATCTCCTCAACCATACGGCGAACCTCTGATAATATAGCCTGCTCAGGGATCTTTCTCAAGGCAGCCTTTCTTTCTTCTGCCTGTACAGAGACTAAGAGCTCATAAAGATGGAAAGTATTTGGAAATAAAGTCATCAGGATTTTCAGAACCAAATTTCCACAGCAAATGCATATGATAAGCTGGGAACTGTAGATTTCAGAAAAGTTAAACGACAAAGAATAGGATGAATAGTCTGTTAAACAAAAAAAGAACAGTCACTTCAGTGTCTTTGGTTTTTTGAACATTTTGGTTTGATTCTGTCATATATCTAATTATTTTATTCTTCCAGTTTGGCTGAAAATACCTATACTAAAAGACTGAACCAACTGATTGCTAACACCAACCTTAAATGAACAAAAAGAACAGTACAGCTTCTCATTCTGTTAGACCAATAAAGCATGCTTAAACGTGATTATCATAATATCATTTCTGTTATACACAAAGATCTGGTCTGCCGACATAAAATAACTTAACTTCAGATTAGCAAAAATTTGGTTCAAATTAGTCAAGTCCTGGACCACTTGGTGTATTTCAACATTTTCCCTTTAATAGTCCCCAGAACAAGGCAAACGGTTATTGTTTGTTTAAAAGCAGCTTCAGAGTTGAAAACTCCTATTAGTTCCTATTAAAAGTTTAAACAATGTAATAATATTATATTGTTCAAATTATTGCCAAATGAAAACAAAGTTTAGTGCTATTAAAAACTGGCTCACAGAGAATGAATACATTGACTAAACAAGAAGCCTAGCATCTTTTATAGCTCCAAACACAGCGCAGACCACTATAATATCTCCTTAATAATGCATCGGCACTTACCATTGTTTCTAATGCAAGTGGATTTACCGCATGCAACACGCTGGAGTAACTAAATCAAAAGAATAAATATTAACAACATCTAAAAGACAAACAAATTCATCATAGCAACACAGCAAAGTAGATGAGGATAATTAAACTGACCTGTTGGAGACGCCTCTCAAGCTGTAATCTAAAATTTCGAATTCGACGTTCTTCATAACCAGAAAGAACCCTCACATAGAAAAGTGCTTTCCTCCCAAACTCCAATAACTTATTCATATTATAATTCAGCTACAAACATTAAATGTTACCTACAAACACATCTGCAAAGTTCAGTAACATTAGAATCATATCTTTCAGGTGTTAACAGTAGTACTATTATTTAAGGATAAGGAAAAAGGGTAGAACATCTCACAGTCCTCATTGCAAAATCAGTAATTTGGATTCTAAGAAAAAATATATATTTTGAAGACAACCGATCCCCAGAAAACCCCCTCTACCCTTCTCTCCCCAACATTACACCACAAATTTCTACAGTGATCCTTAGATATAGCCACCTGATTGCGGAAGAGGTCAATAGAAGCCAATAAAACTAGTAATGGAGAAAAAAAAAAAAGCCTGATACAGCAACACCTAAGCCTTTGGGCCGCCCGGGGGGGGGGTTGAATATCAATTAGAATCACCAAAAAGAGCTCTATTGAAGATTGCTTATAATATATCCATTCCCACACTCCAAATGTTTCCACTTGAACACGACAGGGGGGGTTGAATACAATAGAATCACCAAAGAGCTCTATGAAGATTTTTATATATATCCATTCCCAACACTCCAAGATGTGCCACTTGCGACATTTGAGGGGAATTGACATAATTTTGCAAAAATTATTTGCATGGAGTGTAAGCTGAGTAAGAAATCATTTAAACATCTAGTTGTATGATAGGCATATTCTAACCCATTGCTGTTATGCTCCTAGGATAGTGCATCCTTCAAAATTTAATTCTGGCACCAAGCTTACAAATACTCGTGTTGTTACCCTAACTAAGATCCATTTTATTCCAAGGAAAAACCTTGGATCATCACTGTTTCCTCAATTCAATAACACTGGTCAAACGACTGCGTTAAAGTCAAATACAGAAAATGAAGGATAAACTGCCAGATTTTCATTTTTAATAATTTACACCAGCGAAAAGGTTCAAATGGTGGTATCCAGAGATAAATCAATAGAGATCAAGTTACTTCTTCATTAAGAGGCGATTAACATATTATCCAGGTAACTTAAACAGTGTTGCAACAGTAAATAAGATTAAAGAAAAAAGAAAATAATATCCAATGGACAGGTGGATTAGAAGAAGCTTGCGATTCACCATGCTTATTATCCCATTCAGCGGAAATATTAGCTTAAAACCAAGCTCAAGAAACCTGTTATTAAACTCAAACCCTAATGACCAATAATTTTATCCTTTAACTGTAATGTCAGACCAAGAGTATTACTAGTATGATAAAAGAAATTAGAATTTCATCTGTCATTTCGCTTTTCCCTGATTTTCAAGGCAACCAAACAGACAAGATGTGATTGAGATAAGCAAAAGAGAAAAAAACCTGGATCTGGACAGAAACTTCAAAAGGACTACAGAAACAGCTCCGCTGATAGAGGAGAGTAACCAGCAATCAGGATTGGAGAGAGGAACTTGGATTACTGGCTTGCTAATGGGTGAAGAACGACAAGAACCGAAGACAAAGGGGACCGGGAAACTGAGAGGGGATAAACGACAGCGTTGATCAATTGCCAACATATTCGTTTGGGTAGTACCTTCAAGAACCCAAAATACTACTCACGGCCCACGGCCCGCAGCAATATGCAATTCTTAATTAGTAAATAATACTCAATCCGCTTCATTAAATTTCACAGTTTTTTTTATTTTTTCCCATTTAAATTAAGTAGTGTTGATCATTTTATTTTAATTTTTTATTTAGATATCTGTGCTAAACTTTATCTCAATTAAACAAGCATTAATTAAAAGGTAATTAGATTACTTTTTTTTATATATATAGTTAAGGTGATTCAATCTTTTTTTTCTTTAATTCTTGTAAAAGGTCAAAAACTGTCATATTTAACAACGGAGTGGAAACTAAATTTAATGCAACTTTTTATTTGAAATGAATAAATAAATTGGCACCTAATAGTTTTTGTGTCAAAACGTTAGTATTGCTTTTGTTATCAGCTTCAATTTATTGCATGACATTAGGTGACTAACAAATTAGCAAGGACCAAAAAATTTTATGAATTAAACAAGTTCGGTTGTTTTTGGTTTTTTTAACTCTTTTGTCCAATTTTAACTTTTTAGCAACCTTGACTATAACTCACTACCATTAATATGCCTAATCTCAGTTTAGTTTCGATTCCTATTTTTATAATCAATTAATTTATGTGACTTTATTATTCTTTGTTTCTTTCCGCGGTTTCTATAGCCTTCGCACCACTATTCCTCGTTTATTCTGGAACCAATCCCCATCGTATACTTGTGATGGGTTGAGCGGAGAGATGTCAATTTATCAAGAAAAGAATGTGATGGAGCGACAAAACTGAAATGATCTGAATCAAGTCATTCCATATAACCAATGGGCCAGTGGCTATGGCTCATCGCCACAGACCCACAGCCCAGCACATTAATTACATAGCGATTTACTCCGGAAGTTAAACCGATACATAATATTCCAAAATTAATATACAGCAACTCGTAAAACCCACAAGCTTCTCTGCATTTGAAATTATCAAAACCACACATATATCTTGCACAAAAACAAAAGTACCAATCCTTCTCTAGTTACATTGATTAGGCTGCTAAAAGCAAAACTCTAAAGACAAACTGGTTCTTCTTTAGAGCAGTGCAAGGGTCAAAGAAGCATCGTGTTATTACATCTCAGGATTTAGCTCAATCTCTTCTTTTCTTCTTCTTCTCGTTCCTCTCTGATGAATTCTTCAACTGCAAAAAGTAGATCAACATTTTGTTAGTGTTGATATGCATCCGATATTTGAATGATTAGATCCGCATTTGCGCACTTAGTCCAACCCACCATAATTATGAGAATTCGCACAAAGACAGCAACAAAGTCAGTGAAAAGGTTCAGAGCATGCTTCACATAGTCCAAATCACCAACGTGAGCTTTCTCAATGATGTCCTGGGTGTCAACAACCACGTAGCCAACGAACACCAAAAGACCAAAGTATAGCTGCAAAATATTATCAAGAGCAAGGTAAAGATGCTGTTATGGAAACATAAGAAACAGCATGGAACCAATAAATGGTAGAAGTAGAAAGCATGGTTGCAAAAAATGTTGACAACTAACAATCCCCTCACCTCAAACTTGAATATAGCTGCAGATCCCCCAAAGATGGAGGAGGCAAACTGCAACCAGAGAAGGATGGACAAGCCAGATGAAAGCAAGCCACCAAGATATAGGTATTCTCTACGCCTTGCCAACGTGGCTGCCGCTGAGAAACAACCAAAGGCCACCGAAGTTCCCACAAATGCTGTGATCAGAACACTGTCACAAGGGTGAAATTTTATGTAAAAAAATTAGCACAATGCTCCAACAAAATGTAAGTTGGGGGATAATAATACCGACTTCGCAACTACCAAAATATCTACCAATTCAACCAGGTAACATATGCAGAACAGTATATAATACGCCAAAATAAAAATAAAAATAAAAAAGTGATCATTCTCAAGCACTGTGGGAGCGAGTAATTTTGAATCATCCAGTTCAAATCGATACCCAACTAAACCTGCAATTATGAATTCAGCAAGAAAATACACATCATAAAAATTGCTACCATAAATGACATGTACCTTGGATCGATCTCAATGGCCAAATCAATCAAAGGACCAACTGAAGCCCCTTCAAGAAGTGCAGCTGCCATCAAAAGAGAGACTCTCTTTTGCTGCTCCGACAAAAGAAAGAGGGCAAAAATTTGAGTAAAGACCCCACCCAGAAGAAAAATTCCTTGTGAATAAAGCAGAAAGCAAGATATCAAGATGGACGAAACCCTACCTCTTCATAAGGAGGTACAGAAAGTAGCCAAGCCATACATCCCAAGCACGCAAAAGTTGTCAGAAGACCACCAATATTCCACAGAATGTGCAAGTAAGCCCCAGCAGCCGATGCAACCAGTGCGCAACATAAGGTCAAATAGACCTGCAAGTTAAGAAATTGAAGCAACGAAAATTTCTACGATCAACTTGCTTCAAGTATTCAAGCTCCAAATATATTTGAGAAGTAAAAGTTCTGAACAGAAACAAATAGAGAAAAAGACTCTCGGACATATCAGAACGAACACTACATACAGGATAATTATTGGATTTAAAATACAAACCTAATTCAAGAAGAAATTCAACACATAAACATAATTTCAAATGTTGTATTCTTAATATTTCAACACATATATCATAGACCTCATATTTCTAGGTACGAAGATGGAAAAATGAAGAATTAACACACAAGAATATTGACCTAATATGATGCATTTTCAATGGAATACTTTTGCTAAGGAGCAGATCCAAAAAATTTTCCCACAGCCAAACACAATCTAAAAGATTCAAAAAAAAACTCCAATTCAGAAACATATATCTACCGCAAATTTACCTCAATACAGTGTAATCCACGGACAAACGAATAGCATAAAAGCGAACATGATTAAAGAAAGCTAAATGGTTCCAGTAATTTCTCGTCACGAAAACTCACTCAGTGATAGAACATAACCATATAAGACGGGAAAACCTATATGTCCCTTAAACTGATGGGAATTTAACTAAATACACGATTATCCTAATTTATACATTACATGGCACAAGATCTCAAGTCAAACCAAAATTATCCAATTCATAACAAATTATACCTGCTTAAGGTGAGTTTGGACGACAGGAGAGATCTGGCGGAAGTTCTTCAGCGAATCGTAGGTCCAGCTACTCCTTGAAGCCGATTGGGAGTCGAAGAACGACGCGAACGCGTCCATTGATTAGAGAAGGAGAGAACGAGAATACGACCGAGGAAGTGCGAGAAAATATGAAACAAAATGACAGATCGGTTGAAGAAGACGTTCGGGACGATTCTATGAAAAATTGAAGATGGTATATGTATATTGAAACCCAAAATGACAATTCGTTGAACGAAGACGTTCGGGACGATTCTATGAAAAATTGAAGATGGGTATATGTATATTTTAAGTATATATACGATATATATAATATACGTAATAAATTAAATAGGTATCAGCTGTGGTTAGTTTCCTAGAAAATTTCTGAAATTTTTATAAATATAATATACGTAATAAATTAAATAGGTATCAGTTGTGGGTTAGTTTCCTAGAAATTTCTAGGAATTTTTAATTTACATCCTACCCTTGAGTCCTTCCACGATTTCTTATTTCATGCTGGTACAATGACAATTTTATCCCGTTTGATTATATTTTTCCCAATTAGGCATCCGACCCGAAATTCATTAACTTGTAGAACATTCTGGATCTTCGATTTTGTTATTTAATGTTGAACATTGTTCAAAATTTCAGTATTTTAATCTTAGAATAATAAAACAATATAAAATATTAATTATTTCATTTTTTTTCTTTTCAGAATATATTTCATACTTTTATTTTCTTTGGCTTATAATAAAAAATTAAATTACTTCTTGAATTATTCAAAAGCATTAGAAGATTTTGGAAAAAAAAATATTTGTCAAATGGGGAAGGAGAAATGGGTCATAAAACAAAAACCTACGCAGTTCGTAGAATATCAGAGCCAGGTGCAATCTGGGAAATAAAAAAGGTCATTCTAGAGAATTCGCGGTTGAGTTTTGACTTGGTGTTTCTTTATTCTTTTTATTCCTTACCGTCCGATATCTTTTTTAATGGGGATGACATGGCACACGCAGTTGACAAGCAAGAGATCTTATGCATTTGCACGATAGGAACTCACTTACCTAATAATCAACGTCTTTATTAGATAATTAGATAGCTTTGCCACCGAGGAATATACCTCAAACCCTATTTACTAACGGAGAGAGGAAATTCCACCCTGGCAAATGCTACGTCTTACAACCAATACCATCATGCCATGTCACCATCAAACCCAACAACAGTTTATTGTGCATAAGACGGCATACGAAAAAGAGCTTAGCTATTTCTGCTCGAGAATTAGACAAATGTATACAGTTTCATCTGTGATTCTTATGACCAATAAAAATACAACATGCTAAGATTTTACTAGATAATATAGAAAAACAAAACGAAGGCAGTAGCACATTTACAGGAACAGCATTAGAGTAAGAGAATAGTATTATAGCTACAAACAGAATGTTAAACTAAAATTAATTGAAGTTTTGTGTACCATCTATTTATAACTGATCATCAACTTTGCTGATGAGAAATCTTCACAGGCACTCCATTTCCAGTGCTTTGTCCATGTAGAGGAAGACTAGTTCCAGTTTCCAAGCTGAGGCCCTGTCTTAGCAGCCTTTGCTTTCTTAGACCCTCATGGCATGGAACGAAAAACTCGTGTTTTAATGCATCCTCTGCGCTGATCCTCAGCCTTGGGTTCACTGTCAGGCACTTGTCCACAAGATCAATAAGAGAGCTTGGGATTATTTCATTGAATTCTCGTCTCTTTGTGTTTATTTTGCACCACTCTCTTAGACTCACTGATGGCAAAGACTGTAATTTGTATAGTTCCTGCAGGAAAATGAATCTTTTAAATGTAAATTTCAAATTCTGATGAATTTGTTTATAGTCTAGAACGCTGCTATGAACTATAACTACCGCTGGGAAAGACAATTCCCGGTCATGTAACTTTGAAACTTCCCATAGATCTTCACTGCCCCTTAGTTTTGCTATATCCTTTATGTTCCTGGAAACAGCAATTAAGTGGTTGGCAAAATAGTGTGGGTAACACAGAAGTAAGCAGAAATGATTTGGATTAGAATTAATAATACTTACTGCTCTGGATCACCGTAAAACGGTGTTCTTCCAATCATTAGGTAGAGTAAGGTTACCCCAGCAGACCAAATATCAACTTTGGGTCCTTGATGGGTAGATCTGAACAAGACCTGAAAGAACCAATATCTCATTACAAGATGTTACCCTTCATACTTTTACTATTGTTCATTACAGCTATTGCATCTTTTTCCTTTTTTTTTTTTTTTTATCAATTACTCTAATCTCTATCCAGATTTTGTAAATGTTATTCTAAAACCATACAATAGATGCATTAGAATAAACAAATACGAAATCTGCTAGCTGTTTAATTACAATCATAATAGAACAATTTCCACGCCAACTATGGTTCAGCATCATAACATGCACGAATCCAGATTTTAGTTTGCTCTGATACTTCAGTAGCTAGTTAACAAATTTTCCAGTGCTAAGTCGCCATTTAACATTCTAATTATCTATAATTTGAAAAAAAATTCATTGGTAGCAATTGAGAGAATAAAATTATGGTAGTTATACTAATGAAATGGTCTCACCTCTGGAGCCCGGAAACCTTTGGTTCCAACACATGGACCTTCTTTCTTGTGATTCCCATCTTCTAATGACAAAAAAAATATGATGAATACAAGAAAAGAACACAGCAGTGACAAATCAATCGCTGAAGTCATCAGACACAAACCTTTATTCTTAATTAAGCAGGTTGCAGGACTAGCAATTCTGGTTGAATGCAGAGGCATTGGGGTGAGATTAATAAGTATTTCATCCACTTTTCGAGCAGGCGCAGCAATCCTCTTTCTCATAGAAGCTGGAACACTTGATGCTTCATGATTTGGACTCTGCATAGCCTCTTGTAACAAGCTGATGAGTTCCTTCCTACCTTGGCATGGTAAAGGTTCTCGGAGCCTTTCTACTGAAGGAGTCCTAGTACTTGTTACATCCTTTGCGGAGGTTATGCCAGAGCCATCTGCTCCTTGACTTTTCATAATATTCCAACCACTCAAGTCATTCTGGGCCTTAGTTCTGTCTACAGCTCTCTTCTTCTGGTTCTTGGGTTCTAAAGTTGGCTTCAAGCCTTTCATTGACTTCAGATTGACTACATCCAAAGATTTAGAATTTGGGAACCTCCTACTTTTGGCAGGAGGAATAGATTTGGTGTTGGGAAGCGTATTGTGATTGAGGCTTACATCATTCCCTGTCTTTGATTTGTCTGCAAAAGTACAGAAGGAGTTTATCAATATCCTAACAAACAAAAGATCAAAGAACAAATAACTTCTTGCCAAGAAATCTTTGTAGCATAACTGGCTATAATTCTCTATAGTTGCAAAGCTTGGAAATGAAGACTAGCAAATAAAAGGTTAAAAAGGGTAGTCGCCAAAGGGAAAACATGCACAACAACCTACTTAATGGCAAATGCATCACGTGAAATGTTTATGTTTCTTTTTGTTAAGTTCACAAACTAGCACACCGAAATCTCTGTGCCAATATAGACCAATTTGTTCTCTAAATTAAACCCATGCTAGTGCTATATTTAAATATAGAAGCTCAGATAGGAATACAGACTCACTTGTTGTTCCATACTTTTGGCGAAGATCCTGTCAAAAGCACAATAAATACAAGGACGAAAGTCATTAACCCTTTAGTGTAACGATGACACAAGTGAAAAAAACTAAGTGGGCATCAAAATGTGTTTGAAAAAATATAACTAACCATGGCAAGGTTAAAATCAATGAGATAACCTTTATTGGCCTTGCGAGAAAAAAGGAAGTTTCCAGGCTTGACATCTCTGTGGACTATTCCCTGCAATATGAAAAGTAAAATCAAGATTCTTCATTCGTACAAATAACATGAAGTCGGGATAGGATTTATGTGGCAGCACATTTCACCTGCTTATGAAGACTAGCAAGCGCTCTGAACATGCAATATCCATACCATCGTAGCTGAAAAATATCTATTTCCTTCTTCAAAACCTTAAAGTTAAAGCAGAACTTACATCAATCAATTAGACCAGCAAGCTTTATCCATTGAAGGTTGGGATGATTACCTCTGGTCTATCATGCTCCACATGCTCCAGAACAAAGCAATCAGAATTTCCACTCTTAAAACAGCCTTCATACTTTATTACAAAGTTTTTCCCCCTGAATTAGTCAAATTAACTTGCATATTGAAGATTAGAACTTTCTACAATAAAAATTAAAGCACAAATTCTTTAAGTGAATTGCAATTTCCTAAAGTCTTACCCAAAGCGTTCCAGCATCCTTAGCTCATTGCTAACATGGTGCCTATGAGCATTTTCATGTGGGCCTGTAGAGCCCAAAGAAAAGAATTAACGAGGTATTTCTTTTATTGATAAATCATTATCACAAACAGTTTTTTTTTTTTTTTTTTTTTTTTTTTTTGCCTAGGAGCATTTTCATGTGGGCCTGTAAGCCCAAAGAAAAAAGAATTAAACGAGGTATCTTCGTTTATTGATAAATCTTATCACAAAACATTTTTTTTTTTTTTTTTTTTGTTTTGGGTTTGGGGTGGGATTTTTTTTTTTTTTTTTTTTTTTTTTTGGGGTTTGGGGGGTGGGGAGGCCTCCTGAGTGAAATGGATCACTGCATACTGCAGTTTTCTCATCAAGAGGAAGGTGTCATGCAAGAACCGGTAATTCTACTAATAGTGAGCTGTGAGCCAAACTATAATAACATATTCTTGTATAACTTTGTACAAGTTTGCGAAAATTGAAGGATTTTCCGGTGCTTTCTTCATGGATTATCTTGCTTCATAACAGGAAATGAAATAACCTACAATCTTTCCACACATAGTGGCTAGCAGCCAGAGTTACACAATTTTACAGTAGACGATTTCCAGCATACTCAAAGATATGAACATGGAAACCATGGCTAGACATAATCATGCTGATTAAAATTTGCAGTAACAGAAACGGGAATAGGCAACAGCATGACACATAAAAATAATTCTACATACATTTGATGGCAACTGTGGCTCCATCACTCTTCCTTCGTGCTCTGTAAACAGTGCCATAACCACCTGGAAGCTTTTAACTGTCAATATCCATAAAATGTGAACAGATTGAGAAATATGGCAAAATTGCAGAAGGGAAAAAAAGCTTTAGTACCTGAACCTTCTTCCTCCTCTACAATATAAGACTCAAAATATGGTAGATCCTTGGTTTCAGTTCCATTCTGCCAATTAGCCACCGTTAGTTCCTAATCAAAGGAAATGGAGCTAACTAATAGTAGCACAAATGATGATAAGTGAATAAGCTTTATTTAGAACATGTAAACAAAGAAAGCAATCAACCACGTTAAAAAATAAGCATAGAAATTGCAGAGTAAAACTTACTAAGGGAGAAACAGGAGCAGCATTCTTCCTGCCTTCTTTAATATAAATATCACCACGTTTCTCCTTTGATTTTTGAGCCATATCAATTTCCATGAGATTTCTCTTAACCTCTTGCTTTTCCTTAGGAGTGCTTACTACTTTACTCCCCACTAAAGATTGATCAACATTTTGCTGTCTTGGTGGAGTCATTACATTCCCAAAAGTGAGCTTCATCTTTGCAGAGGGTTTTGACAACTGCTCCTGAACTACAGAGAGTTTAGATATTGGATAGTAGGTCTGGTTCTTCGCATTAGTTAACTCTTTACCCAAAGGTATTAACTCATTCTTCTTTGTACATACACTTTCAATGGGTACACCCAAAAGAACAGTATTAATTGGATGGTAGAAGTTTTCTTCTTGTTTAATGTTACTAGAATCATTTAATAACTCCTCTTCTTTGAGTTCAGTTTCTACTGCTTCAATATAACAATCATTTGCAGCATCACAAGCATCATTAGCACTTGCATGCACCATTGGTATAACACTGCTTTGCCTAAAATCTTCCCTATAAGAAGTAGCATCGACGTCTGTTCTACTTTTTAAATCTACCTCTTCTACTTCAGCTTCTTGGCACACAACTTGACTATCCAACGTTGTTCTCATAAGGGCAGATTCTTCATCCAGCACAGGTGCCATGATTCTTTTGTGTTCCATCCTTTCTACAATACTTGTATGTGTTCCGTCCTCAACTTGTTTGACATTCCTTCGTCTATAGACTAACTTATTTCTGATGGTTTTGGTGAATAAATCAGGTGGCGGAAGAATGTTATTTAGCTTAATAGACATGAAACTTGGCTCAGCATTTATGCTTATATTGACATCGTTAGTTACGAAATGCACCTGTATAATTAACACCATTTAATGGTCATTATGAAGAATATATTATCTGCACAAAATATAATTAGATAACAAGCATATTAAGCTCTAGAAAGACGCATTCAAGAGGGCATACTAATTACTAAGTAACTTCAAACTCTACAGTGCTAACTGTGCATCTATTCCTGATGAAATCAGTAATCATCAAACTCGAAGTTTAATTATCCTGAAATCTTAACATTACGAACTAGAAACTCGAGCAAATTTAATACCTTTGCACAATCATTTCGAATTCTTTTGGAACGCGGAGAAACTGATCTATGCTTCTCGTCCGCTGTAAAACAAATGTCAAAATAGAATCACAAATAAAATAAGTAAATAAAATTTCAGTTCTTTTTCTTTTTTTTGCTTCTTATTACCTTCTCCAAAATCAAATCCGATCCGCTTCCGCTTCCTTAAGTACATCCTCATGACATCCTCCAACAGTGTTCCGGATATATGAACTCTCTCGATCCGATTCACAAACGCGTCTGTCAAGTTGATATTGGAGATGAATCGTTGAAAAGCGAAGAGGCCTATGAGAGAGACGGTTACAAAAAAGCCGTTGCTACTATTGCTGCTAGTCAACGTAATTGGAGAATTAGGGATGGAGCAGAGAGATCGGATGATTTCAGGCGTTGCGCGGAAGAGAGTGCAGCGAGATGCGAGCTCGAGAGTTGAAGTTGGGCGGCCGATTGAGATGAGCAGGGCGAGGATGTACCATGCCTTTTGTGACTCGGAATCAGCAGTGTTGGTGACCGCGGAGACTGAGTCGAGCAGAGCCAGTTGGGAGTTTGGATGGTGAGTTTGCATAGCGATTTAGGACTGCCAGTGCAAAAGAGTAGAGGGAGCGAACAGGTTAGGGCTCGTAGACGGAGATGGAATATTTGCAGAAACGTGGAGAGAGAGATAGAGGCGCGGATTTGGTACATTTCAGGATTTTGAGATTTAGGAATTTCCCGCCAATTTTACTCCCTACAGAGTGGGAAAATACTGGACTTTTCGTTGAAGAAAATGCGAAATATCTAAAATGTCCATTTTATTTATATATTTATTTATTGAAAAGGAATGTACGTTTTGTTATCTGCCTTTCACCACAGAATTAAATTTAATCGATTTATCTAGCGTGAGTTGGTCTAAAAGAAAATTAATTCCTTGTCAGAAAAAAAAAAAAAAAGAAAAAGAAAATTAAGTCGTTTCTTTAAAAATGATTTTAAGAAAAAAAAAGCATTAATAGTAAATTTATAAAATTTTTTTAACGGAAAAACTACTTTTTCAATAGAAATCACGTAACTCCAAATGATTATTAATTGATTTTATTCAAATTTCAGTCCAATTAGAGTCATGTTTAAATTAGAAGACAGTTGCACACCAAAGCATGGTATATTGGTAAATGTTTTTCAATCCCTTAATTTTAAGAATAAAAGCAATATTATTATAATTAAAAAGTCTTATTTATTAATTATTTTATTTAATTTGTTGGTCATCTTTATTTTTATATAATATAATATATCGATTAGTCATTAGCTTCAAAACCTAGCTCATCTAATTGAAAATTTAATAAAAATATTTTTGATATTTTAATTTATGAACATAAATTTAAAATTTTGCATTTATTTTTATAATTAAAAGGCAAAACACATATTTAAGCCCCTAAACTTTTTGAGTTTCACCGATTAGACCATCAACTTTTATTTATAACATTGAGCACTTTAATTTTTATTTTTGAATCCTTATTTAACCAAGAGCAAACGAAAGTTGAAGCTACTAATACTAAAGATTTAACAATAATATAGCATGAGAAAATTCCAATTCCATTTTAGATGCCCAAATAAAGGAAAATAAAAAAAAAACTCGTAAAATACCAATGTCAAATTCTTCGTTTTCAACCTCTAATTCGTCCATTCTCATTGTTTGCCTTCTCTTAACTAAAAAAAGATCCAATTTCATGAACACCGGCTGCACATTTTATGACCTCAGTTAAGTAAAATTTTTAATCTGAACTGAAAAAAGAAAAAAGAAAAAAAGAAAACAGAGCTAAATGGCTCAACGTTGATAAATAAAAGTTTAGAGCTTAATGACCAAATGTATAAATATGCACTTGTACTTTACGGAAAAAATATTATAGCACTCCAAACTTTGTGAGTAATTTATTATATATCTGAAGTTAGAAATTTTTCTAATATTGTATTCACTCTTTATACGAAGCAATAATATTTTTTTGGTGTGTTTAACATTATTCACTTGATGTGCGGTTAATATAATATTTGAAACAATAATTTTCACATTTTTAATTATTAAATAAGTGTTTAATTAATATAATTTTAGAAGTTTGAATATTTAATAAAATCATTTTTATAAGTTGAAGTATTTAATCGGTACAATTTTATAAATTGAAGTGTTCAATATGTCAAAATAAAAATTGAGTACATGGATGAATTTATACATTTGACCGAGCTTTAATGATAAACCTCAATAAATTTACAGATTTCAAAAAACATTTCTTCCAAAATCAAATAATATAATTTAAAGCATAAATGATCTCCTACCGTATTGATAAAGGTAATGCGCTCAAACTAAAAAGATCTCAGATTCGATTTTCAGTAGTTTACCATATAATTTCAATTTTTATTCCTTCCTTTTAGTAGCTTCTAATAGATTGAAGCGTAAATGAAAATAAGGCTACATGGGTCTTAATTTCTCGAGCTTGAAGACGATTCAGGCTTTTTAACCCTACCACTATCTTTGTTCCTTGTTCTATAGTTGGTTTCAGTTTGCAATTTCTTAGTTACAACTCATGTACAAGACGAGGGCAACGGAATCTCAACGCAAATCCTAATCTTTTTTAGAATCAATGGCTCTACCCTGACACATGGTCCTAGCGAAAGCAAATAGACGCACCCGTCAACTTTAATAGTGATCTCGTGTTTGAAATTGAATGTAGAGCTACAATAACCAGCCTGTGAATTGCTCAAGACTAGATAAGAGAAAGCTCATTCAATAAACCTAACTAGCCAAACAAAGCTTGAGCTTAGTTTTTGAGCTACAGTAATACCTTTGTCAAACCAAACTCGAATTCGAGCTCAAGCTCATGAATTCAACTGAGCTCGGTTCATTTACAGCCTTATTCAAACGCAATAGTCTTTGATCGGATGCTATTTATGAGACTGCCACTACAATAGGAATTGTAAAACTCAGCTCATGAAATAATTCACTGGCAGAAACAGAGAACCAAATTTCAGAAATTGCAATAAAAAATTGCCACTTACCAATTCAAATTAACAGTAACATAATCAATGGAATGAGAATATATGACACGAACAGTAACATATAAATGAAATGAAAATATATTTGGCAAACCGACAGTTGCAACAATCAATGTACAAAAGGAATGAAATAGTAGACGCCCTTTTCATGCAAACACAACTTGTACAGTAAAATAGACAAGAAAATTTTTTATCTCCTGAGATCCTGTGGTGTCTAGTCATTCTGTGGATGGTGAAGACATTGTGAGGTTCAACAGGAAGCCAACCATAATTCCAATAAGTCCCACAACAAATGCAAAAGTGAGTGAGAATCCTGGATCATTTTTCCGAAATCTCCGTCTCTTCAGCATCTCCTGTAGGAACCAAAAGGAAGGAAAATTGTACAGAGAAGTTCATGCCTATTCTATTGAATAGTATATGAGGTATGAAATATGTGTGAACAGGAGGGAAATATCTCAAGATTATGTAAGAATTATCTCAAACCGATTTGTCCTCATACAGACATTTTAGAAGAAAACAAATTCCATGTCTTGGCAGTTTAATCATCCAATTAACCTTATTTTTTAAAATGAGAACTTGTAGGAGCCATCTGATGAATATGACTGCTTTAGTTTGACAACCGCAATCACATTTTTTCAAATATTGACTTACATACACTCTTCTAATATTCATAGTAAAAGCTGATGTTAATTGACTGTTGAAAATGGTGTAAATAAATTACAAAATAAGCAAATTTTGAATGGACTTTCCACAGGGTTATATCAGAGTTATGCTCACTCCAGGAAGGTGCTAACTGACAGCCATACATTTTTGTATATTAACAAAGAAAACAGCTGATCGGGCAATTAAAATAAAAAAGACAATATTGTAACAATGTCAGTTTAGCAGTCAAAGATGCATAGGCATTTGATACTTGGGATTTAATCTTACGTATAAAAGTACTAACATGTCAACAAGCAAAATAATTGATAAAAGAAGCAAACTCAAGTACTGCATGAGAACTAACCAGTTCTTGTTGCAGTTGCTGTGTACTTCGGATAGCTGCATCTCTTTCATCCTTCAGTCGCTGTAAAGCCTGATTCCGCATACAAAAGAAATTTCATAAAGTTATGATAATAAGACTGTTTAGAAATTATAAAATATGCTTCACTGTGAAGGGACTGCAAGAAACCAATTTATATGGTAAACTAAATAAGAAAAAATATCATGTTGTCCAATGCAATCTATGGTTCAAACTTCTGAATATAGACTATAGAGATGTCTGGTGTATCCCTCTCCTATAAAACTATAGATTTCATGCAGTTGTACTAGGTTAAACAAAAAAAATAAAGGTGAAGTAGATCAACAGCACATTTATTACTACGAGTAGAACAACTCAAATCACAGCAATTTTACAGGGAATGGATAATACAGCAATAATAGTGCTCAATGCCGATAAATCTGTGAACCTGTCCTGTGAACCTGTCCTTTTAATGTGCTAATAATATCCATTTAAACACAAATAAAATGATTCATTTATATTCTAACATCTTATCAAGGATTTCTTACTTGATGACCTTAGCTCTTTTCAAACCCTTGATAAGCAAGTAATCAAGCAAGATATGCAAGAACGAACACGTCAAACATTAGAGTGCTGGCAAGTCTGCCAAAAAAATAAAATAATAATAAATACATATAGAAAAACTCACGGGGTTAGTATCAGGATTCTTTGAGGAGCTCTTCAATGCCTCATCTTCTGAGTTTTCCTGTGCTGATGGAGCAGCATATACAACTCTAAGCTTACACTCCTCTATTATCTTTCCACTATTGTCCTTATTAAACTAGAAAAAAAAAATATTTGAACAAAATTAATGTCATATCAATATGATAGTTAAACAAAGACATATTGTTCGCTAACTTAACATTCTTACAGTCTCTGCTGGTAGTTCATCAACATCAGTATGTGGAGGTACTGTTGTACTTTGCAATAGAAACTTATCTTTGCATTGCATGTCCGGAGGATATTCATGCTGGGCTTGAAGAGTAACTGCAAATCCATAAGAGAGCAGTTAGTTGAACTGCAACATCACGATTAAATGATTTTTATGACTAATATGAAGTATTGTAAGAACTGAAAGCATGCCAGCACATGCTGCACAAGCAAGTGGCACATTATGGACAAATCCAGCTGATACACTACAGAAATTTAAAGCTATTCAATCGAGACATCACCTAACAAACATCTAACAAAGTACACATAATTAATGCTAAACCATTATGAATTTCTTCAGATATCTATCTATATACCTATGTTAAGAATTACAGAATCTGTAAGGCGATGGAGTAAAAATAGCACCTCTTATGACACACGAGTCCCACGGCTGTACAACTCCAGTATTGGGCCTCACAAAGTACTTCTTGGGTGAAGTGGTTTTAACCTGGCAAAGAGGTAATGTCATCATAGTTAACTCTATAATGGATTTAATATATAAAAATTACAAATCATTATCTACGCAGTAATAGAGATGGTACCTTAAAAGCAACATGGTGCTCTGTATTGTTCACAACTTTAAGATCACAAAAGGTTTGCTTCTCCAGCTCAACTGCTCACATGAATAACACCAATTTAAGCTACGACGTTGTATAATCAAATCAATAAGAAAGTTATACCACTGATACGTACAAACAATGAACTCATAGTTTTTAGCATCAGCATTTCCAAGAATAATATCCATTAAAATGACAGAAGCATTAGAATCAGTTATTCGTACAAGAATGGCAGTACATATTTGATTTCATAAATTCCAGAAATCAAATAAGAAGTTGAGGAAAAAAACACGGCATTGCTGTCTTTCAATGTTCAATAATTTTCAACAAAATAAGTTTTTTCTAATCCGAGAAATTAAGCAAGTCTAATCCACTATATTCTCCACGCTAATAAGATTTTTCCAAACTTACCAAGTTCAGCCTGGCTTTTTAATTCATTTCTCTAAATTGCATTTCCATCAATTCTATAATCTACATAAAATTCCAGTCCCTCCCTTCTTGCACCACTGGCCCTTTCCAGCTTGTTGAGAGGTCTGACAAGAATGTCAGGGCACAGGCAATATAACTCACTGACGATCATAATTCTTATAGACACTTGAAGAACATATTATAAGCTCGCAATAACAAGAATGTAATAGCAGCATCTATACGGTGAAGGACTATAGAAATTCATTCAACATGTAAGAAACCAACCCTTTCCCCTGAGCTTCACCAAGAGCTAGAAAAAGAACACGTTATAATACCTCCTTGAACTGAACACCACACAAAAACAGAGTCGCAAAAAAAATTTTTATACATAGATGCCACGACCCAAAAAACCGAAGCAAAGTCACTTCCATCTTTTCCGACCAATTCCCCTCACCCTTTCATAGCAAATATTTATCTATCTATCATCACAATACATATTCTGTATAATTTTTCTCTGTTTGCATGGTGAAACGCTATCTTCTCACATGTGCATATCTACACAGAAGGCAAATTCTTACTGTATTCATTCCAATGTAAACACATAATCTAGTCTATTCAAGCAAAATTTCGGAGATTCCACGCAATCTGCTTGAATTGCAAAATTATGATCAATTAATAAACGACTATCACAAAATTTAACTCATCTTGAATGCAGTAAATGTAGAGAGAGAAAAAGAGAGCGTACAAATGAACTTGAGCTCATCAGGATGAACGGAGATCAACTGATTACCACCGCCGGCAGTCATATCGAGGCCACGAAAGATAGATCAATCTCAAACTAAGAAAAAAAATTCTCTCGCAATCCGAAAAATCAACCAATCAATGAACCAACGAACCAACCAAACTTCTTAAAATTACAACAAACAAAACCCTTTACATAATCAGAGCTCCAAAACCATCAATCAATGGAAAATCAGATGGAGGAAAACATTAATGCAACAAGCTGCAGATAGAGAAGTCGTAAAAGTGAAAGAGCGACAAATTTAGAAGCAGTAACATGTGGTTTAAACGAATATAGAAGTTTATTTCTGCAACCAAAATGACTCGCTCGTATTTCTAGGCACCTATTTCGGTTTTTTATCGGTTCAAGCGTTTCGTGTGTCTAAAAAGCCTGAAAGCGCTCTCTCTCTCTCCGTGTGCGGACTGTGGAGGAGATAGAAAGAGAAGGGAATGGTAGTTTGGTCTTTTCCCTGCAACCGGAGTACAGGAGAGGAGAGAATGGTAGGAGAGAGAGGATCTTCAATCGGAGAGAGGATGACACGTGTGGAATGAATACGTAGATGACGCCCGGTTCAAATGTACCAGACTGGACACGTGGGAGCCATGTGTATATTTTTTTTCTATTTAAATGGAAATTGGAAAACCAAGTTTAAGCTAATAAGCCATTTTCATATCTGATTTCAAACCAATTAGCAAGGGAAAATTTGTCAATTAATTTTAAAATTAATTAAATTTCATAATTAAGTTAAAACGAGTATCAGCCTTTTGTTTTCATAAATTAGTTTTATTACAATTATTAAAAATTGAATTGTTTTTATAATTAAATTTATTTTATTATTTATATTATTAATTCTAAATGCATGTCTGCATATAATTTTTTCAAATCAAATTCAAATACAAATTTCTCATATAACTTCATTAAAATACAGTTTATTGAAAGTTTATAAGTAATATTCTTAGAAATTGAAATCTCTTTCGTGTTCATCTCTTTCTATAAATTAAACCATCAATGGAGTTTCCTCTCAAATTAGAAATTAATATGTTACCCAAAACGTTGGAAGGTTAAATCCTTTATTAGAGGGAAGGAGAAAGGAACTGAAATGGTAATAACTAATAAGTTGTACCTAATTAACTTTTAGGAGCAAAACTTTGAGCCTCTATGATTTGCATCATATGCATTTTGCAGAAAGATATAAGTAACCCATGTTTGCTTGCTAAAAGTTACTTTAATTTACATAGTATAATTTTTTTTTTCTTTTTTTTCTTTTCAATTCTTATAAGCAAGTAAAATTTTAGCAAAGAGACACTTTTTAATTTGTTACCAATTAAAAAGATTTTTATAAATTTTAAAAGTAAATTTTGGCCTTCAACCACTCATCAAAAAGAAAAAAAAAAAAAAATATTTAGATGCCAAATTAGAATAAAACTTAAAAAATAAATAAAAGAGTTGAATGACAAATATAGATTATCGCCATTTGACATATTTATTATATTACATTTCGTTGATAATCTTGTTTATATATTGTTTATATATATGTATATATATATATATATATATATATATATATATATATTTTTAAAGAGTTATGAAGCATCGAAAGTTTAAATCCTAATACCAATGCAGTTTAATGACCGAGTAATTTCTATTCGGCCAAATGTGTCATTTTGCGTACTTTCCCTGTATTAAAATAAAAATATTTAAAGAGTTATGAAGCATCGAAATTTAAATCCTAATACAATGCATTAAGTGACCAGTAATTCTATTCGGCCAAATGTGTCATTTTGGTACTTTCCCTGTATTAAAATAAATTTTTTTTTTCTTGGCACATGAATTAAAAAATGCAATTAATAGTCTGAATTTTATAAAATGCTTATTTTGCCCTTCAATTGAACTAAAGAGCTTTTTTTTAAAAGGAAAAATCCAAATTAAAGAGTAATTGAGAGACAATTATACTATTTTTTTGAGTATTGAGAGATAGAGATTCAAACCTGGATGAATTGACAAGTTATATATGCACTTACCACTAAAGTATGTCTTGGTATGCGAAACAATTATATTATGACTTATGAATACAATACTAAATAAAGGTAGATTAAAAAAAAAAATTAAGTCTTAAAATTTTAAAATTGACAATTACATTGAAACAGGGATTATAATTTTACTTTCTTAAATATTGGGTTTGGGTTTCACAGCATACCTAATTCTGCAAGACGGCATTTCAAGATTGGAAAATTGCAGGTCTAAGATTACCACGACACGGAAACAAAAAAGGTTAAGTTAAAATGATTGCTTAAACGCAACAGCAATTAAGGTTATTCATGCACTTGTAAATGATTTTATATACTAACAGGAAACAGAGATACTAAACGGAATCTATAAGATTAATATATTAGCTATTAAATTATGTTCCATGATCAAGACATTATCATTATTAAATTAGATAGATCATATGGCAATTTGAATGCACCATTTAAAATCTAGGGCCTTCTTCAACAGAGACAATAGCTTTTCACATCATCTTTAAATCACAACATAACACGTTTAATATGAAAGTCAACACTCTCAGCCTAATCAAGAAACTGTTATTTTCATCAATCTTTTATAAGTTACTTCATCATCTAATGATTTGTTATTAGTAGATATACATATAGGCAACGTGTGAGAAAGGAAACCAGAAACAATCAGAAAAGCATACAAGGAAATTACCATGCCTAAAAGGTCCTGCGAATATGTATAATAGAGAACAACACAAATGGGAAGACAAATTATTCGATAATTGATACTGAAGAAATTACACCAAATGTTTATATATGCGTTTTATGGTTCCTTTAAGAGAAGCTGATTTCCTCTACAGATACCTAACTCTAAGCTTCAAGTAAAAAGTCTTGAGAATCAAGTAATACTAGTCTTATAATAATCATAATAAATAAATAGAATTAATTGGAGGAGAATGTTGAGTAACCATCACAAATTCAAAATCAAGCACAACCATTTTCATGACCCGAAGTCACGCGGTTCTCTTTTCTCTACTAGAATTTTACTATGTACTAGTATTTAAAAGCATTAGCATGGTTAAATGACCATAGATAAAAGTCAATCAATGAAATGATCAACTACCTTTCTATCTTTGGTGGGCCTCAAATAATTTCATCAAACAAAGCAACAGAAGTATATTTAGCACCTATTCCCAAAATTAATGCAAACAATTCAGCAGTTAACTTGCTTGTCTACCACAATATGTATTTCTAAAGATCATCACATAAGAATAAGATACATACTCTCTCTCTCCACAAACATCCACAAGCACACATGGAGAATGATGCTAGTTTGGTTATGATGGAAAGGAAGTCCAAACATACCATAAAGAATAGCAAATATTATAGTGATCTCTTCCTAATATGAGTAAAGGTGACCTCTAGGACCGGTTCATAAAAATAATAAATGCTTTGAAATTGCATATCTTGATGGCCAGAACTACTCATAACAAAAATTCAAATATGCTTTTGTTTTTGCATGAAAAAGATCAAATCATCTAGTATGCATAAAACAATTTCCTAACACAAAAAGAATAAAAATGGATACATGGAAATTCTGTCCTTACAATATCTCTGCAGCCAGGAAACTATTTTGGAGAAGGAAAAAACTGAAAACCAACTTTCTCAATGTTTTTTTATTTAAAGGTGGACAGCCTGGGAAGCTTGTCTCTAAGATAATACAACCTTGCCCTTCTGACCTTCCTGTGGCTGACTACTTTTATTTCCTTAATATTTGGTGAGTAGCTGTGATCACAAAAGATTAAAGATTAATCATGACCAAACTATTGATCACCAAACAAAGACAATTAACAAAGTAAATAATAGATAAATAAATAAATTCAGAGTCGAATTACTGGTGCTATGAGGGTATCAGTGGCATGGTAAAAAAACTTGCATGCTTAGTTTATATTCTCAGCATCAAATTGCACAAATGCATCACATGTCTCAATTATGAAAATTTAACATCTAACTTATTACAGCAAGGCATTAAGAACTCAGCTTTTATGGATAGGCCTAAAAATTTCAGCACGCACACCAATGACTGAAACACAATTGTCCAACAAATTGTGGTATGTTTAACACGTATATATCAATAGCCATGACTAGAGTTTCATCATGGACACTGATATAAACTTCCAAAAGTTGATGACATTATGAGCTCGTGAAATCTTTTATAATGTAAAGCATTGAGAACTTGATCTTTTACCATCTATCCAAAACTCTCTTGTTACATACAAAAAACGCAAACATAAATTGCTCATATACATTGCTCTATATACGTGAACATAAATATAGGAGATAAAATACTCACATGGGGAATACAATCTCAACACCTATGCCTGCGATAATCCTCCGAACTCTAATTGTGGTGTGAATGCCAGCATTTTGCTTAGAGATAACAATGCCTTTGTAGATTGACAACCTTCGCCTATTTTCTGGAACTTCCTGTAAGTTAAACCAAATAAATCAAATCTCAAAAGAGAAACACAACATCAGCACCCTAATGAGCACAAAAAGAGATGTAATTACCAATTTAATCTGTACTATGTCCCCAGTCCTAAGATCTGGTATTGGCCTTTCCTTCTCTGATGCCTCAACTGCTCTCTTATTCAATATCTACTCAATGAATACCAGACATATCATCCTCAGCAAAAAATTTAAACATACAGACTAAAGGAAAATAACCAGAGAATCAATTAAGTACCCCCATTATCTCCCCAAGCTTGATTCTTGGCTTTCTCGGTTCTTTCACTTTTTCTTCGGCCTTCACCTCATCACCTTGTTTTTCCTCTTCCTGTTCTTCTACTTCAGCATTTTCACTATCTTCCTGTTCTTCTAATTCAACATTTTCGCTATTATCCGCAACTTCACCGCCTCCAGACTCCTCTGATTCCGCTCTCGCAACGAACCTCTGGCTCGCAAAAGCGGAGATGATTGCGTCCAGATTTGAACCAATTGAGTTTGTCGAAAGCTGAGAAACCGAAACCCTAGAAGTTGAATTGCAGAGAGAGGAACCGCGATAGACTGTTGCAGAAAAGCCTAATTTCCTTGAAGGAGGAAACTGAGTAGGGTTTCTTGGGATCACAACTAGCGCCTGCAAACCACGAATATGAACAACAATAACAAAAGAAAAACACAGAAGTATTAGTGTATGGAGAAATTAGGAATAGCGCCTGCAAACCACGAATATGAACAACCCTGCAAACCACGAATATGAACAACAATAACAAAAGAAAAACACAGAAGTATTAGTGTATGGAGAAATTAGGAATAGCGCCTGCAAACCACGAATATGAACAACAATAACAAAAGAAAAACACAGAAGTATTAGTGTATGGAGAAATTAGGAATAGCGCCTGCAAACCACGAATATGAACAACAATAACAAAAGAAAAACACAGAAGTATTAGTGTATGGAGAAATTAGGAATAGCGCCTGCAAACCACGAATATGAACAACAATAACAAAAGAAAAACACAGAAGTATTAGTGTATGGAGAAATTAGGAATACCTGAGGAAGAATTTTGGAGCCCATTTTTTTGACAGGAGAGAAACCAGTGTTTCAAATAAGGGCAGAATCAAAAAGAAGCCATTCCTGTTACTGGTTTGAGTGGCTAAAGTGAGGAATGTAAGCATAGAGAATATGCCTTATCCAATGTAGGAGAGAGAAGGTACGCACGTGCGAGGACATGAACGGATCCGATTATTTTCCTAGTCGGGTAGAGCTCCGAGTCGGATCTTAAAACGGCATGAGTCAGGGTATTTGCACCTATGATACGACGACTCTTGCCATTAAAGAGAGTATATCGCGCCACGTTTCAACAGAGAACAACCCCCACAAAGCCTTACTGTGACATTATTGTCTGCGTGGCATTTAAGCATTTCGAAATTCCAGCGTCTTGCCACGTGTCCACCGTTGTGAGCTTCCTCACTCTCTCCATCCATCTCCCGCCATTCTCTCTCTCCCTCTCACCGAATCAAACTCTCTCTCTCTCTCTCTCTCTGTCTCTCTCTCTCCCTCTCTCTCTCTCTGTCTCTGTTAACCAAAATGATCTCTGCAATTTCATGAACCAAAGTTGATTGTTCGATGAAGCAATCTGGCTATGTTTCTTGTTTGATTAAGCTAATTATTTAGAGATGGCTAGAAATTTAGATTGGACGAGGCAAACACCGCCTGGAATTTTGCTTATAAGAAGTTTAAGAGGTAGAGATTGGAATCTAAAAACCTATAGATATATGGTCTTGTTGGTTACTTTCATAGCATATACTTGTTATCATGCATCAAGAAAACCGAGCAGCATAGTCAAGAGTGTGTTAGATCCTGACCCAAACACACCGCCTTCAGGTGAGTCCCCTTGGCCAATTGGTAACATCTTTATCAAAGATGAACTCATGGGCACAAACAAAAGTAGCCACTTGAAAAAGGGTTGGCATCCATTTAATGGACCAGACGGGACATCAAAATTGGGTGAGATTGATGTTGCTTTTCTTTCTTGTTACTCTTTAGGTATGTATGTTGCCGGGCATTTGGGTGATACTTTAGATTTGAGATTGTTTTTAACATCTGGAATGATTGGCAGCGGATTTTTTGTCGGGTTATTTGGTATGGGATACTTTTGGAAGATTCATGTTTTTTGGTTTTATTTGGTTATGCAAATGCTTGCTGGGTTATTCCAAGCCACAGGTTGGCCTTCTGTTGTGGCTGTGATTGGTAATTGGTTTGGAAAAAGAAGGAGAGGATTGATTATGGGTGTTTGGAACGCACATACTTCAGTTGGTAATATTAGTGGGTCTCTCCTTGCTGCTAGTGTTTTAGATTATGGGTGGGGATGGTCTTTTATAGCTCCTGGTGCATTTATTGTAATGGGAGGGATATTAGTTTTCTTGTTTTTGGCTGCTTATCCAGAAGATGTAGGATTTCCTTGTGCAAATGGGTGTGAACAAAAGGTAGAGCCTGCGTCTAGTGATATGGAAGCTGAGAGACATAAAGGTAGAAAAGGTCGAGTGGACAAGAATGATAATGTCCAGGCTGCATCTACGTCTAAGAGAGGCGTGGGACTTATTCAAGCTTGTCTCATACCAGGAGTCATACCATTTGCCTTATGTTTATTTTTCTCCAAGCTTGTGGCTTACACATTTTTGTATTGGCTACCATTTTACTTGAGCCAGACAGGTATTATAGTTTTTACCTCTTTTATACTTTTATACTTTCTTCTTTTGTCATCTGATTTGTGAGGCAGTTTTGGATTTAGTTGATGGTTTGTGTTATTGAATTTTTTCTTTTTTAATAGTTTTGATCAGCAAAGACTGAAAGGAATTTTTAGCAGTTGGGCAATGCTACAAGGAATAAAGCAATACACTGATGTATAAAGGCTGAAAAATAGACTAGAAGTTGCTTTAAAATGTGGAGGCTAGTAGAATAATTCTGAGAGACCAAATGAGTCTCATGATTATAGGTTTAACAGCTATTTGCTTTCTGTTGAGAATGCAGATGAATAGTGATTCTTGACATAAAAAGCTAGAATGTCTGCCTAATTGTTGCCAATAGTTTGGAATGTATTATCATGAACTATACGTAATGTCAAGATCTAATGTCGCTCTCATTTGATGGTGAAGTATAGGCCACATCGATAGTGCATTTTCAAAGAAATGAGCTACATCTATATTCCCAGCGAACTTTATGCTTTTCATGATCAACAATCCTATTTTTAGTTGACACTGTTCAAACTTGGGAAATGGCTTAGGTATATATCCTACTTCTCCATCCTTATACTCCCTTTGCCATGACATCATTTGGTGAATATGTGTCCCGGTTGATCTTTTGTTCACCCAACAAGTTATTGAGGTTTTTCATTTTCATCATAATCTAATTTATGATTTTTACCTGTAAGTTGAAAATGAGGAGTGAACCCTGCAATGCTCTTTTTATATTTCTTAAGGTCATTTGTTTTTTCTCAACTTATAGCTTTCATTTACTAAATGTATGCACATGCTTATGCATTAATGTCAAAGGCCTGTATCTTAATGATTGTACCTCCTTGTTAACATAGCTTGTTGGTGTTTTTTAGGATGGTTATCTAGCCCCTGATCAGCCTCTTCTCCCCTTTAATGGCTCATAATTTTTTCACTTTATGCAGAAATTGGTGGAGAGTCCATGTCTGTGAAGTCCGCTGGAAACCTGTCTACTCTATTTGATGTTGGGGGTATTGTTGGTGGGATCCTTGCTGGTTACGCATCTGATAAACTTAAAGCTCGGGCTATTACAGCAGCCAGTTTTATGTATGCCGCAATTCCTTCAATGTTCTTATACCGCGCATATGGTAGTGTCTCAAAGACTATGAACATTATACTTATGATGATTGCTGGCTTATTTGTAAATGGGCCATATGCACTCATCACAACTGCAGTTTCTGCTGACCTAGGCACACACAGTTCTCTTAAGGGGGATTCTCGAGCACTGGCTACTGTCACTGCCATTATTGATGGTACTGGATCAATGGGTGCAGCTCTTGGTCCGCTTTTCACTGGGTTCCTCTCAACAATGGGATGGGATGCAGTTTTTATCATGCTGATGACTGGGGCTCTTGTTGCGGGGCTTCTCTTATCACGTCAGGTCATAACTGAAATTTCTGAGAAAACTAGTATACTGAGGCAGTCACCCAGCGGACGTTTAATTCATGAAGGTATGTAGTAAACTGCACTGACACACATGTATACAAACAAAAACACAGATATTTGTATAGCCAGATGATATGAGTTTGGATAGTTTACTGGAGTTGAATGCTTACCTACTCCTCCATATGAAAATGACAAACAAAATAATTAGACTCTTGAGAAATTATCTGATATGATGATTTTAAACTAAAGATCATCTTGTTTGTTAATATTTGGAAAAATTTTCATTTGAATAGGTAATTTTGTTTGCCACTTAAAACCTATGCATCTTGTCATTGTTTATGTTGAAAAGTTTTTGTTTGTGTTGAAAATTGTATTCTTAGGAATAGAATTCCATCAAACCTTACAGCATATATAATCCTTGGTTTGTGAAATAGAAGGCTTTTCTTGAAATGCAATCTGCTTTTTGAAATTCTTTTTCAATATGCATTTTGTCAATGGACAAGATAAAATAGTATTACACATCAAAAATTGAAGTTAACGGAGTTTTTTTTTTCTCTCTCTCTCTGTTGCTATGTTATTGTTATGCTTCAACTTTTCCCCTTCTTTCTCTATGTTCATTCCATGGTAAGTTCAAATCAGATTAATGTTGAATTTTTTCTAAACTTTCCATTGAATTTAGTTCAGTAAAATCTTGTTTAATTTTGTTGATAAGTGTCATTTAACGGACACATTACATGTTAATTTGATTCAACAATGTAAGGATTCTTGATGTCAACTAATTAAATGATTGTGCTTAAATCAGAATAGTAAAATGAGAAATCATTAATGTATATTTAAAAAATATTTTCATGATCTAGGTTACATATCAAGAATATATTGCTTTCTTGATCTCTTTTGAGTAGAACCTAGTTTTGTATTCTTAATTTGTTTTTCATTATTTTATGATATCTTAGCTTGAGGTAACCCTTGGTTCAATGGTAAGGCTTTCTCAATCTTACCTGCCACATGCAAAGGGAAGGATGAACATATTTGATCCTTTTAGAGCCTCCATAAGTCTGTGCTTTGCACACCCTTACCCTTGATTCAGTTCTATCTGAGTAAATATTTCCCCTTCTATCGCCATGTGAATTTTGAATTAGTTGTCATTTCTTTTTGATTTTGCAGCTCCTGCATCCCAACCACTTTTAAGTGATCAAAGGTGAATATCAGGCGAGGCGTCGTGAAGATTTATTAGAAGTGAGAGAATCAAGATAAAAATTCAAAGGTAGGCTAACTGAAATACTTGAATAATAGTCTGAAACATTGAGCAGGAAAAATATGCTCTGTAAAATTTTGATTGGCTTTTGCCTTAGTTTGTATCATCCATTTTGTCCATTCTTTGTAATATACATAATGCATATACTTATGAAGACATATGTAGGGCTCATCAATTTTGGTAAGAGAACTCTCAATTTTCGCTGAGTTTCCTTGAGGACCCAAGTTGAATTGTTTCAGTGACTAAAACCAGACTTGGCGGCATTAATGGTTTTAGGTTTCTGTCTTTTCATAATTGAGCTAAATTTTTGGTTTTCAGTTATAGCATAACCCAGGCATGCCACTTAAATTAGAATATTGACAGCTCCAGCTCCTCTGCCTTTTCTTTTTCTTTCTTTTTTTTTTTTTTTTTTTTTTTTTTTTTTTTTTTCAGTTATTAGCATAACCCAGGCCATTTGGCCACGTTAAATTCGAATATTGGACAGCTCCAGCTTCCTCGTGCCTTTCTTGTTCTTTCCTTTTTTTTTTTTTTTTTTTTTTTTTTTTTTTCCTTAAAATTGATAATGTCTTATTTTTCTTTTTTTTTTTTTTTTTTTTTTTTTTTTTTTTCCTTAAAATGATATTTTCTTATTTTTCAAAAGAAAAAATTATGTTTAATATTAAAGAGATCTTTTTTTTCAGGTGTTGGAAATGACATGTCGTTTGCAGTAGTTTGAGGGGGAGGTTGGATTTTTTTTTTTTCCTCTTTTGGGTGCATAATTAGCCCCTTTGGACTTGAATGTCTGAAACTCAAGGCACCTTGAAAATACTCTTTGCCTTATTGGTTAGTATCTTCCACAAATATGGCCTTTTCAGACAACCTGCAACAAGCTGTTTTGTTGTCTAGAATTTGAAACAAAATATTGACATCTGTTCCTTATGTAAGATTCTGATTTTTTCCCCCCTCAAATTTAGAACATGCGAACATAACTTCATGGTTCTCCTCAAATACTGTAGCATTCATCTTTATAGCCATCAAATCTCCTGTTTTCCTTTACATTTCTAAGTTCTCTATCATTGCATGTTAATTTCCAGTGTTTCACTTTAAATTTTCTGAGATCTTTCTAAGCCAAACCAGAGACCATTGAAAGTGATTTTTATGCATTATCATTATTATTTTAAAGCCAATTTATATTAATCTATGCTAAATCGCGAGAAATATTATTTTTACTATTCTTGAAATATTTATTTGACAAAATCATTTTCTAAAATTCTCGAAATATTTCTTTATGAAAATGAAATCCAAACATGATTGGTAAGAAAAGAGAATTCACTTCAAGCTTGAGTTGGGTTTTTCCTAAGATTTCTTTTTTCTTTTCTTTTTTTATTTTTTATTTTTTAAAAGATTGAAAGAAACAAGTCTATAAAATGTGCAGAGTATTGAAATATAGGAAGTTTAAAGTAAAAAAGAGAAAAAGGAGGAAAAAGACCTATCAGCCAATCAATTATGTGGCACTGGCAGACATAAGGAAGCAGAGGATGGGTAGGCATAAAATATCTTAATCTTACCCTCAAAAAAATTAGAGTACCAAAATGCTATCTCAACAAGAGCGTTCTTTAAATATTAATTTCCATTATGTTTTATTATATGTTAAAGATTTTTCATTTAAATTATTTGTTTAAATCGGTCTATACTCTCATCTATAGGCTAAATACATGAAAGTAAAAATTTTTTATAAAAATATTTCTGATTATATACTAAAAAAAATAATACGAACAATTTTTTTAAAAAAATATTATTTTCATTTATTTGATCCATGCTATAAGCCGGTTTAGACAAACATAATTCTTCGTATGAAGCTTTTCGATTTTGGTCTTTTCATTGATTAGTCAATCTGCAAATTATCCATCATTGCTTTATTGTCTACCATTAATATGTTATGCTAACATTTATTAAGAATTTGTACAACTCACATTACACGTTTTGGAAAACATTGGAAGACCTCCACTTCATCCTTTTCCTAAACAAATTTTGATTATCTTCTGAAAAAAAAAAAAAAATCCCATCATTTTTCTGCTAAAATACTGTAGTAAAAGAAGTTACCTTTAATTCATTGTTATCGTTCTCCTAAACAGGGGCGAAGATATGAGAGTAAATGGTTGAAAGTAAAATAAAAATATATGGTGATCCTAATTCGAATCCAACAAATATCAAATAAATTTCTCACAGTGGTTAAGTCACTTGTTTTAAAGGTAAACATTTAACAATTAATGAATGACAGTAAATATGATTATTTCTTATTTATTAATTAAAAAATGTTCTTCTTTATTATGAAATATTTCATGGAATAAATAAATTTTCTTTGATAATTGTATCTTAAATTTGTTTCGTGAAGGGACTTTTCCTAATAATATAAAAATAAAGTATTATATTTACAAAGGAAAAACAATTATGTCAATCAGTGTTTGTGTTCTCACTAGTGTTAAATGGGAAGTTTCAAGTTTGTGTCCTCTGGATCATAAATATTTTCACTAATTTAATAAGTGAGTCGAGTAGAGAGTTACCCACAGTGTTATTTCAGTCAATCGAACCTTCCAATGAATAGAAAAAAAAAAAAGGAAAAACAATTATAGTTATGTTACATTAATAATCATATCTTTGGATAGCATTTTCGCTAAAATTTCATCATAAATTTTTAATTTTGTTGATGTAAAATAATTTTTTATAAATAAAATTACTTGTCCTTGTGCAAACACATAAGCATATTGGAAGAAAGAAATTTGTGCAGAGAATTCTAATGGTATTGGTAGCTAGTGGGTTGTTGTGGTGGTGATTGTTCGTCTCGTGAGCAAATCACAAGTATGGTCTTCACTCATTACCCATCTAGTGGGGCTAAACCCCCACTGGCCTCTAGTACGTGCAAGCACCAAATCACTAATTCCAAATGGCCCCATTTCTATATCTTATATTTTGCATTTTTGTGTAAGCCCATTGACCAACACACAATGTGCAAGTCAAGTGCACCCAACAAAATTATTAAAATGAGTCCCAATTAATGTTTTAGGACAATTTTTAATGAAACAACACAAATAAACACAAACTCAAACCACCACCACACGTCTTTAACTACTATTTTTCTTCTCTTTCTTTATTCTTTTCGCAAATAAAATTATTCATTCTTTTTTGAGGCATAGATGTTTCATGCTTTGCATCACCGTAGAGACACATTAAAATAATACTGAATTATTTAGAACACTTTTCACCATAGGAGCACTAAAAAAATATTAAATATTTATAACACTTAGACTGTGTTCGATAATAACTTTTTAGGTAACTTTTAGCGTTATTTTATTTCGGGTAACATAGCGTTTGAATTAAATTTTAAAGATTAAAGTAGTATTTTATAAAATGTTACCAGTTAAATACTACTAAAACAGCTAATAACTACCAAATCAATTAATTCTACCGAACTTATAGTTTATTCAATTCTTGACATGATAACAAATAAATTAAAAATTTGTAATTAGATGATTGATAAGTAATAATAACATCTAATTTCCCAAAATTTGAATTCTAATCACATAAAACAAAAAGTGAATTAACAACTTAAATAATTAAACTTTGTTTAATAATGTTTAGTAAGTATAAGCTGTTTAATTTAATGAAAGGGAGGAAAAATCTATATTAATTAGATGAGCATTTTCAAAGTTAGGGACTAAATTTTATTCATATCATTTTGAAAAGCTAAAAATTAAAACAAATCCATTGAGTATTTGCTCCATATGGAAAGATGAAATTTTTGACTTCGTTTGTGGAAAAAAGAGTTAAAGATGTTGGTAAGTCCTCCATTGTATTGATTTGACTCCCATTCTAAAGTGAATTCATGTACTCCTTAAAATTAATTCCTTATGCACCATTAACAAAAGATCAGTGCTCAAAGTCCAAATCCATTATGTACATATGTGTCAACCAATGTATCCAATTGTACAAAATGTCCATGCACTCACTTGTGACCATGGTTACACAATTCTCCAAACTTTCCTCTATATATCAAACTTGAGTACTCTTCTTCTTTCACTACTAGCTCTGCCTCTCTGTAAACAAATCTCTTTCATTCTTGTCCATAAAGCCCTAATTCACACTACTGAGTCATGGATCTGTCACGTGCCATGCTCGTGACAGCTCTATTAATGCTAAGTCTCATATCATCCTCCATTGCTCAAGCCCCAACATCTTTACCACCAATGCCCATATCAATGCCACCAACTTCTTCTGCAATTCCACCAGCAACTACTGCACCTCCGCCCATGCCGGTATCAACCCCTCCGCCCATGCCGGTATCTACCCCTCCTTCAAGCCCTGCAGCCACCCCTACGTCACTTCCACCAATGGCAGCGACACCTCCTCCTTCAAGCCCTGCAGCCACCCCTACGTCACTTCCACCAATGGCAGCGACACCTCCTCCCAGCCACCCCTACGTCACTTCCACCAATGGCAGCGACACCTCCTCCTTCAAGCCCTGCAGCCACCCCTACGTCACTTCCACCAATGGCAGCGACACCTCCTCCTTCAAGCCCTGCAGCCACCCCTACGTCACTTCCACCAATGGCAGCGACACCTCCTCCTTCAAGCCCTGCAGCCACCCCTACGTCACTTCCACCAATGGCAGCGACACCTCCTCCTTCAAGCCCTGCAGCCACCCCTACGTCACTTCCACCAATGGCAGCGACACCTCCTCCCCCAGGCAGCCCAACAATGAGCCCGAGTTCAAGCCCACCACCATCGGCAGGGGCACCAGAATCATCACCAACGTCGGCGTCTTCTCCTCCTGCACCAGCAGCACCAAAATCTTCACCCAGTCCAGCTACATCTCCAGTCGCAGCGACGCCAGCTTCAGGAGCTTTCGTTCATGGAAACAACGTGGTGGGGTTGTTATCATTGCTTGGAGGAGTCGCAGTAATAGTATTTGCTTAGACACCCCTACATGGTCACATTGAAACCTTTAATTTAATGTAGATTAAGATATTTATTTGTGTATTCTTTTTCCTTTCTTGTTTTCTTGTTTTCTTTTTCCTTGTTCTTTTCGTTGATTCTTGGAGCTGCATTTGTGATTTGTAGCATTTTGACTGTAGCTGAATAAGGGAGATCACTGTGATTCTTGCTTGTGTTAATTTACGTGCTAATAATTTTTTTTTTCTTTCATGGTTTAATCTTGTGATGCACTTTTCTTTTGAAACTCAGAAATCAAAAATCAGTGCCATGTGGCGATTCGAGCTAATTAAGAGGGTCGAATTTTTTGAAAGTCAAGATTATTATGAAAGCAAACAATGTATGGATCGATAGAATTAAAAAAATTGATCAAAATTACTATTTTTTTTTTTCATTTCGCCTTAGAGCGAAAAAAGACTTAATAGCTCAAAAAAAGTAACAAAAAATTGCTTGACTAAATTCATTAATAATTTAGCTAAGTTAATAGGTCATTAAAGCATGCTTTTTAAAATATTAATTAGCGTTCAATGAGAATTGATTATTACAGCTTTTTAGAACTACTTTTCTAAATGAAAGGAGTTAGGTGGGTAGATGAAGAAGAGAGACACGTGAAGGGTAGGGAAGGGAGGATATTATTATTATGGGCAAGGAAGGAAAAGGTTAGAGGTTGCAAGCTGTTAACTTTATTAAGGTAGAATGATAAAAAAGATGAGGTGATGAAGAAATCGGCAGGGAGAAAGAGACAAATGAAGTGGTAGAAGCATAAGGTAGAAGATGGGTGGCGGTGGTGGGGGATATCTGTGTTTGGAACGAACACGACTAGGATAGTGATGCGCACATGGCGTATTACCCCACACTTATTATTAGTGTATGGTCTATGGACAGAGAGAGAAAGGCAAAGGCAAAGGAGGAATAGATTTTCTTCTTCTAGGTTAATAATATTTGTATTATTCCATTTTTTTTTATTTTTTCCTATTTTAAATTTAGGTTTCAATATTTATTTTTATGAGAGCTTAATAAAATGTAGGAGAGCTCATCACTCATATTATTACTTGAAAAGCATTTTTTATATAACCTTAAGAAGCCAAGTGCACTGATTATATAATTATTTTAAAAGTAAATGAATGGAGAATCATAAACTCATAGTGATATAAATACTCAATTAGTGGGTTATTAACCTAATGATGATATGATTAAGCTAGTCACAATAATTCAGGACCCCAGTACCTTTTTCTTTTCCAAGAGAAAAATTAAAAATTGTAAACTATGAAGTTATTATTATTTATTGCATGATAAATACAAAAAAAAAAAAAAAAAGAGAATAAAATCATTTTTTAAGAAATAGGAATCTTATGCCAAATACGAAATGTGTCATTTCATAAAAAGGAAAGAAAAAAGTGACAAAAAAGCATTGGATTCCGATTAAAAGGGGTAATAAGCAAGAATCATACATAGGCTTTTTATCCTTTGCCTTTTTCTCTATAAAAGGAAGAAATGATGCTAAAGCAATCTATTGTGAAACCCATGCTATAAAGTTTTAAATACCCAGAAATGATAAAACTTAACTTGTTTAAGCTAAGTAGTTACAGTTGACAATGCTATGATCACACTCCACATTTTGAGGTAAATCCTATTGATTGCAATGTTTGCTATACCCTGAAAATCAAGTAAGAAGTACTGTTTGTTAATTAAGTAAGAAATATGCTCACCTGAAAGTGTAGCAACATAGTATTTATCGGCAAAATTATTCATTTTAATAAGTGTTAATTGTTTTACTAGCTGTGTTCGGAAATAGCTTTTTAAGCAACATTTAGCATTTTAAGTTATTATTTAGTGTTTGGTTAGAAGTTAAAGCAGCGTTTTATAAAAAGTTAACCTATATAGCATTTAGATTTTAGCGTTTTACAAAAAATTACTCAAACAACTAATAACTAAACGCTACTAAAACAGCTAACAGTTATCAAAACAACTAATTTTCTGATCAAACACTTAAGCTGTTTAACTAGTGTTTCATCAGACTGATAAAGAGAGTGATGTTCTATAATCCGCTCCTTCAAACTCTAAACGCTCATATAAATGCTATGTACAAATAATATAAATAATAAAGATAATATTTTAACTTTAGTCGTTAAAATACTAAACACCGCCTCAAAAGTTGTCGAAAAAGATCTAAGAGTTCCCAGCTGGGAACAACCATAGGCATAGCTAAATATCTAGATATCATATCATCATTTAGGGCTCTACTTTGTTGTCTAAGTTTACATGATAGGCCTTCAAGGCTTCAACAATTAATTCTAACAGTACATTATCATCAATCATTTTGACTATACAAGTATTTAGCATGAGAGTGGGCTCACAAAAAATATTGTCAGATCATTAGCCCACTTCACCAGAGAGTAGACTCATTTGTTTCCTTTGCCTATTTGCCTTGCCATTTTTTTTACTCACTAGATTGCATCTGACTTCTTTCTTTTAATTTTTATTTTCCAAATAACAGATATGTGAAAAATAGAATTCAAAAACAAGATTAAAAAATAAAAAAGTACACATTGGATTAGCCACGATAGAAAAATCCATGAATAGGAACTAGATTAGCCTCATTATTCATAAATTACATTGCAGCATTTGAAAAAATTAGAGGCATGCTGTACAAATGCAGAGCAAAACCAACAGACTACGAACTAGGAATAGAAAGCAGAGCAGGTAAATGAAGTTATCAGTACACATAAATCAGGTAAAATCAAATCACAGTCAATTGACTCGAGAAAAAAAAAGAAGTCCTCTTTGCAGAGTTGAAGATCCACAAATATGTATTGGGAAAAAAGCGAATAATGAAATCTGAAAAAGAAAAGGTTAGATTACCGTCTAGCTCCACTTTCAGAAGCTCTTCAGCTGTGTGTATATTTGATATTCAACTAATTCAATCAATCTGTCTGCAACTAAAACTGTATCTACTTTCATGATCAATAGCTTCTGATTATTGTCTTGTGATGGATGCCAAGCCAAGCAACAGCTAAAGGGGCATCAGTTAAGACCTTAGTGGTCAGGAAACTGAATGTCTTCTCTGGTGATCTTTACGTGTAATTTCATCTACCTTTTTCTTTGTTTTCTTCGGCACTCAAAACAATCAGCACATGTAGATTTATTTCTAGTGGAATAACCAGATTGGAGCTTGCTGGGTGATATTTTCAGGTCTTCCACCAGTATTTGTCGAAGCTTCTCATTCTCCGCCACAAGTTCTTCAATGACTTGCTGGTGTTTCAACACCTGAACAGATAGAAATATGTAGTTATTTGATAATGTTATTGACATACAATGAAAAGAAGACTTCTTTGACTTCTAGAAATGCTCGAACCCTTTGCACATATTGAAAGTGTGATTAACACAAATTCATAACATATTAACCCATACAAGAGTCTGGAAGCTTCCAGCATGGCGAAAGGAAATTCCATTCAAAAACTTTAGATACTCCAATTACTAAGAATTGCAAAATTGAGTGATCCTTTGAGAGTCCCATATTAAAAAGAAAAGAATGTTTTTGCTCCTGTGGTCATTTATCCAAATTTCCCTGGAAATGACATCAACATGACAAAATTCCTTTAAGGTAAGCAGAAAAGACATGAAATATTACCGTTTGAAGTAGGTTATTTTCACACCGCAAGCGTCCAGCCTATAAACATATCGCCAAAGCATTAGGTACAACATTTGAGACATATCAGAGCACATAAAATCCCATGTCAAGAGAAAATTAAGTCTGCAAAATGTCTTTTATGTTTATCAAAAGATGTTATTGTAAAGGGCCACGTGAAACATGCAAAGCACAAAAGATTTTGATTATCCATATTAACTAACTACTAACATGAAAAGAAGATGACAAATTTACAATCAATTTCCAAGGAAAAAGTTCTCTTACCCTGTTCTATTCTGAAATGATTGGAGGACATTTTGCCCAAATCCTGTCTATATTTCAAAATGTAAAAAAGGATTGATTTCTGAAGTTCAAACCAGTTCAACTAGTGTTCTTATTCACATAAGACAACTTTATCCTACGAAATCAAAATGGTAAATAGTTTGGTGTTAATCGTATAAACCAGTGATTAAAGCTGAAAATATGAATCGAGCATCGTGAAGGCATATCATTAACAAGTGATAAATACAAAGCATAATACCCTGCATAAGTTCTCAGGTAAGAACATCTCAAAGTTTGTTTATAATCAACCTACTAATTAAACAGACCAAGGGGGCAGATAATGTTGTTGTGCTTACCACTTCACTTAGATTGTTGTCCTCTTCCTTCAGAATTGGATTCTGCAGAAAACTACTAAGGACCTTTTCTGTTCGACTTCCAAAAGGTGTATCAACTAGGCTACTTGTTGGCGAGGAGTGCTCAGAGCTTGCATGTGGACTCATATTTCCATATCCGAGAATGCCTTGAGATGTTTGGTCCGGAAGTCTTGTTGCCAGTTGTGTGATACTTCCCAGTGGGTTCTGGATTGCTGGTCCATTCATAGCACTTGTGCCACTTTGCATAGACAATGGGAGAGCACCTTGACCAATCGATAAATTGGGAGCCACTCCAAATTTTGTCATCATTTTTGTCATCTCTTGCTAATGAATTTGACATTAAAATTCACATATAAACAGAAGAAGCATTATTTTGTGTGCACACTTCTGTGTTTGTATACACATATAAACAGAAGAAAATAATACATACTATGAGAAAGATTTGAATCTTCTGCAGCACCCCTGGTTTCACAGCAAGACCTGAGATTCAAAGACTAATTTTTTCAGCTATCAAAAAGTATATAATGAACAAATGAAAGGCAACTGATGCAGAATAACAGATGCCAATGAGCAATGAACCAACAGAAGGTCAGCTCAGTACAAACTGTCCATTGCATAAATACAATTCCAGCAGATCATTTCTAAAACTTGCAAATATTGATATCCATTAGCATCCATAGGTTCCTGTTGTTCCTTTATTTATTTAGACCCAAAATCACTCCATCTGATGCAACCCAAGAAAACTGACCTAGATGATTTATGATATAGTTTAGGCTATTACCAGATGCACACAAGATCTATTTCTACTCAATGGGAAACTGCAACCACTGTCTCAGAAAATGATAACCGCCCACGGAATAGAAACCGAGTTTGTCATTGAATAGCAGTCATAGTGAGTTCATATGCCAGTGGCATGAGCAAAGGAGGAACAATTGGAGGAAGAAGGCAATTTATATTTTAAATAATAGAGTTTGAGTAAATTATTCTATATTGTCTTATGAAATTTTTAATAACTTGGTTAGTCAATCAACATAGGATGTGATACTGTTCCAACAGAATATTATTCTACTTTCCTTGGACTGAAGCAGAAAAATCTAGAGGTAGAAATTCTTTAGCTGTACAGTCCATACAGATCCTTTATAACTAATAATGCTGCGCCCTAACCATGCCTGATGCCCCCAACCTTTATATGGAAGTTGGCATAGAGTTACTGCTCATGTACAAAGGCCAGCAACTGCTAGCTGTGATGGAATTCTGAAAACATATTATCTCAGGAAACATTTCAAAAATAACCAAATGTACATGTAACATAGGCATAGACTCAGTCAACAAAAGATATTAAAAGCATTGACTTGGAATAGGTTATATAAAAAAATGCATTCTGACATATAGGAAGAAAGCTAGATGATGATGACACGAGGACTTCTCATACCAGACTTATATGTTCCACATCGTGATGGAATCAAGTAATAACAGCTAGCAGAAAATTTTCCACTATCCATCTAAAATAAGTATAAGTAAATTAACAATGTAACCACATACTCATAAATCAGGTAATGAACAACAATGTGCTGTAGGAAAATACTACGAGAGAAAAGTAGGCAATGATATAATGCCATTACATACCGACTCCAAAGCCATGGCCAAAACCAACTCCACATCCCATGCCTACTTCAATTCTCTTAGCTCCCATCTTACGCAGCTGAAAATTGAGAAACACGAATTGAATGATCTTGTCAATTTTCACTAGAACACCAAATTTAGAAACAATAATAATAGATGGCCATAAGACATATTGACTTACAGCATTATTTACAGGTGTCCTAACACCAGAAAAGACATCAGTTGCACCTCTGCCCGCATTCATAAGTGCACCTACCATTGGTACTGCCCCTGCATTTTAGATTAAATCAACATTTACATATGCTGAACAGATAAAATATACAGAAAAAACATCAGACTTCCTTGGCAATGAAATTGCCTTTCAGTGAGACAAAGCAACATCAGTCACCTATTTTCATTCACATACACCTAAAGGCATGGAGCATTCTTAGCTATCAAAAGAGGGTAATGTTGATTCAAATAGTAGCCAGTTTTGAGGAATTAGCATTAAGCTAATTTAACTGAGTCTACTCCTATACATACCGGCATTGATATGGTGTGATAGAACCTAACTACCTTCTACATTAAAGTATCATAACTGGAGCCATAACTTAAAATTTTAGTCAGATATATTGCAGGGTGTGCTTGCAGGCTAACTGGTTCATTAGTCACTCTTTTTACTTCAACGGGATGATCAACTAAAAAAATTATCTGAATTTCAATATTTTGATTATAGAGACTTCAGAGAACTGCAGACCATTGGTCCTCTCCCAGGACTTTAACAATTCCAGGTGCCCTTAGAAGCACAAGAAATTGCTTGATCAACATTCTTCTGTCCTCTGGTTATAATGAGATATATAGCTCTTGAAAACAATTGACATTCCAGCTACATCTTAATAGAAAGTAGAAAACAAAGAACAAACAAAAATCACTAATATTAATCACAGCAGAAGTCATTTTCAACACTTAATGCAATTAACTCTCCCTGATCAACCCAAAAATTCAACTCACAAACTTTCTCCTCTTTTCCCACATTTTCTTAACAAAACTAAGCACAGCTCAATATTCTGAATGAAAACAAACGAAAAAAGAAAAAAGCAAGGAGACACGTCAAATGATTTTACATGGGATTCCAGCCAGAGATTTCTGATGGGTTCCACAATTCTTTGGTTTAAAAAACCCCCCAAAATTCATCTTTCCAAAGTATGCACACACAGAGATTAAATAGAGAAGAATTGAGAGAGCGAGGGATAGAAAGGGAGGGGCTACCTAGATTTATGGGGCTACCAACGCCAATACCAATACCACAACCCACGCCAAAGCCAGTAAATACTTGAAGGACTTTGAAAGTAAAGGGATTCTCTATTCTGATTCCCTGAAATGGCTTTGTCTGATTGCCCACTACAATGCTGTTGCTACTACTACTCTCCATTCTTCAACAAGCCTCCCCTTTTCTCTCTCTCTCTCTCTCTCTCTCTCCGTATGTGAATTTCCTCTATCTCCAAGCAATGCTTTCTGCCTTTTCTTTCTCTCTTTAATCTCTTTATAGCTCTAAAACCTTTTGCTCTTTCTGGTAAACCCCTGGTCTTTCCCGCAATGCAAAATCCAGGTGCCATTGCAGTGAGAGTCAGCTATGGTTTCTCTGCCAACAGGAAGAGTGTTCTTTTTGCAACTGGACGTGTGGCATCGTCTCAGAGTACCACGTAACTAATTATGTGTAAATTTAAAGGATGAATTACTGAAATGGGTCCATAATGCCTTCGTGAAATGACTAAAATGTCCGGATTGCCATGTAGTTAACAACTTGAGATAAGTGAAGTTGTACCTAACTAGTAAGTTAGTAACAGAATGTCAAATTGGGCCAGGCAGTTTAAAAGGTGAATGGGCTTAGTATTGCCCAATAAAGTTTAGGCAGGTTTATGAATTAGGGCACAATTGGGTTTGGGTCAGAGCCCAAAAGTTGAAATGCCTAATATTTGCTTGCAAAACTAATACGTGGCTGATTCATATTATGCAAGACTTAACAATCTAGTAAGTGGGTGAAATGTATTTATTTAGGGTTTTTTTTTTTTTTCTGACTACTTTGAATAGCATGGAACAGTTTGGTTAATTAAAGGTCTCAACCTCTCCAAGCTCTTTCCAATCTTCCATGGGGTACCAAATGGACCACATTTCAATTACAGCTTTCAATTACAATAAATACATACATCAATCCGCTTTTCAATCAAATTGATCTCTGACAACACCAAATCAGTTTAGCATAACACATCAATCTCAATTATTGGTTTCACATTTTCCACGTATGTATATATATATACATTTACATCCAATCCGCTTTTCAAATCAATTTGATCTCTGACAACACCAAATCCCAGGTTTAGCATAACCACCATTCAATCCTCAATTATTGGTTTCAACATTTCCACGTATGATATATAATTATATATTATTATTATATATATATATTAACTATATATATGTTGGTTGTGTGATGTGTGTTGTGTTGGAATACTGAAAAACTTTGAACCCCCCTTTTTTTTTTTTCTTTAAATGCAAAAGAATTAAAGCATTATTTGGATAAGTCCAATATGAACATATTAGTTTGAGAGATAGAGATTAAAGAAATTTGAAAGACCCAAATTTGCCCATAAAGTTTATATATGTGTGTGTGTGTGTGTGTGTGAATACTGAAAACTTTGAACTCTTAAATGCAAAGATAAAGCATATTTGGATAGTCAATATGCATATTAGTTGAGAGATAGAGATAAAGAAATTTGAGACCCAAATTGCCCATAAAGTTTTAAATTTGCAAAATCAATTATCTAAAACCCACGGGAGGAATATATACATATATATGGATGATTGACTAAAGTAAATTCTGTGTTTTTTTTATCTGAAATATTTATTTATTTTAATGTTAATTTATGTTAATATTACTTTTTTTTTTTGAACTGATATGTTAATATTACTTGAGGAATACAAAAAATGGCATATTAAATATCTAATTTCGTTTAATAGAAAGTGAATTAGTATAAGGATAAAGCATAATTATATAATATTCCATTTAAATTAAGAAAGGAATAAATTTGATCCTTTGCACTAAAGAATAGTAGTTGGTTATAGGTGGGCAAGCCGAGGTCAGGCATTGTCCCCCTGGCCAAATTTATGACTCAGCTGCCAGCCATTATTGATGCTCTTTAATGATGCCTTAGCTGATGGGCTAAAGAGCTCATGCTCAAACTTCCGTCCTTTCCATTTCAAAGATTTTTTTTTATTTTTTTATTTTTTACATTACGAAAAGAGATTCAAACTTAATTTATTTTTAAATTATTATGCATTAACCACTAAATTATATTTTTACGTGTCAAAAATCTTTTCACTTTTGAGTGAAAAGTGAACACAAATATATGGGTATTTTTATACCTCGAAATTGCATTGCAATGTTTTTATTATTTTTATATTTACTAACGTTGAAAAGAAATTTTTATAGAAGGATTTAGCAACGTAACTTAAGATATAAAAATGAGATAGAGTAATTTTAAAAATCTAAATCTTTATTAATATATTTGACCAAACCATGGGACTACACAGTGGATCGTCACGAGATCTATTAACAATTCATTCAATTAAAAAAATTAATGGTTGGACTTTTAATATAAAGAAGTTATAATATAAATAAATAAAACTATTATTTTTTATAAACGAAATTCTTATAAAGAGAACTATTAAGTGTGCTAATCATTGTTTTTATCGATTTAAATCACTTATCAAATATTAAAGTTTTGATGTAAGACATTTCATAAAACACACACGAATTCTAAAAACTGATGGGAGACGCTGCCCATCAAAACTAAATAGTTAGTTCTAACAACTATAGTAATAATAATGGGCTGCCTCTGATTGGAAAGAAAGTCTCTACATATGATATAGATTTTGGAAGCTACAAATCTTGATAGGTCATTTTATTTTATTAATAGAAGGTAAAGTGTCAAAATTTAGTGCATTTTTCTTGTTGCTTGTTAAACTTAGAATGTACCAAGTGACATCTACCTAACCAATAAATGCAACCGCACACATTATTAATTAGCGAGATAAGTGCTCTGCAGTGCACGCCAATTGCTCGGTGACTTGTTTTAAATTTATAACCCATCTGAAAAATTTAACAAGTTAGAGAAACAATTTAGTTCAAGCTCATGGATTGTGCAGGTTTATGCAGTTCAGTTTCTACGAGGAAAATTTTCTATTTTTCATCCAACATATCTAGTTGAGATCAACTTTAATCCATCCGTTAACTAAAGAGCAACTTTACATAGAAAACAGAAAATAAACCAAGAGGGAAATTTTTGTTCATGTTGGATTTGGACTTGGGAATTTGTGTCCCAAATTGGCCTCCATGTCTTAAATATATATATATATATATATATTATTGTATAATATCAGAAAATTTTTTTTATTGTGACCTTTTGCATTCACCTTCTGAGTTTTAAATTTATAAATGTATGACAAAGAGAGTTATTATCAGGTCAAATTTTGATCGAAGTCAAATTAATAAAAGAATAATTAAGTCGTGTTCAGCAATAACTTTTTAAGTAGCTTTTAAAGTTTTTATGAGTCAAAATACTAAATATTATTTTTGTAGTATTCAGTAATATAGTGTTTAGAAATTAAGATAATCTTTTATAATTTCATAAAAATTAACTCATTTAACGTTTATCTTTTAATATTTTATGAGAAATTTTATGAAAAGCTATTAAAACAGTTAACAGATAAACGCTATCAAAACAACTAAGAGCTACTAAATAATAGCTAATTTTTGAACAACTCTTAATGCATAATCAATCTTTGATTTGAACAACCGTCCATATTAGTTCTTCTTTAACATACATAAATGGAAAGGTACATATCTTTGAAACACATATCAACTTGAAAGAGACTTCTTACCAAAAAAAAAAAAAAAAAAAAAAACATACATAAATGGAAAGGTACATATCTTTGAAACACATTTTATCAACGTTTGAAAGGAGACTTCTACCAAAAAAAAAAAAAAAAAAAAATCAAACGTAAAAGTTAAGGACATTTTAATACTTAGGTAACATGTCCCAAACTTCACTTAAATTGCCATTTAATCATTCAAGTAGGGGAAAAAAAAAAAAAAAAAAAAAATCAAACGTAAAAGTAGACATTTAATACTAGGTACATGTCCAACTTCACTTAAATTGCCATAATCATTCAAGTAGGAATTGTGATAATAAAGTTAAGCTCAGAAACACCCTCATTAAAAGATGGGATTGCCACAACAAATCCATCATTAGCTCCACCAATCCAATACGAAACCCTAGCAGGTGTATTGCCTTCTCTGAAACTTACCTCATTAGTCCCTAAATAATCCTTCAAATTTGAACAATCTATCACTTGATTACTCTTCAAATGGGACTTCCCGAGCTCATAATATTTCTTGCCATTTTCAAATTTCATAACTTGAGGAGATTCTTTCACAAGAAAATTGAAATCTGATGACATTATTTGGTTACCAAGTTTCTGCTCTGCCTCCTCGATGCAGAGCAATGCAAGATTCTTGCAGGAGTCATTCTTGATGTCCATAATTTCATTACTCGTGATCTTGAAAGTCAGAATTTGGCCATAATAGTCACTTGGAACAGGCTTAAAGCTGCCATTAACGTTTAAATTGGGTGGTTTAAGATTAGGGAGGTAAAATATAGGTACCTTATTGATTTCACCATTTTTGGAGAGAATTTCTTTTTGAATGTTTGCCCATTTTTGAAGAAAGTTTTCCATTATTAGAAAATCTGCCAAAAGAATGCTGCAACTAATCCCAATTGAGTATCCTCCACATTGGAAGTTTGTTACCTGCAAAAGAAGAGGGGAAAAAAAAACCCAAAATTTAATTTTTTGAAAGAGATGCAATAACCCAGAATTTAAATGATCATAAGAGGAGTTAAATTTATAACAATTGAAAATAATTTCACTTGCCTGAACATAAAAAAGTGGAGAAAACTGAGGATTTTGTTCATCGATGTTCTTCCAAAACACTAGCTCAGCTTCTGCAATATCTTTATCTCTGACATTAAGAAAATCTTGGAGGGTCGTACTAATTTTTGCTTCAAGAAGCCTAGCTCCACTGTCATTTGATATAATTTCAAGCTCTCCATCACCATTTTCACCTCTCCTTAAACGTCCACTAAGCATTGGCTGCTCTTTCAAAGCTCGACCTAAAGATTCCTTAATCCAACCAGCAACGATCCAACCCGAGTCATCCTCCATATCCTTATTATAAAAAAGGACGATGTTAAGGCAACCCCGGAAAATTCCTGACCCAATCGACGGTGTCTCTGTAACTGAAACCAGCCGTATCTCTCTTGGGTCGGTCACCTTGAAGGGTGGAACCGATTGGACAGCTTCGATATGGGCTTTGGGAACAGCATTATCAGAAGAGTAGGGCATTGCCATCTTAGGTAATATGAGAAAGCATATGACGAGTGGTTTGCTTTATAAGGATATATAAATATAAAAACTTCCCAACAACAGGAGCAAAAAAAAAAAAAAAAAAAATTGTTGTAATTTAATATCAATTTTAAATATTTGAAATCAATGAAATTTCACCCAAAAAAAAAAATTATTATGAAAATGCTATTTACAGGAGAAAAAAAAAAAAAAAAAAAAATTGTATTTATATCATTAATATTTGATCATGAAATTTCACCCAAAAAAAAAAATTATTATGAAAATTGCTATTTGGTCCCCATGTACAATCATTTGACTTGCTTTGATGATAATTAGTATCTTAATTTAATTACAGAGTTATGATTTTTACAATCCTGAAAACAATTATAGTAGCCAATGAAGTCCAGACCTAGGAGTCAAAGTTAATAGACAAAAATTGAAGAAAAAAAAAATTACATCATTGGTCCTCTGCCTTTTGTATCTTCTAAATTTAATTCCTATCCTCATCATCATTTAATATGTAATTTTTGTATTTTATGAATTAAATTGAATCGGGAATTTTAATTTATGAAAAATGGATATAAAGAAATTGAATCAAATACTACAAGAGGTGGAAAAACCGACCGAAGCACAATTAATTAATACATACATTAATAATTTTTTTTAATCGTATTGTAAATGTAAATTTAATGTAAAATATGCAGGTGAATTATGATACCAATAATTATTCATATATATATATATATATATATTAACAATTATTTAATTCCGTGTTGGATTCAAAATGTAGAAAATGGGGAGGAGGGTGATCTGGATAAAGTTCCTTTTTATCAGCAAAATATGTGTCAACTGCTAATTGGCTGGTTAATAGGTTGCAGTTGTAAGAGATGGTTAGCTGGTAAATCTGGATTGTTTGCTGGTAAACCAAACATAACATACTCTTTCCTTAAAAAAATTAAATTAGTGTAGTCCTGAATTAGTTAGTTGTAAGAGGAAAGGAAGGTACTTTAGACAAAATTGCAAATTTTGGTTACCCAAAATGGTACGGACCTTATTCTTTAAGTTATAATATTTTCTATGTCCATTTTATTCACGTATTAAAATTTTTAACTCTTTAAAATATTAATAAAATTCATTCATTTAACGAATGATCATAAAAATTATCATAGAAAAAATAATTGTTTACATATATAAATTTAAAAATATTGAAAACATTTTGAGACATCGAACAAAAAAGGTTGTAGAGAGTAGTGCAAGATGTGCTTACTTTGACTTAGGCGGCTCCCATGCTTGGTCACTACCCTAAGAGATCACAAGCACAGGTCTGACTTTCCCGTCTAAGCCTACTGACCTTACTCCAAAAAATAACAAGCAAACAATATTGAGAAGAAGAACTTTTGTTTTTTCTTTCCAAAGGCATCGATGGTAGTGGCATCATGCTAAATTCTACTTTTTAGGAGCATTACTAATGTTTTCAGTTTAGCCCTAGATCATTATTTTCATTTTTTTTTTTTTTTACCACTAGTTGCAAAGTCTTACTGAGTCAACTAGGTAATCGACTCGAAATTACAGATCTGAGAAATTAATACTACAATATAGTTGGGGCATTGTTTGGTGCAAAACTTGGTTGGCCATCCTACAACGGTAAATTAAATGCAAATGCTGGTGATATAAATGGTGATAAAGTTATTTATCATGTGCCAAATACATGTAATTAAAATTTTAAATTATATATACCAATTTCGAGTCTCAAAAGATTTTATGATTTGTGCGCTTTTTAGGAAGATTAACCTTTTGATATTCAACTCACAATATTATATTCATTAATTAGATATTTAAAAAAATGTTTTATATATTATGTAATATGAGATACAAATAATTAATAAACTGTTTCATATTTTTACATAACAATACTTTTTCCATATCCAATTGATAGAAATACTTTCTATTTTACAAGAATTAAGAAAAACTAGTTGTTTTAATTAGAAATATAAATTTGTATATTTTTTTCCTATTATATCCTTATTTTAATTTGGGACAAATAGAAAAAAAAAAAATTGTGTCTATCAATTAGTAACGGAGAGAGTATCATTATATTTACCCAAATTGAGAACAATTGAGGAGGAAGTGCAGAGTTTTATTGAATTTATACAAAGATTTTTTGAACAAAAATTGTTTCATTTTTGAAACTTTATCATCAATTTATTGCAACGCATTGTAAGGGCAATTTTAATGATAAAAATTGAAGATATTTAAGTTTTACGTTAAAATTAAAATAAAAACTTAAATTGAATGTAATTGTAAAATTTGAGCTTGATTGATTAAATAATCATATAGTATTTTGGATTTTTTTTAATAGAAACTTGAATATTCTATATGTTCTCAAATTTTATTGTATACATAAATCTATAAAAGTGTAAATGAATAGTAATTATCTCAAATGAATACAAATCTAATATTAATTTAAAATTCAAATTTATAAAAAAAATACATTTTTGTTAAATTTAAATCTTCAATTTTTTTTTCAGAAAAAAAAACATCATTTGAAACGACTAATTATTTAAATAAAAATTCTAAATACATTTCAAATAAATATATCCAATGAGAAGTTGGGAGAGTGGAAACATTCACAGCTGGGAATTGGGATAATAGGCACAAAACCTTGTCAAAGTTCGGTTAACGTTATGGTCAAATAAATTCCACGGAGTCTCTAACTAACCACCAACTTTTTTTTCTAACCACCAACTACCTTATTATCTTCTCCATCCAACCTGAAAACAGCAATCATTTTTCCAACAGTATCAAATTAAATTATTTATTAAGACGGTTACATATCAGTATAATGATAAACTCTAAAATTGATTAATAATTTATAACACTAAAAATAATAACGGGAAAGACAATCAAAATATACTAACACAAAATACCAAATAAAATTGTATTGATAAGAAGCAAACTTTCACAAAACTTAAAGAAAGAATTAGTTACTTGATTTTTGGACTTGGTTTTTGCTTGGTTGGTTACAAATGAGGTGAGGGGTGATATTTATAGGCATTTACACCTCCTTAATGTACGGCTATGATTTACTTACAAAAATGTACGGTAGAGATTACATGGAGCATTCTAGAGTATGTGAGATATTTCATTAATCTTATGGGTGGAAGTATTCTAGAATGTCTTAGGTATTTACACACCATGTAGGCTTGGGACATCTATCTTTTGACTTATGGTTTCCACCTTTCAAATTGAAACTTGCTAAGTATTTAACTTATTGTTGTAGTCTATTTTGGTAGTTGTCTTCTCTAAACTAGTCGGTAATATTTTAATACAGACAACCTAACAAAACACAGATAAGCCGGTGAATAAAACCAACTTCAATAGATACGCATTAGCATGGAGCATCAAACCAAACTGTTGCTCTCCAATTTTCTTTTCTTTTCTTTTTGCAGACTCAACTAAAGCACCAATTCTATGGACATTTAGTCGAACATTTTCTGCGCATCACTCGTTCTGCCACGTTCATTTTGCATGTTCACATTCATTTTGCATGTTTGAAGGCGGAAAGCGTATAATTGAGGAAACCCTTCCAAAAAAAGGTACAAAAACAAATTTTATTTGAAAAATTTACTATTTCATTCTTATATTTTATGAAAATATTTGATTATACACTTGCATTTTTTAGAAATACATAATTTTATCCCTATTTGCTTTTGTCTTAATGTTATTCTTCTGTCTGTTAAATATAAAGATAGATTAGTTAACTTTATAAAATATAAAAACAAAATAGTTAATAAAAATAGTGACTAATTAGTTAATTTTGCCAAAATGTAAGCACAAGTATAAAAAACTATGTGTAAGTAAAGTAAAAATATAGACAAGTATGTGTTTTTAAAAAGGAACAGGCAATATTGCATATTACGAAAAACACTGAGATAAAATCATAATTTTCCCTTTTTGTTTAGAATGCAAAATTTGATGGGCCAATATCCTAATTCATGGGCCACTAAACTGCACGGCAGAATAGCGTTGTTTAAAATAAAAATGATGGGCTTAATTTCCAACCATAACCATAATCAAAGCCCAATGTCAAAGCTCACCAAAAATATCTTTTCCTTTTCCCGGTAAAAGTAAGGTTGAAAACCATTCCGTTTCCGTTTCATTTCCACCACTTAATTTCCATAACCCAACTCCTCCTATTCGAAACATCAATGGCTATAGCCTCTTCCTCTTTTCCTCTGATACCATTTCAACAAAGCCGATCGTCTTTTCTGGTCCGCACCAGAACTAAACCCAAGTCTTTCTCGATCATTAGAGCTGTGAAAACTGATGTTTTTAAGGAGGATATTGTCATTGTAGGTGCTGGGATTGCTGGCCTCGCCACTGCAGTTTCTCTTCAGAGGTCAGAATTCAGATTAGCCAATTAAGGCCATGTTTGGTGTAGCCTTAGATATTCAATTGCTCCTATAAATTTAATTGAATGGAATTCAATATAGTTATTCTAAATTCTAGCATTTTATATATAAATTTTATACTTCAAGCAATTTTATTTTATTTATATGAAGTAGTAGTTGATAAATTATGTTCAGGCTTGGAATTCGATCCTTGGTGGTGGAGCAGGCAGAATCACTTCGAACTGGTGGAACCTCACTTACCCTTTTCAAAAATGGATGGAGGGTATTGGATGCAATCGGAGTTGGAAGTGATCTCAGGAGCCAGTTTCTTGAAATTCAAGGGTGTGTATTTTCCTCTTCTGCTTTAATTGTGCTTTTTAGACATACATTATGAATGTTTTTAAACTGTACAACTTGTTCATGTGATCAGCTGTGCAGGATGGTGGTGAAGTCAGAAGATGGAAGAGAGCTTCGATCTTTCCGGTTTAAAGATGAAGATGAAAGGTATAGAGTGTGTTATTAAATCTAATTCAATCTGACTAGAATTTGTTTTGATTTCTGATTTGCTAATTTGAATCACTTGATGGCTTAGCCAAGAAGTTCGTGCAGTAGAGAGAAGAATTTGGTGGTGAAGTCAGAAGATGGAAGAGAGCTTCGATCTTTCCGGTTTAAAGATGAAGATGAAAGGTATAGAGTGTGTTATTAAATCTAATTCAATCTGACTAGAATTTGTTTTGATTTCTGATTTGCTAATTTGAATCACTTGATGGCTTAGCCAAGAAGTTCGTGCAGTAGAGAGAAGAATTCTTCTGGAGACTCTTGCCAATCAGCTGCCAACAGATGCTGTCCGTTTCTCTTCAGGGTTGGAAAAGATTGAGAAAAGTGAAAGTGGAGAAACTTCCCTGAAACTAAAAGATGGAACCCAGATACTTGCAAATGTTGGTTAATCGAGTGTTGCTTTTCTGTTTATACAGTTCATTGTCAAAGCTGTTCATAAGCCATGCTCAATTTTTGACAGATTGTTATTGGCTGTGATGGTATTCGATCTCCAGTTGCCAATTGGATGGGATTCTCCGAACCTAAGTATGTCGGGCATTGTGCATTCCGCGGACTAGGGTTTTATGCCAAAGGACAGCCATTTGAACCGAGAGTGAATTATGTCTATGGAAGGGGATTACGTGCCGGATATGTTCCTGTTTCTCCGACCAAAGTGTACTGGTTCATCTGCTTCAACAGCCCATCTCCAGGTAAACATAATCCAAATCCTGCATAATATGATTTCCGCTAATCAACAATTAATCCTTACTATAACTATAATAAAATTATACTGTAAATTGCAGGTCCAAAAATTACTGATCCATCTGAGTTGAAGAAACAAGCTAAGGAATTAGTCAACAACTGGCCTCCCGAGCTGCTTAACCTGATAGATCTATCCCCAGACGAAACATTAAGCAAAACTCCTCTTGTAGATCGTTGGCTATGGCCAGCCATAAGCCCTTCTGCTTCATTGGGGAGGGTTGTGCTGGTTGGAGATGCATGGCACCCAATGACTCCCAATCTAGGACAAGGTGCTTGTTGTGCATTGGAGGATTCTGTAGTTCTAGCAAGAAAGCTTGCAGATGCTATTGCCTCTGGACCCGCTCCTATAGAAGAAGCTTTTAGGTCATATGGGAGCGAAAGATGGCCTCGTATCTTCCCATTAACTATTCGTGCAAATCTTGTTGGATCACTGTTGCAGTGGGAGGACCCAATTGTTTGCAGTGTTAGGAACAATGTTGTCATACCTAAGCTAGTCAGGCTTGGACCAATCATGGAACACACAAATTTTGAATGTGAGCCTCTGCTGAAAGCAAATTGATGAAACTTCAGGACAAAGAGGAGATACAAAGGAGAATAGGAAACCAGTGAATCAAGAGCCCTCTATATGTTGTAAATGTAATTCGTTTTTTTTTTTTGATAAAATGTAAAAATATATTAGATCCCAGAGAGAGAATATACATCAATAGGAGGGGCATTCCCCAACAATAATAGACACCACAAGAACAAGAAAATCAGTAGTACAAAAGAGGAGACCAAAACAGGTAGGTACAAGATAGACACCACAAGAACAAGAAAATCAGTAGTACAAAAGAGGAGACCAAAACAGGTAGGTCTCAAAACTCGATAGCAATGCTAGGGAAAATTTTATATAAAATCCGATAAACCATAATCTGGATCTTAACAAAAATGTCTCTCGTGGAGAATTTTTTACCTTCAAAGTACATCTCATTCCGACATTTCTAAAGCATATAAACTGTGGTGACAAAAGCTAATTTGAAAGCAGTTGCCTTCACTCTAGTCCCCCGCTGCTCATGATGCAAAATCCTTGCTGAACGTGACGGAGTAGACATCTCCCTCGTAATGCCCAGCCACTACCTCACTCTCATCCAAACTCCTGTTGATACCGTGCATGAGAAAAAGAGGTGATTAACAGACTCTGTAGTATCCTGGCATAGTCTGCAGCGACGATCAATCTCCAGGAAATCAAGTCTGTCCATGGTCGGTAGTCTGTTACGAAAAGCAAGCCATGCAATGAAAGTAAACTTCGGTGGGATGTAAGACTTCCAAATCAGTTGCATCCATGGGAGCTTCTCCCCTTTGACTCGGATTAGATCATAGACTTTCCCAGAGCAAAGCTTTCCATTCACCATAAACCCTTGGAGGACTTCAATAACACGAACCACACTTCCGCATCTGTCAATCAAACAATCACGAATTTGGGCTAGCTTCTTCAGAAGTTGAGAATCTCTTATGTGAGGTTGATAGTCCCAAATACTTCTCCCATCTAAATAAACACCAAATAAACACCACGAACCCATTTCACCCATAATGTATCCTTCTGCATATGCACATTCCAGAGAACCTTGACAAGTAGTGCCTTATTCCACACAAGACAGTCTCTCAACCCAAGTCCTCCCTCATCCTTTGGAAGGCATAAGTCATCCCATGCAACTTTCGAGAACTTACCCCCCCAAAGGAAGACTCGACACATAGAGGTTATCCGGGCAAGAAGCGTGGTATGAACTGGGAACACCTGTAGCCAAAAGGAACTGGGAACACCTGTAGCCAAAAGGATTGAACCCCTTGAATGACCGCCTTAACCAACTCCAGCCGACCTGCATAAGAAAGGGATTTGGCATTCCAAGCTGTAATAAAGTCCTCAATAGTACGAATGAGGGGGTCAAATTCCATTATCTTCACCGTCTGAGGGGAAAGGGGAACCCCCAAGTAGCGAACCGGGAAAGTCCCTTCCGGATAAGAAACAATGTGGAGAATCAAATCCTTCTCAACTCCAGCCAGCCCTCCCAAAAAGATGTTAGACTTCGTTGGACTCATCACAAGTCCAGAAGCCTTCTCGAAGTCCCTTAGAGTCTGCACAAGAGTACTAACACAAGAGTAAACTAAACCGAACCATATGATCACCCCTAAGAGAAAAAGCATCAGAATCATAGAGAAAAGCATCAGATCATCTGCAAAAGCGAAATGAGAAATGCAGAGCTTTGCACACTTCGGATGGAAGTTGAAAGCCCCATTTCTAGTTCTCAAGCTAAGCATCCGTGATAAATACTCCATACAAATAATGAAAAGAGAAGGGGACATAGGATCACCCTGTCGAAGGCCCCTAGCGCCCTTAAAGTGACCATGCAAGGAACCATTTACCATCACTGAGAATGAGGACGTGGTGACACACTCCATAATCCAAGCTACAAAAGTGGACGGGAAACCAATCCCCAGTAAAGTCGCATTAAGAAAAGACCAGGACACTGTGTCATATACCTTTGAGATATCCAACTTGATCATACACCTGGGAGAAATACGCTTCCTAGCATATCCACGGGCCAACTCTTGTGCTAAGAAAATATTCTCAACCATACCCCTACCAGGGACGAAAGCCACCTGCGCTCGATCAATTATCCCATCCAGCAGGGGTACCATTCTATCATTTAGGATTTTGGTAATAATTTTATATAGGACATTGGTACATGAAATGGGCCTGAAGTCCGAAACCCCCTGGTTATGGGTCTTCTTTGGGATAAGAGAAATAGCTGTATGGTTTACCTGTTTTAGGATTGAACCAAAGACGAAGAATTCCTGAACAGCTGCCACAATGTCACCACCAATCAAGGACCACTGACTCTTAAAGAATCCTGATGAATATCCATCCGGACCCGGTGCTTTATCACTCTCAATATCAAAAAGCGCCTGCCGAATCTCCTCTTCTGTAACCGGCCTAACGAGGTATGAGTGTTCCTCACTAGGCACACATGGCCCAGATGACCAGACATCGGAGTCAACGGGATCAACAGAAGGATTAGTGCCCAAAAGCCCCTTATAGTAATCCACAAGGAGTTGAGCCACCTCGTCCAATGAAGTAATAGAAGACCGATCTGCTCTCATAAGATTTGCAATAAAATTCTTAGCACCCCTCTTATTGCCCCTCTTCTTGACAATGGAATGAAAATACCTGGTGGATTTGTCTGCCTTCATAATATGGTCACACTTTGCTTTCTGTTTATAAAACAAGCACTCTGCATTTTCAAGAAAGCTCGCCTTCCTTAGTTTTTCTGTCACTAACTCCAACAGAGCAATATTCGTGGGATCCAGCTGAAGAGACTCATAAGCACTTTTGAAATCATCCACTGCACACCTTGTTCTTTCAGAAATATTTCCAAACTCATTTTTGTTAAGCCTTTTAAGAGGGGACTTAAGAAATTTGAGTTTGGAGCATATGATGTACCGAGCCGATCCATGAACATGCTGACTCCAACAATCTGCTACAATGTTACGAAAATCCATGTGCTTAATCCACATATTAAAAAACCTAAATGGTTTATACCCTGTACCAGCTGTCGAAATAAGAGAAGTGATAATCATCGGGAAGTGATAATCGGAGGGTGTGGGTCTTTGGATCCCTGGCTCCATCGCAGAAATTGGAGAGAAACACAGGGTATGTAGGCCATAGATCTCCTGCTGCATTCCACCATGGAACCCTATCAAGTTCGCCCAATTTGTGCCTTTTTCCATGGTTAAAGACAGTCCCGTAGAAAGCGGAACAATCCTCCAGACCAAGTCCCATCTGATAAATTAACAAAATCATTAAGAACAACGAGTGGGGTTGTTGGATCCCATTCTTTCATCCACAGACGCAAACACAATTGGAAGTCCTAAACAAAGTCCACGGAGTATCAAACCCATCCTGCATGGCATATGAGGTGGTCCCCACAACTCACGCCTCTTCACCCTACACTATACAAAGCATAACACCACAATACCTGAAAGGGAAATATTAGTTAACACAAAAGTCACACAACACCGAAATATTAGTAACACAACAAGTCACACAACACCGAATATATTGTTCTCCAACAGACACCACCATATTAGTAACACAACAAGTCACACAACACCGAATATATTGTTCTCCAACAGACACCACCTGACAGATAACAACACCCGGGTCCCAAGCAACAACAATACGGCCCCCCCGATAGACATCAAATTTGTGTGCATGATTCCACCGGGGGAGTTTATTAAGTAAAAAGAAATCAAGATTTTCATGATTTAGCTTGGTTTCAAGTAAAGCACAAAAAGAAATTCCATGACTGCGAATTAGGCGCTGAACCCCTCTTTGTCTAGGGGATGAGTTCAACCCCCGGACATTCCAACTAAGCATCTTCATTTAGAACGTGAGGCCTTGGCGCCTCCATCTCCATAATTTTCGTCCTTTACAACTCTAGAAGGAACAATAATATTCTTGCCATACTGTATAACATCATCATTAGTAGCCACCAATTTACCATTTACCTTGGTACGCCAATGTAAATTGGAGATTTCTGCCGAAGTGCACTGCATGCCGCCTAAAATTGCTTTTTGCTGTTGCTTGCCATCAGGCCTGCTAGAACCCACCAAAGGCTGCTTCAAGCCTCCATTACTAACTGTTGCTTTTAGGGGCTGTTTGTTGCCAGGATCCTTGGGGGGGTGCTGTTGAGTACTACCAGGGACTTGGCCTGAGAAGGATTGTGCACTGTTGGGAAGCTGGCCAATAGGTGTTGTGGTACGTCCATCCTCAACACCAACACCCTTAAGTGCAGATTCAGCATCATGGGCAGGGACAGAGAGGGGCTTTTTTCCAGATAATTCCTTTGGTTTTGCAGCAACTAGGTCCTCCTTTTCTATCTTCTTACGATGGTTCTCTAAGCACTTACAGTTAAAACAATGATGGCCATATTTCTTACAAAACCAGCAGTAATTAGGATAAGTCTCAAAGTGCACTTCTTGGATATAGTTGACTCCCTTTGGAAAACGAACAGTAAAAGAAGTAGTCGGTGGTTGGGAAACATCCACATTCACCAGGACCCTTGCAAATGCTATTTTTTCAAGCGATTTCGTTATTTTATCCGTAACACAAGGCACACCAATTCGGGATGCAATTTTGCTTATTGCCTCTGGTCCCCAACAATTTATAGGCAAGTCATGAAGTTGTACCCAAATTGGAACCATCATAAATTCATCATGTTTGAAAGTGAAACCATATGGTAGTTCACGAAGGAAGAGGGATTTTCCATACAAATGGTAGTTTTCACTCGAACGGCACAGAAGGCGATTTTCATACAAGTCAACTAGGGTCCCGAGCAAAAACTGAATGCTACGGCTCCTTTCTTCTTCGGTTTCGACAAGGAACACACAGATCCCCACCCACCCCCCGGTGGTGAGGTAGTAGTCTTACACCTTGAACTACCCCATGGATAATCCAAAGGCTTTGGGACAGCCCACATCCCTGGGATACCTCCCTCCCGTGAAGCTACCTACCAGCACACCAACCCCCATGCTCTTTTCCACATTCACCAAGTCCCCTTCATACCACGCAACAAAGCTTCGCGCAGTCTCCCGACACTCAACTTTCTGTAACCTTTGAACCCTTGTCTAGGTTCTCGCAGGTGTGCCGCTTATAACTAGTTCGACGTAATGTTGGTTTTGTTTCTATTAGCGAGCACATTAGTTCCTGTAGTCCTTCCTTCATATCACAAGGCCATTTATAGGCGGAACACCTGGTGGCCTGAAATAAACCTCCTCTTCACCTCAGTATTCATATGTCTATTATCTTCGAGTTTTCTTGGTATTCTTATCACCATAACGCGTCACCCACAGGGACTTAACCAAACAGAAGACCATCTAATACTCCTGAGAAACATTGGTTTCGAAATCGTATCACCTTCTTCAATTTGCTTGCGTTTGACGCTCCTTTCCATCTCCGTAGCTGTTTGAATTTCTTCTTCTTCTTTTCCAGAGGTGGAGAGTTAGACTTCATCCCTGGGAACCTCCCCGTGAAGCTACCTACAGCACACCAACCCCATGTCTTTTCAACATTCACCAAGTCCCCTTCATCCAGCACAACTTCATCTCCCACATCAACTTTCTGTAATTTGAACCCTTGGTTTAGGTCTCGATTGTCCTTAAACAGTCGAGCGAATGTTGGTTTGTCTATTGGAGCCTTTTCTGTGTCTCCTTCATTCACAGGCATTTTAGCGAACACCTGGTGGCCTGAATAAACCTCCTCTTCATCCTCAGTTTCATATGCTATATCCTTCGAGTTTTCTTGCGTATCTCTATCACCAAGCGTACAAGACTTAACCACAGAAGACTCTACCTCCTGAGAACCATTGGTTTCAATCGTATCACCTTCTTCAATTTGCTTTGCGTTTGACGCTCCTCCATCTACAGTACGCTGTTTTGATTTCTTCTTCTTTTTTCCAGAGGTGGGAGAGTTAGACTTACTTTTCTTCACCATGTCAATAAGCTAACACACCCCAAATTCAGTCCAGCACCTCAAATTAGAAAAGATTGGAGTTGGAAATCGGATTTAGAAAAATGAATGAACAGTGTTCTAAAATCCTAGAGAGAGACACTCTCGTCCATCTCTCTTCCAAGACTTTGTAAATGTAATTCGTTGTATACACATTTTGATGACTTTGCGGTGTTACAATTTACAAGCACATTGTTATTTCAAGTTTTAATAACACAATAGCAATAGAAATAGAAATAGAATTACAAGCGTCCCATAAAGAATTTTCCATGTTGTGTCCATCTATGTTGTTTTTTGGTAACGAAAGAGAGAACTTATCATTTTTTCCAGATAAACACCGAGTATCCTTATTCCTTCATTCAATCAAAACTAATTTACCTGTTAGAATCTCAAGCAAAAAAACCCTTTTTTAACCATAGAACTTCTACACACATGCTTAAATATAATATTGAAGTTCAAACATCTGTAGCAAACCTGTACAAACATGTATAAATATCATCCTTTAGAGCAAACTTCTACAAATATTTTTTTGTAACCCTTTAATAGGATGTAACAAACCAGCTGTTTTTGTTCCATTGAAGTGCTCCCGCTGTCGCTCTAGGAGGCTCTGTGGCAAACTGCTACAAGAACTGATGCCATCATCAAGTTTATCGACAATTATCAAACCCTTGACTCTGCCAACAACAGATGAGTTATCTTATTAGAAAATGATCCAACAAAGTAAATGTTTGTACATGATTTGCACATAAATTTAAGCTATCATTTAATGAATTCACAGTATGTCTTTAAATGGGATCATAGTTTTTCTATTCATAAATGAGTTATATTTTGGAATGGCACATCGGCAATGAAAATTTTGCAATCTACTTTAACTCTAATCTCATCATGTCAGAACAAATTATATTTCTTTACAATGAATATGGATTCTAATAATTTAACAAACATTTGGCAGAAAATCATAGAGGAAAAAGACAAGAAATGGGATCATCCACTGACGGTCAGATTCTGCCAAGATATTTGCAATATAGAAAAAAATGACAATTTTTCAAAACCCACCCCACATCATTAGAATAGAAAGGAGACAGATGAACCAGCTATAGATAAATTGGTAACTCAGCATCTACAGTTGAAGAACCAAAACCCAAATATAATTATATATACAAGTCAATAATTTCAACTTCCATTCTTGAAAATTTTAGTCCTGTCCCTAAAGATTATGTGTGATAGACAAAGAACAATTTGGATTCATTGGACAATTATTTCATGCTCTTGAGCTTGAAAGTATATGGGAAATCATTGATTGTTCAAGTAGTCCAAGGCTCCAATTTATCAAGCAGAAGGTAACATCAAAAAATTTTGAAAAAAGAAATATTAAAAGGCCCGACTGAATCTGAATTTAGGGGAATGGGGTCATCTAGAAGGTATAATCATAACCTTGATCCAAAGTATCTGAAAATAATAGTAAAAAGCCTAACAAGGATAAAGTACCTATAATGTAGCTATAAAGCAACAAGAAAGCAACAAGTTTAAGCAATCTCTTCTAACTAATTAAAGAAGATATCACTTGAGCAAAAAGAAAGCATCAGTTGATCAACTACAAAGTCAATAGAAAGAAAACAATAACAAAAAGAAAAAGAAACTAATCAAAACTCACATCATCATAAGCCTTAATATGAGATACTTCTCTAACCCTTAAAAATTAGCATACTTATTCCTTAACAATTTAGTATATGCCCAAATCCCAACTACCAGAAAACCCATTGATAAAAGCTGTTGAGCAAATACAATACCAAAATAGTATTTGGTTGTTTAGCAAGAAAGTAGCGCCATAAACATACTGTTATATCAGTTGATTAAGCTTTCAGATTTATTAGTAACTGAACACTTCAAACCAATAAATTAAAACTAGAAAGTTAATTGAAGTAATTGAGAAGCAGATAGCTTTCTGTTAGTGCCTGGATTGGAGAAGAACCAAAGGATGATGGCACAGAGAACTAGAACAAGAGGGATAAGATGGATTGCGTTCTCTGCAGATCGGAGACGAGACCTCTCCTTCTTAGCAACGTCGGAAAGAGGATGGTATGTGGGCAGTTGTTGCTGGTCCTCGTCTGTGTAATTTTTGTTTGTGTTCTTGAAGGATTCTTCAGCCACACGAGAACTGCTAGATGATCTCTGCATCTTCTTTTTCTTCTTCTTCTTCCTCCTCGGGTTAGAAAGAGAAGAGAGAAATATGGAGACGGAAAGCAGTTTGGTTTCCGAGAAAGTGTTTTTCGGTTTCTTGGTGGGTTAAATACTTAATAACTACTGTCGATTCCCCCACAGCCCACGCACGAAAGGAAATGGTTCAGGCGAAAAACCTTTGTTCGGCAGAAAAAAATCCCTCAGGCCTCATCATTTCAATTTTTTTTAAAATGTCCAGAGTAGTATTTTTTTTTTAACTTTTTTTAAAATCCATTTAATTTCTTTATCATACATCTTTTCTAAAATTTTTATAACACATTAATCTCTAATATTAATAGATAATTAATATTTTATATTAAATGATCATTTGTTTAATGTAAAAATTTAAAAACAAAACACTGAATTTATATACTTTATTCCTATTATTTTTCATTTATGGATACTGGATTGTTTTGCACAAATACTTTAGATCTTACTTAATTGCATAATCCTAATTTGCAATCAATAATTAATTTTGGCATGCTAGGATAAAACCATGATGTTAATAGAATATTAAAAATAATGAATGATGGGTTACCAAAAGAAAAATGATGGAATGGTGGAATGGAAATAATTTGATAAAAAGAAAAAAGAAAAAAAAAAAAAGGATAAAGAGAGAGAAGTGTGAGTGATAATTACGTAAAAAGAATGCGTATCATTAATTCATTATTATTCTTTTAAAAATAAAAGGTTGAAATGTATATTCTCCAACTTGTAAAAGATAAGCACTTCTTGACTCAGTAGCAAGTGCTTATGTGATTTAATAATAAATTTAGGTTCCACTTTCTTTCTCAACACTAAAAAAAGAACTTGTAAAAGAGAAAAAAAAATGTTTGTTTATGTAATTTTTGAAAGAGAATTTCACGGTAGAGGGAATGATTTATAATTACACCATTTTATAGAATAAATATCAATTTAATTACTGTTTTCTTTTTGAGATTGATTTGATTACTGTTACTCTTTGCTCAATTTGTAATTATGGTAATTTTTCTAATTAATTGTGTTTTTTAATGGATGAGTATAAATAATATGGCATGCTGAATTAAAAATCTTTTCATGTTTTTTACTGCAATAATCCGATAGACTTCGCTTAGAACTTCACTCTGTATTTATATTTTCATACTATTTTTTAATTAGTATTAAACTGATATTATGAGTGCGCTTTTGTGTTTCTATCAAGATCTACGAGGAAAAATAATAGTATTAAATTAAAGCAATGAAGTTGAAAATAAACAAATAAATTTATGTTAGGTTTTACGGTGAATATGATTCAAATTCAAAATCTTTCATTCATTATATTAGTGAAAAGATCAACTAGACCATACCTAATTGGCAATGTTGAATAAAAATTTTATTTATGTAAACAAAGTATGATTCAATGGTTTGATGAGCTTATGAGTACTATCTTTGCTGTATAAATAGGATATAAACAAATCAACTTGTTTATGAGCTGCTCAGTAGTTGGTTTAAAAAAAAAAAACATTTTTGATAAGCTTATTTAATACACAAGCTAAATTCAAATTCGAGATTAAATTTTTAAAATTATAAATAAAAATCAAATGAAATTTATATTTATATTTTCAATCTAAACAGTTATTTATATTTATATTTTCAATCTAAACAGTTATTTTTATTCTGGTTCAAGCTCAAACTTAACACTATTTAGCTCATTAATTTATAGCACTATGCATAGGATCATTCTAGTGAATGGGATTATGATAAATGAAGCACTAGTTGGATAGAGTGAAATAAGATTTTGAATCTATTATCTATGAGTACTCTTTTTTGATATTATTAATAATTTAGCCAATTAATCTTTTCAAGTAAAAACAAAAAAGCGCTGTGCATAGGATTAGGATTATTCACTGATAAATGTAGACATTATGAGTTAATCAAGAAAAATTAATTATCCCCTCAGAACCTATTCTAGAACTTCTATTTAAAGCCACCGTTTTAGACCATTATAAAAAAAGGAAAAAAATATCTTTACGTGCACGTGTCTTACAGGAGCGCGTTAGATTTACTTCTTTTTGTTCTTATACAGATTCACTTCCTGACTTCTTTTTCGTTTACGGCGATAAGTTTGTTGCTACACGCGCATCCAAGGCTCGTGGACTTGAATCGTCTTGATTTGTGAGCCACATGATTTACCGCACATATATGCAGGTTCGAAGCAGCTTGTTCAGGCAGGCAACAAACGACTAGTTTTCGAATCTCAATCGAAACTTCTTCTCAGCTGCGACCAATTTCCTATTTCTAACCAGTCGGCAAATTTCCTAATTTTAATTAGATTTATATACTAATTAAAAATTTTAAATATTATTTCAAGAATACCACATTCTTATATTTAGAATGTACATGCCCATTATCTATTAGCCTTATCAAAATAATTACCACTAAGATTATTATTTTCAATTTAATATTTTTATATGATTACTGTGTCACTAAATACTCATTCGTGATTTAAATATTTTTAATGTAATCACATTGTTATTAATTACTCATTCATTGTTTTCAATAGTTGTAAACTATCAACAACAATCAGCTAATCATATGAGGTCTTTTTCAATAATATTAACTGTTTTATTATTTTATTTATTATATTTTAAATATTAATATACAGTTATGTCATCCAATAATATAAATTTATTATAGTACACTGAACTGGCTGCTGTATGAGTGATGAAAATTTAATTTAATTCCTCATAATAGGCATGATAGTCTTTGGCGATGGTCGTTAGCTTTTGAAGGCCGCTAACTGCAATATTAATTAATTCAATTTTTTTTAATTATTAAAACAAAATAGCAAAAAAATTCACAGATTTTAAATCTATTTATTCATATCAATTTTGATTCAATTATAATTTAGAATCGACATGACAATCATGTCTACATAATAAAATGAGCTTTATTTATTTATTTTCTCATATATTTTGGGTTTTTAATTTCCAATTAAAATGAATTACAGAATCTCTGTCTCTATGGCAAATTCAATTTTTATATTAAGGTCTTCGAAAAAGAAAAAAAAAATGCTTGTCTACCATATTATAAAAAAAAAGATTAATCAAATTCAAACGTTTAGCCGTGATAAAACGCATCGCCTATTTGTAAAGGAAGGAGATCAGATGAAGCAAACTAGTTGGTCAATATTACATGGACAATTTCGTAATTTGCACAAATTTGGACAACACGTGGCAAGCATTTGATACTGATGATACGTCATAACCACTTCAAATAAATTCCGACAGATTGGGTCCTTTTAAGTACACGTATCTCTCGCCTCTTACCCAAATTTCCTCGATTGCATCTTCCGTCCCTTGTTCTTTAAAAAAACTCTCTTCTCTCTCTCTCTCTCTCCTCGCCGGCGACGATCCCAAGCTCTGTCGTATCTCCCGGCGATTATTGCATACGGCGTTTAATTTCTCTCTGGAAACATAATCCTTGAACTGTCTTTCCGGCATCTAATTATAATTCTCGAGATTTAACTAATCATCTCACGCTAGAATCATGAATCCTGAATAGTAAGCTATAATCTTATCCTCCTTGAATCTCTTTATTTTGATTAAATTATTTGTAATATAGTTGTGATTAGCCTGGATCTGGAATTATTAATTCGCTAATTAATCTTTTTGTTCATAACATGTTTTGGTTGTTGATGTTTGGTGGTGTGTTTATTAAACTTGATTATTGATTTATGTCTTTGATTTGGTAGTGGCTTGATTGCTTAGATCTAGGTGCTTTGACTTCAGATCAGTTGATTTGATTTATTAGTTTTGTTTATTTATGAGAAATTCATTTGTAATTTATTGATTGGTTTTGAAATTTTCAGTGATTACTTGTTCAAGCTTTTGCTAATTGGAGATTCAGGTGTCGGAAAATCTTGTCTACTTCTGAGGTTTGCTGTAAGTTTCTATTACATGGCACTTATAATCAAATCTACACGTTCTTGATTGTTTTTTTAATTGAACTGAGGTTTGCTGTAAGTTTCTATTACATGGCACTTATAATCAAATCTACACGTTCTTGATTGTTTTTTTAATTGAACTGAGGTTTGCTGTAAGTTTCTATTACATGGCACTTATAATCAAATCTACACGTTCTTGATTGTTTTTTTAATTGAACTGAGGTTTGCTGTAAGTTTCTATTACATGGCACTTATAATCAAATCTACACGTTCTTGATTGTTTTTTTAATTGAACTGAGGTTTGCTGTAAGTTTCTATTACATGGCACTTATAATCAAATCTACACGTTCTTGATTGTTTTTTTAATTGAACGATTTGCTTAGAATCTAGGTGTCTGGATATCTTCAGATTCAGTTGTTATTTTGATCTTATTCAGTCTGTGTACTTCATTTATATGAGCACAGTTCAGATGGGTTTGTATTTATTGATTTGGTTTTGAACATTTTTCATGAGTGATTACTGTGTGTCAACGCTTTATTGCTAATTGGAGATTTCAGAGTGGTCGGGGGGAAAGATCTTGTCTAGCTTCTGAGTTATTGCTGTAAAGTCTTCCTCCATGTACATGGCCACCTATAAGTCAAATCTACACGTTCTTGAATTCGTTTTTTTAATTGAAAATGAGGTTTTGCTGTAAGTATTCATAATTACATGGCATATATCAATCATAAATCTAAACACGTCTCTTGCTTTGAGGTTTGCTGTAAGTTTCTATTACATGGCACTTATAATCAAATCTACACGTTCTTGATTGTTTTTTTAATTGAACTGAGGTTTGCTGTAAGTTTCTATTACATGGCACTTATAATCAAATCTACACGTTCTTGATTGTTTTTTTAATTGAACTGAGGTTTGCTGTAAGTTTCTATTACATGGCACTTATAATCAAATCTACACGTTCTTGATTGTTTTTTTAATTGAACTGAGGTTTGCTGTAAGTTTCTATTACATGGCACTTATAATCAAATCTACACGTTCTTGATTGTTTTTTTAATTGAACTGAGGTTTGCTGTAAGTTTCTATTACATGGCACTTATAATCAAATCTACACGTTCTTGATTGTTTTTTTAATTGAACCTTGCTTCATCCATTGTATTTTAAAATTGGAGAGAAATAGATTCTGTGACATGATTTTGTTGATGTTTTTTATTTTCAGCTTAATTATAAGCTCTTAACTAAACCGTAAACTTAATTTTGGACAAGAAATGAGGAATGAAGGTGGTGATTGTGGAACTGAATGGTTGCATATCAAGTTGGATATTGTTGATTATCTTTGACGTGCTTTTCCATTTTATTCATTGTTTTTTTTTTCCGGTAACCAGGATGATTCTTATCTCGAGAGCTACATCAGTACCATTGGAGTTGACTTTGTAAGTAATTGTAGTTTGTAACTGTCACATACAAAAGCTTTGCCATTTTGTCGTTTCCTCAACTGATTCTTGTATAATTGATTTTTCATACTGAATTGTATCGTGTAGAAAATTCGTACTGTGGAGCAGGATGGGAAAACTATTAAACTCCAAATTGTAAGTTATGAAATCATCTTATTAACATGTCTTTCTACTTTATGTTTTTCTTTCTAAGCTTCTGGGTTGATTTGACTGCAATCATATTGAAGTTCCTTGATCCTGATGGTGTACAACATGTATTTTTTTTGGGTGATATGGGAACAGTTATGGGAATTTGTTTCTTACTACTTTGCTAGAAATATAGTTATTCTGATCGACTTCGATTGATTTTCCACGGACTATTATGGCACATTAGTAGTAAGTGTCAGAAGTTTGCTAAATGTTGTGTATCCAATGATAAACGTGCAGTGGGACACAGCAGGGCAAGAAAGATTTAGGACAATCACAAGCAGCTACTACCGAGGTGCCCACGGCATTATTGTAAGTTCTGCGTTTTCTATTTTAACTGTAAAGTTTCAATGCTTTGTTTCTCTCGCGGGGTTCACTTATTTTGGAGGTCTCTTGGCTAGGTTGTTTATGATGTTACGGATCAAGAGAGCTTTAACAACGTCAAACAATGGTTGAGTGAAATTGACCGTTATGCAAGTGAAAATGTGAACAAGCTTCTAGTTGGTAACAAGTGCGACCTCACAGCAAACAAAGTGGTCTCGTATGAGACTGCAAAGGTAACATTAGTTGTGCAGATTCCTTCATTTGCTTGCCCATTTGTTGAATGATTCGTTCAGTTACTATTCAGTACTCTCTAGAAGTTTTTGTTGTTGAAGTTGCAATTTTCCTTCTACAGGCATTTGCTGATGAAATTGGAATCCCTTTCATGGAAACAAGTGCTAAAAACTCCACAAACGTTGAGCAGGCTTTCATGGCTATGGCTGCTGAAATCAAGAACAGGTGCTCTAACATTCCTTTTCTCATGTTATATGAATTGTGTGTTTACTAGTTTGGAGCGGCAGTCATATAACGAACGTTCTATGTTAGGTCATGTTTTACTGCTTACCTCTTTTTTTGTGTGGTTATTTTCTTACAAACAGGATGGCTAGCCAACCAGCAATGAACAATGCAAGGCCGCCAACTGTGCAAATTCGAGGACAGCCAGTCAATCAGAAGTCTGGTTGCTGCTCATCTTAAATGGGAATCGATTTTAGTCGGCTTGTGATGTTAACCATGTTCGTTGTGGCATGTAAAACTAGTTCTCTCGATGCTTAGATAAGAAAATTATTTGTTTATGATTTGCTTTTTCTTATCAGTTGTTCGGCAGTTAAAACTTCCATTCTTTTAAATGTAATTCGATTTTCAGAATCATTTGTACAAATCAGGAATATTGGTGAATCCCAGTATTTACCTTCTTTCGTTCATCTACTCGTCTGATGTTGTTTTCTTCTTAGAATCATTTCAAGTAAATGCAACTGATATCCAAAATTTGGTTAACCCAGTTGGAAAAAAACTTTGGTAATTGGAATTCACAACATCATCACCTATTGCGAAATTTCTTTAGCTTTAGCAACATTTCTTAATTCAAAAATAACTCCAGTAAAGCTAATAAATAAAAATAATCTCTCCAAAAAGAGAAACGAGGTGCAAATTTATGAACCTACCAATAATCACCACAAGAGCAAAGTCCATCCTTAAAATGATGGAACCTTATATTATCTCTGACAATGATCTCTCTTTTTTCTATCGCTGATATGTATTTTATAGCAAGATGACAATCCCCACATACTCTCAAGTTTTTGAACACCCGAATTGGAGTCGTTAATGGTAATTTGATAAGGCCATAAGCAATTGCCAGCTTCTCACTGTGCCATAGCAAAAGCTGCTCTTTCTGCTCTTTCCCTACATCATGTAGTTCAAATTCAAGATCCGGCACATATCCTGCTAACTTCATTTTCTCCTCTAACTCGTTCAGTTTCCTATGTATGGAAGCTAATTCCAGATGAACCCTATCACTTGACCGGAACTTATGAACAGCGCTCTTAACCTCGAGCCAACTATACCCAGGGGTCTTCACTACCCTGCTACTTTTCATTGATTGCCTGATTCTGGCAACTTGGTCCCATTGATTCTGAGCTGCATAAACATTTGCTAGTTGAACATAAGCCGTTGCGCTTGTCGGATCAAGATCAAGCAAGTTTTTTGCAGCAAACTCAGCTATCTCTATGTTCTTGTGTATCCTGCAAGCACCCAATAGGGTTCCAAATATAGAAGCATGAGGTGTAAAAGGCATTCTCTTTATCAAATCTACAGCATCATCTAACTTACCAGCTCGACCAAGAAGATCAACCATACATGTGTAGTGCTCTGGCTTAGTTTCAATTCCATAATCACTCACCATAAAATGAAAATATTTAACCCCAAGATCAACCAAACCTGCATGATTACAAGCCAATAATACTTCAACAAATGTGATCCAATCTGGCTTAATTCCTGCCTTTTTCATTTCTTCGAACAAAGATAGAGCTTTCTCGCCTGCTCCATGTTGAGCATAACCAGAAATCATTGCATTCCAAGTAATTACATCCTTCCGTGGAATCTGAACAAACAATTTCAAAGCGTCCTCCAAGTCTCCACATTTACAATACATGCTAACCAATGATGTCCCTGCAGTTGTATCGCTAGACAATGGAGATTTACAAACAAGTTGATGAACTTGCTTTCCCAATTGCAAAGCAGACAACTCGCTACACCCTAACAAAACGCTACTTAAGGTAGCTGAATTTGGTTTTATACCAAACTCTAACATTGCTTTGAAAAGCTTTACACTATCTTCAGCTCTAGAATTCTCAATGTAACCTGAAATCATTGCATTCCAAGTAACCACATTCTCTTTGGACATCTCTTGAAACGATCTCTCTGCTAACTCAATCCTCCCAAACTTCATGTATCCAGTTATCATCGCAGTCCAAGCCACCACGCTCTTAACTGGAGCAAGTTCAAAAAATTTCATAGCTGAATCCATATCTCCACACGCTATGTACCCTGAAATAATAGCATTCCATGTAATGGCGTTTTTATTAGGCATTATCAAGAACAAATCGTGCGCTTTCTCCATTTGCCCATTATGAGCAAAACCCGAAATCATTGTATTCCAAGAAGCTGTGTCTTTATTAGGTATTCCATCAAAGAAAGCTCGAGCTGTTTCCATGTCAGAATTATGTACATAACAAGCTAACATTGTGTTATAAGATATAGTGTCTGGTTGAGGCATTTTATCAAACAGTTCACGGGCTTCCTTCATTTTCCCGCGCCCTTTGGAATAACCAGCTAAAATTGAATTCCATGTAACTGTTGTTTTAACTGTCATGTTATTGAACAGAGCGAGAGCTGAATCCAGATCGCCGGACCTGATATAACCAGTAATTGTCTGGTTCGATAAAATGACATCATTGGGTTTACCGTGATTAAGCGTTCTAGTTCTATCGAAAACTGTGGGTTTACTGGAAGAAAGCAAGTGGGTTTTTGGTGGTGAGCTGGAGTTATTATCTGATATGGAATAAGGCTCCGGAAGAGAGGAGGTGGAAAGAGAATTTTGCTGTTTGGTTGGTGAGAAAATTCTGAAACAAGGAAGAGAGAGCAGGCATCGTTTTCTAGAGAAACTGTACATATTCCTGTTTCTTAGTATTAACTTGTAAAAATCTGGGAGAACAGAAAAAGGAACAGTGGGAAATTCTCGAGCTGTAATATTGACAAAGTAATCGAATTGTCTTGACAATATATAAGAATAGTCTCTAATTTATAATGCTACTTTTCATTTTCTGGTTTTAAATAACAATCAACAACACAAGACAATCATTAATGTCTAAATTTGATAAAAAAATATTTAATATTTATGATGAACAACAGATTGGAAAAGCATCTAACTTTATCAAATTCAGCTTTGAATACATAAATTTACTCTCTGACTTTGTAGCGTTAAATTTTACCGGAGCAGCAATCGTTGCAGCTCTCTAAATTTGGCCTTGCCTTAAAATTTGACCGGATCACCAGATGGATCGAGACCTGTGTCGAGAAGGTAAAAAACAAGATTTTTTTTTTTTTACCTTCATTTTTGATCAACCTGTTTATTGAATTCTTACTGATGGAAGTGATGGTGGGATTGATTTAAAATTGAATTACGGACTTGAAGAGAAAGAGGATAAGCAGCAAAATTTTTGACAAATAGTAGGCAAATTTGATATCTATTTTTCTTCCGACCATTGGAAGAGGAAAATTATCTCTTGATGATTAGCAACATGCAGTAGATTGTACTTAAAGTTCAGCAAAATGCATCCCCCTAAAAATTCAATGTACGAAAGTTTGAAGTTGCTAAATTGGAAGGTAGATTTGTGCAACCAACCGCCACTTGACAGTCTATACCATTTCATCAAACCCAATAATGTCTCGTGCTAAAAATTGAAACGGCAATACTTAAACCATCACTTTTATCTAAGCAAAATCAACCTACATTTATCATTCTTCAATTTGTCACATGAAATGGTAAAACCACCTCAGGAGCTTATAAAAAAATTCAATCTCCAGGACATTTAGATCCATAACTTCGCCACCAAACAAATGAAAAGTGTACATTAAGTTGGAAGCAACAACATTGCTCATTCATTTCTCTTTAAGCATCAATTTAAAATAACTATTAAGAAACACAGCAGACAGAAAATTTAGAAAGGGCTACAAAGTACTTGACCTAATACAATCCAAAACTGATGCCACTACTCAGTCCAAGACAATAATGACTCCATATCCCTAATTTAAACCAAAATGGAAAAAAAAAAAAAAAAAAAGATGGGGGGGGGGGGAAAAACCATCAATCCTACATTTTATTTCATTCCTGAACAAATTTGTCACAATGCCATGGGTAAGACCCTCAAGGAGCTTAATAAAAAAATTTCAATCTCCAGACATTTAGATCCATAACTTCGCTCACCAAACAAGATGAAAAGTGTATCAATCCAATCTGGAAGCGCAACAAACCATTGCCTCATTCATTCTCTTTAAGCATCAACCTTTAAAATAACTATTAAGCAACACAGCAGACAGAAAAATTTTAGAAAGGGCTACAAAGTTAAAGCTGACCTAATAAAATCAAAACTGATGCCACTACTCAGTCCAAGACAATAAATGACTCCATGATCACCTAATTTTAAAAACAAAATGGAAGAAAAAAAGAAAAAAACAAACCGAAAAAAAAAAAAAAAAAAAGATGGGGGTGGGGGGAAAAAGAGTATGCATGCATATCAAAGTCGAGAAGGAATCCCAGGCAGATACCCATGGAGGAATATCTAAAATTTACACCCAAACGACTAAATGTTAAAAAAAAAAAAGGTTTATAATGCATGAAATAACATTTCCTGTTGACAACCTCTGAATCAAGCTCCCAAGCACATAGCAAAGGAATTTCAGACTGTAGATGCCCTCTGCGACCATGAAAGATGAAGTAACATCTCACTTGCCACCCAAGGAGGGGAACTGCCCACGATCTTCAATTGAGGGGGCTGCAACATCACGTGCATTGCCTCCAACATATCCACCTCTTGAACCACGGCCACGGCCTCGACCACGGCCACCAGAGTAGTATTTCTCTCCATCAGCAGGCTTCAGGAACTCAGTTATGCTGACAGACTGCAAGCAAATACATTTGCAATCCATGCAGAGAGCATACAAAGATATTACTGAACAAGTAATGATCAATGATTATGTTTATTGCAATAACAAGTTAAGCCCAATTGAAAACATCCAAGAACGGCATAAAATAATGTGATAGCAAATTAAACATATCCACCTTTTTGGCTCGGTCTTCTTTGTCAGCAGCATCCTTTCTCTTGTCCTTTTCAGAACCCTTGGAAACAAATAATTGCATTTCAGTGTCTATTTAACTTTTTCAAAGTAAAAAATCATACATCATTCAAGGAGTGAACACTGCTCTTACCAGTTTGATAAAGATGTCATCATTGCCCTTCTTGTTTGAAAGCTGAAGCATGGAGCCAAACTCTTTCTCCACATCAACCTTTCGTTCCTCAGTCTTTGATGAGAGCAAAGCCTTCCTCTTTTCTTCAAGAATTTTCTCATACTCTTCCAAGGTCATTTCCTATTCACAAGAAAACAAATAAGTACATCTTCATCAAATATTGTTGTACAAAACTTATAGTTAAGATGCAAAAAAAAAAAAAAAAGGCTCCTTTCCTCATCTCACAAGAAAACAACAAATAAGTAGCATCCTTCATCAAATATTGTTGTGCACCAAAACTTATAGTTAAGATGCAGAAACACAAGAAAAAAAAAAGAAACGAGATGGCATTTGGCATCTTTTCAACCAACAATGATCAGCGCACTCTCACTCTAGAGTGCAAACTGGCTTCACCCTTATTGTACGCAATCGGAATCCAACAAGGGTACTCCCAAGAGCCAAGACTTAATCATACTCGCGCGGCAAAAGATTATAAAAAAAAAAAAAAAAAGAAACGAGATGATTTGCATCTTTTCAACAACATGATCAAGCACTTCACTAGAGTGAACTGTTCACCTTATTGTAGCAATGGAATCAACAAGGGTACTCAAAGCAAGATTAATCATACTCGGCGGCAAAAGATTATATTTAAATCTGTGACCCCAAGCAAACTAAATCTATTCACCCAGAATGCCACTCAGAGAAGTTACATCCTTTACAAAATAACGTGTGTGCATCAATTAAAGATGTTTTAGCAACAAGCAAAGAAAAGAAGTACAATTTGAATCATCAATATAAAAGAAGGAATTTACCAGAATTTGAAAATTTAGCTTCCAAAGCCACTAGCATAGTTTAAGTAAATAGGAAAACAGGTGCCTTAATTGAAAATTTTGGAAAGCAATTCTACAATCCCACTATTCCAAAATGATAAAAGAGATGCACATTGACAAAGACGGAATAATTTTAGAAAAATGACCCACATTTCATTCATCCAATATTCTTGCTGATTTTAGAACTCGTTTAAAAGGAATAAACGACTAAGCAGTATTAGACAACAGTAGTTTCTTGAGTGTGTAAATTAAACAAAACACAGCTACCTCAGCTATGAGGACATCTACAGTTTTAATAGATCCCAAACAGCAGACTCGAACATTAGCACAAATTCAAATTTTGTTAGAATCCATTAAACAGCTCAATTTCACTGAACCAGTGACCAAATTAAGAACGACATTTAAGTTTAGCTTACAACGAGCCAATCTGCAGTGCAGCAATAGTGCTATTAAAACTTGGAGAATTGTAGCAACAGTTGAAATAATTCAATCGTTTCACTGAACCTAACTATGAAAATGCAGATCAAATGAAACCAAAATACATCTGGTTCCAGAAAAGACAATGTACCTTGTCCTCCACCTTTTCTTCTGGTTCATCTGCTGGACTTTCCTTGTTGGCATCTGCAGCATCCTCCTCTCCTGACGGCTTCTCCGCAACAACGTTCTTTTCAATTTCAGTAACAGGTTCCTCAGTTTCCCTTCATTTAGCCAAAAATAAAAAAGTAACTGTAGATGTAAATATGAATGCCTTAAACCACAAATATAAGCTCTCTTATAAGACCAAAAGTTTTAGGAACAAATTGGATTGGCACAATAGGTTACTTACTGTGCTATCTCATCAGTAGGAGTCCCCCAATTACCACGACCAGCTCCATCACGTTTGATCTCATTCCTGTGAAATGATGAAGAATAAACAAGCAGAGACAAGCAACCATGATTAATAACTTGGAATAACATAGGTGGTGTAGCGGATTATGAATGATCATTTCAACAAGCACTAACCCACGACCAGTGCCACTGCGGCGTTCATACAACCTTCGTGGACGTTCACCTTCTGCAGTTTCCCCATTACTAAAACCACCTCGGCGACCTCCACGGTAACCACCACCACGAGGTGCGCCATAGTTACGCCTCTCAGATGGCTTTCCTGCATCTCCCTCTTCAGAAGGCCTGAATCCTCCAGTGAATCCATTGTTGTTACCATAGGTAGCTTCATTGTTATTAGAATCCCGATTAAATCCACCTCCACTTCCACGTCCACGGACAGAGCCACGTCCACCACCTCGACCTCCTCCACGGCCACCATCAGTCTTAGCTTCCCTCACTACTCAGTAGGATTAAAAGAATTAGGATGCACAAACAATATATATGCAACTTAAACTCAAGCCATAATTTATCTCAAATAGTACCAATTTTAAGTAGAATACCCATAATGTAAAACAAAAACTGACAAAACCAAGCCACATAAGATCCAGACTAGAAAATATGTTAAACAAAAGCAATAAAACGATTAAAAGGAATTGTGTAAAGATGAGTTAATACTGTGCGCACTAATCAGATGGTAAAAAATCACCACATCTATTAGTATGGAACAACATGGATACAGCTTCTAATATCATAAACACCCAGTCAACTAAATCCAATAAACACATTGAAAAACAATTGGTTTATGACTCTATACAGTCAATGCAAACATGAAAAATCAGCCAAGACAACTGACAGTTAATACATTCAATCAAATAATGCCAAAGAGAGAAAAAAAAATTAAGGAGGAAAACAGGAAAGTATATGTATTGGCTCCTAACCCTTTCGGAAAATCCCTCCGCAAAATAAATAAAAATAACAATAATTATCTTTATCAACATCTCATGAACTTGAACTTCAAAACAGGTAAGAACCTAATTTCATCACCATATAATACAAAAGCCACTGATAAACAACCGATATTTGCTAAAAACATATAGAAATCAACTATACACTTTAAAATTAACATTTCTAACACGAATCGAATAAGAAGACAGAATAAACTCTACAACTAAATAAAAAGAGGATATAAAACGAATCGAAGCTCACCAGCCTGAGCAGGAGGCGGTGGCTTGGTAGGAAGCTTAGCCGGCTTAGCAGGCTGAGATTGAGCTTGAGGCTGAGCTGGAGCCGACGGCTTCTTAGGCTTTTCCACCTTGAGCTGAGCCGCAGCAATGAGCAGACTGGGGTCTTCATTGTCATCGTCGCCGAGGAGATCGAAAGGGTTCATGGTTGCCATTTGTTTAGATAGTCGAATAGATAGACAGAGATTGAAACCCTTCCTTTTTAACTTCTATTAGTTAAAAACAGCAGCCAAGAGCCTCTAAAGCTTGTTCGAACCCATGATTGATAAACCGATCTAAGTTTGAATCGATATTGTCTGAGGATTGTTCGGGAGGTGAGATAATGAAGACGAAATGATGAGAAAATTGAAGAGAGCTTTAAGGTAGTGAGGAAAACCCTAGCCAATGCGGCAGAGAAATAAGAGTGAGACTCAACCTAATCTTAAAAACCCTAGTGGGCAAGGATACAGTACACTAGGTTGCATACTATAATTTGTGCTTCTGTTTATTTTGGCCTTTTTTGAAGAAAATACGTTGACGGCTAATTTTTTTGAAGGGTATGTTGAAGGCTAATTAATGTAATTAATCAATAAAATTAACATTTATGAATAAGATTTTTTCCAAATAAGGAATGTTACCATATGTAAAATCTAACATTAACATCAAATATATATGTTTCCCTTGGTTAAAGAAAAAATGTGGTCTCACTCTAACATTTTTATTTTCTATTTTTTATTTTTTTTAGGTTTCTAATAAATATTCTTATACCTTTTTAGGTGTGATACTAATTTGGTTGCCAAATTTATATTTATCTCTCGTTGTAAATATTTTTTACATTTCTATTTCTTAATTAGTACTCTCTGAATAAATATAGATCATATGTTATATTATGGTTAATAAAGCAATTAATTCTTTTGAAATATAATAAAATATTCGTTAATTTAACTAAATATTTTTTAAAAATTATAAAGATAATTATTATATTTAATATAAATAAAAATAAAATTGAAAAAAATAATATTAATATCCTCAAAACAGATTATTTTTATACCATGTACCGTGATTATACTCTATAATAATATGTTTGATATATCAAAATTAAGCACGGGGCAAATACGGAAGCTACAGGCTAAAATACAAATAAATGTATGTATTGTAGATTTTTAGATTTTGCATTCGGACAAATTAGAGAAGATGGGAGATGGATTCGTGGATAAGTGATGCCTACTGGTCTCTTATCGGATAATTCCACAAACTACAGAAATACCCAAAATATGTGTAAAAAAAATAAATAAATAATTGAAGTTATTGTCACAACAAATCTTGTTAACAACAGAATCATTAATTTTTTTAATGGTTATAAATATATCAGAATATTATTATTATTTTAGAGATTTATTAATCGTATTTCTTTTTTTATTGAATTTCACTTGTCTTTCTCTCAATAAATAGGTAATATTTCCACTTGTCATCAAAACAATTCATGTACAGTTATTAGAATAATAATAAAAAATTTGATTTTCTGTTAAATTAATTATGTCATGTTTTTAATTTTTAATAAAATACATTTTAATTGGCCAAACCTTAAAAAGACATTAAAGAAAAATAAAAAGGAAATTTTGGATTGTCAAGAGAGTAGTTATCTTACAAAATGTTGGATTATCAAGTTTTGTGGATTTTATTTAGAATTTTGATATATGTTAATAGAATTTGGTTTAATTGTGTTTCATTCAATAAAATTAGATTCATAGAAAATTTTAATTTTTTTTTATTTCAAATATAAAATCTTTGATTTACAAATTAATTTTGTGAAATTTATTTATTTCAAACAAGGGGCTAGAGAAAATATAGAGATAAAATTACAAGAGGGTCACCAAGAAGAGATATCTATTTGACTCATGACCGCAAAGATCATTTCTTTAGAATCTTAACCTACTCTTCTCCTTACCCAAATGAATCTGTCCATTTCAGAAAATCCATTGTTAGGCAGGCATTTTCTCTTTCATTTTCTGAAGAATATCCCCATGTTAGATTTTGTTCTCAAATTGGCAAATTTTTTTCCTATTTTGTAGCTTGGGGATTCCTTGTTTATGGGTATTGATCAAATGACACGAATGGGTGATTTTCTGTCACAGCTTTGAATGTGAATCACTACTCGGGTGTTGGTGGGTCAAGAGTTACAATTTACATTGTTACCAAGCTCAAACTTACCATATTTAAGCTAATTAGAGGCTAAATTTCAAAAGGCATATGTACAAAATAAATTATAAAGCCTATTAAAGACCTGAAACTATAACAACCGAGATTTGAAATGGTGATGGGAAGCAGCCGACCAGGTATCGAAGCAGTGGTGATAAACGTAAGTATTCAGTTGATCAAATCAAATTAACTCGGTTTTAGTTTATTTAAATATATTTTATAATAATTGAATTCAGAACCAAAATGTATAAAAATCAATTCAATGCAAACCAAATTAAATTAAGTTAGTTCGGTTTTGAGTTCAATTATTACAAATAAAATTAAATATTTTGAACTTAAAAATAAATTCAGTTAGTTATATACGGTAACTAAACCAAATAGTTTTATATATTCAAACCGATTAATAATTGAATTTTTAAAATAACAATTCGAAAATCCAAACAAAATGAGTTGATTTGATCTGATGTTTAATTAGAAACCATCAAACACTTGCCTAGAAGCTAAAAAAAAATTAAAAAATAAAGGGTTAAAAAGGGAACAAATCAACTTTGTCCATTTTTGTGGGTCTGTCGGATATGATTCCGGATTAATAAGGCCAGTTGAGTCGGACACCAAATGTTTAAAAAAAAAAAAAAAAAAATGCGAAAAGTCCAAACAAAATGAGTTGGATTTGATTCTGATGTTTAAATTAGAAACTCAATCAAACACGTTGGCCCTAGAAGCAAAAAAAGAATTTAAAAAGATAAAGGGGTTAAAAAGGGAACAAATGCAACTTTGTCCATTTTTGTGTGGTCTGTCGGATATGATTCCCGGGATTAATAAGGCCAGTGAGTTCGGACGAGCCAAATGTGTTTAAATAAAAAAAAAAAAAAGTTTACTGTGTCACTCCTTCCAAATGTTTAAAAAAAAAAAAAAAAAGTTTACATGTGTCACTCTTACCATTGGATTGAAGTCCATTTAATAAAATTGAACCCTAATTGGTAAGGAAAGAAAAAAAAATACACCCATTCTTATCAACTGTACTAACTTGGCTACTCATAATTAATTAGTAGTATAATACAATACTACTAACCATTGAAAAAAAAAAAATCCTTGGTTAAAAAAAAAATCATAAATAAGGACTCCAACTATGGCAGGCCCAATTGAGCCCAATCTCCCAGATGACTCGAGTCATAATTGGGAGCTACTATTTTTATGAACTGGGTTTTGGGCTGGATTTCCAACAAAGCAACAAACACAAAAGTTTATGTGCTGTACTTAAACAGGCCCAATATTGTTTGGGTCAAGTGGTTGACCCTTCCATATTGTGTTCCTTCATGCCTCCACATATATGGTCCTTTACTTCCCTTTTTCTTTTTTCTTTTTTTTTTTTTTTTAAATCAAGTCATGCCTGTTAATGTACAGTGATTATGTATTTGCAGTTCAGTTTTCATTGACAACCCCATGTTAATCCATAAACTTATGAGTTTGCCTTTTAATTTTCTATTCAATTATCTCACGGTGTCAATTATTGGACTCAATTGAAAAATTCAAGAATTTAAAAGACCTAAGTGAGCGCAATAAAGATGAAGGACCAAATTGAATTTTTGCTAAAAGGCCAATTACACCATTGTCCAAGAATTTATTATTTCCTTAAACTAAAAAATAAAAAAGTAGGTGTATTCAAAATGTGACTAAAAAAAATTTTAGTTCGAAAAACTGAGGTATAAATAAGGAGAAAAATTTTGAAACTCGTGACACCCCACTTTGACAAAAATAAATTATACAAAATTTTTATGGTTTTTTTTTTTTTTGAATTTTCATATTCCATGTTTGGAATATTAAGAAGATTTACTTTTTCCAACATATTATTATATCAACTATTAAGGATATTTCGTTGAAAAAATTATAATTCAATTTCAAATTTGCTTCAAACGTAATATATATATATATATATAATTTCGAGATATATAATGCTAATGAAATTGACAACACGAAGGGTATAATAAATTTTCATAAAGTTTACATGCTACAAAGTGTTTTCCTAAAATTTTAAAAGGTAAATTTATGGATTTAGCCTAAAATTTTTCTCTTTTTTTTTTTCTAGATTTTGTTTCAAAATATTAATTTAATAGAAGTTCTAAATATTAATTTAATATAAAAAACAAGAAATATTAAAATAGATAAATTGAAAAGAGATGATGAGAGTTTCATCTTCTGACAACAAAACACTATCAATCTGGATTCATGAGTCAAATTCAAATCGATATTTCCAACAATACAAGGAGTGGGGAAAAAGCTATATGAAAATAAAAGAAAAAGAAATTGGTATAAAAATGGCATATAAATAAATAAATATATATATATAGAAGGATGTTTGTATCACAATAACAGGTTTGACCTACAAATTGATGATGCCCAGCATGCGTCAGGCTTTTGATATGCTGGCGCCTAATTCAAAGAGCATGGCCGGAGCGATGACTTTTTTTTTTTTTTTTTTTTTTTAAAAAATATAACAGGTTTGAGCCCTACAAATTTGATGATGCCCCCGCAATCGCGCAGGCCTTTTGTTGATATGCTGGCGCCTTAATTCAACCGACAGCAATGGGCCGGAAGCGATGACTTTTTTTTTTTTTTTTTTTTTTTGAAAATAAGTAAAATAAATAATTTTAAAATATAACCGTATAGCTTCCATTTACTTTAAAATGATCCAATTAAAAAGATTAAAACTTTATATTCATAAATTTAAAAAATTTTTTTGAAACTTTAAAATATGTTTGAACTTTGAATATAATGCGTCATTCGTAATTTTTATATAACGTGGATACAGTTTATCTTGGGACGCAACATCGGAGGAGAGTTCCTGTCAGGAGTGTCTGGTGAGGATCGTGAGAACATTTCAACTAACCTGTCATTGTTATTATTACTTTTTTTTTGTCTTGTTTTTGTCTTTCCTTTTTTTTTCAGATGCACGTGTTTGTGAGATCGGCGAGGTCGCAGCCGGCCGCGCCGCGCGGCCTGAAGTGCGAGCCCGGGTACGGCGATAGCGGGCACGCAACACCAGGGATCGAACCGCGACGCGAGGCAGAAAGTGTATGGACGGCATGCGACACGGTGCCTAACGAAAACACACTAGGTCGTTGGATACTTGTTTTTTTTTGTTTTTTTTGTGTTTGTTTGTTGGTTTTTTTTTTTTTTTTTTCCTGTATGTTATTCTTATTTTTGGTGGAAAATTTAATTCAAAGGAAGCGTCACAATAATCGAAGAATTTAATATTTATTCTAATTTTACCGGAGTATACTTTAAGGTTAGTTAGTGCAAATTTAGTTAAAAATATGTCATTGATATGGATAGCGGGTCTGTCCCTAATATAAAGATTTTAGTGTTGTTTTCCGGGTACAGGTCTTGCATTATTCCACATAGAAGAAGCGAAACTACCGATTACAGACTATATACCAGTAGGTATATTTTTGTCCGATTTAGTTTTTTTTTTTTTTTTTTTTTTAAATAAAAAAATAAATAATTTAAAATATAACCTATAGCTCATTTACTTAAAATGTCAATTAAAAGATTACTTATATTTCATAAATTAAAATTTTTGAACTTAAAATTTATGTTGAATATAATGCGTCATTGAATTTTTATATAACCCTTTTATTATTCAATGGTGAAAATTTAATTTCAAAGAAGCGTCACATAATGAAAATTTAATATTTATTCTAATTTACGGTATTTTAAGTAGTAGTGCTAATTTAGTAAAATGTCATGATAGATAGCTCTTCTAATATAAAATTTAGTTGTTTCCGGTACATCATTATTCGCACATAGAAGACAACTACAACAACTATATACCATAAGTATATTTTTGTCATTTGATTTTTTTTTTTTTTTAATATTGACAATTTTTTTTTTAAAAAAGAAAATTTTATTGGGAAGGACTAGGGAGACAACCAGAAGTGGAGAATCCCTGCCTTTCAAGATTCAAACTCAAAGCATGTGCTTTGCTTGTATATAATTTTTTAACATTAGACCTTTGATCATTTAACAACTTCACTAAACTTCTCTTCGCATTTGCTCTGAAAGGACAATTCGAAGCTCTAAACCCATCCACCAGATGTAAGTAAGCCTCCAAATCATGACAACATGAAACATCTGCATTGGGTTTTAGATACGGAGACATTTTTGTATCAACACGTAGTTCAGCACCCACATGAGAATACGCCAATGGCATGTTGTCGTTTAGCTCTTCCACAACTGGTAATCCAGGAACTCTAGTTATGACGTCTTGGCTATTCACGATTCTTAAGACCTTGACGTTTTTAGAATTTATTTGGTTTGCGAATCCTCGGTTACCTACTCTAGGTCCGCCGAAGGAAAAAACTGCGACCGGCGGCATTTCAGAGGCACAACTACTTAAATCATCTCCTACTAACAGAGCCAAGGCTGCACCTAAACTGTGGCCTGTGACTGTAATGCTTAGGGTCTCCTCTTTGTATGCTTCTTTTAGCCTTTTTATCTCTGCAACTACCGATTCGGCTAGACTCGGCACATGATCTCCGCTCGTTTTGTACAAGCTCAAAAACCCACATTCCACCTTCGGTTGTCCATGGGTCGACTCATGGCTCCCAGGCATGTCAACTAAATGGGCTCTCATATTCTCAGCCCATTCAAGACACGTGGCAGTCCCACGTAATGCTATAACTATATCCCTTCTTCCCATCCTTTGGATCTCCCTCTTATCGTCACAAACTGCAACGTACCCGACCCAACTTGATCGTTGGGTCATCCACCCAAGATCCGGTGCTACTTCATCCACCCACTTAGGCAAACCGACCGATGACGTGGCGTAAAGACTTTTTGTAACCTTGTAAGACCTATCAGGCAAAGCCACGTGTCTAGGCAACGGCGCTGCCTCTGTTGACATGGCAGGATTTGAATGGAAAGCATGATACGCTGCTTGGACGAATTCACCGTATCGCACCACCTCTCGCCGGAGATTCTCATCTAGCGGGTCAAGTAATCCGACCCAATCATTACTTCCGTGATACTCTCGCCACCGTGAACCGAGATGATTCCTCGGAGAATACTCCTCAGTTTTGGATAATAACCGCTGAAGGCGGTTTAAATGCCGAGGTGACATTTCCTCGGCCGCTTTCATTTCCGGCCAAATTCTAGCCAATTTGAGTCCTTCAAGTAAAGCTTTACCTTTGTTTGCCAAAATCGATCCATTATTATTATTACTGTTAGTATTAGAAACTCTTTGAACTGGTAATGGATCAAATAGGTTTGGCTCCGGATTAGATTGTTTTTGAAGAATTTTATCGAGATTGGCCATGTGTTTCTTGGTCAGTTCAGTCGAAGTAACCGGTTTCAATGGTGACTGCTGGCATCTGAAACTGTTTCTTCTGGCCTGAAAGAGGTGGAGATTCTGTGCCGGAAGTGTTGCTCCGATCTGCATGGATTATTTAGAGATTGAGAGAAGTCAAAGGAGGTTGATATGTGATCTAAAAGGATAAAACTGCCAGTCGAAACAAAATAAGATGTAATGCAACAATAGGGGTATTTATAGACAGATGAATTAGTTCATGTTACCTAAAAAGCCCTTCAACTTATAGCTCAATAACAACAAAAACCAGCCTCTGTTTGTCAAAAAGTAACATTAATCAATATAAAGTAGAGGATGTTAGTTTGAGGGTCATAATTGGGAACTTGAAAATAAGGTGTGATTGTGATATCCGTGTTCAGAAAAACTGAAATCGCGTTCTTTCTATAATTTTTAATAATAATCGCTTCATAAAAGTCTGCCAACGAGTCGTGAAAACGATGTCCTTGTCGCGTTCTTTTTCTTTTTCTTTGTTTTTTTTTTTCTTTTCTCAGAGACAGGAAAGTTTAATTCAAATGACAACTTTAACCTTTGCCTGTTCTCATAGGATTGGCCAATTTGGTCGAAAAAAACCCTTCGTTGACATTTTTGCACTAAAATAAAGAATAATTTATTTAGGTTTAGGTGATTTATTTTTGGATGAAAAAGTATTTATTAATTTTTTAAAATTTGGAGAAATGAATAAGTGGCCGGTGCGATGTACGGAGGGAAGAGGACTCAATCTGAACGGTGAACCTCTCTCTTAATAAAATATTTGAACTACCATGTTAAAAGTTGTTTGCTTGTTTTGTTTTATTTGAATGTTTTGATCAAAGAAGAAAAATTTTAACATGTTAAAAAACATAGAATGAGAAATCTATGCATTGGAGATATTTGGTTGACTTTTGCTTTGACAAATTCTGTTTTATTAGCTCCCTCAGAATAGAGTTTTTTTTTTTTTTTAATCACAATGTCAAACAAGTACTAATAAATCAAAGGCTTTTAATTAACATAATGGATAATCTATACTCAAAGTTTAAATAAAAATTTAGATTTTAATTTCCTCTTCTCAATATTTTATAATCAATTCAACATTCTTAGTAAGTCAAAAAAAAAGTTCAAAAAATAAAATGATGAATAAATTACAATTTTAAGCGAATTTTATTTATAAAATTAGTATTTCATACTCAAAAGTCATCTCTGTTGAAAGAATTTTATCGAATAGTTTATGCTCAAGCATGGAAATACATGTAGACGGTGACAGAGCCAAAATTGAAAACAAAGGGTAATTTTTTTTTTTGAAAGTTGGAAGGACTAAATTAAAAAAGTACACTATTTTAAAGAATAAAATTCAAAATTTTAAAAAATTTAAAGGTAAATTTTTGAAAGAAAAATTTTGATGAGGGGGTTGGGGCCCCTTCCTCCATTAGCGCGAGTAGAACCTAAAAAAGATGTATTTGATAGTACTTCCTTTGTCTACAAATTTAAGTAACGTTGGAGTAGAGTTTTTGTCCATAAATGTTATGGTTTTGAGAATATTAAAAAATAATTAATAATTTTTTAATAATTTTACTATTATACACATTAATCATTAATGATATGAGATAAACAATTTAATCAAATTTATAAATTTTTTATTATAATTTAAAAAAATTAATTATTTTTTTTATTCAGGAAATTATATTCCGGACAAGGACAGTAATTACTAAGAAAGCGTCGCCAGAAAGTGGGAAGATAATATATCAAACGTTTTCAGGGTAGCGGACAATAGTTGACATATAGCATATTAGTTATTTATTAGGAAAAGACGTAAAGTACCAAAAAGAAGTACCCGTTAAAAACAAAAAATATATGGATAATTAGACATAAGATAAAAAAACAAATGTTTTTCTCTTGGAACTGTTTATGTTTTTTTGAGCGAAACATCGTTAATTTCATTAACATGATAATTCCAAAATTAGCATTGTGGTCCGATGTAATTGAAATGATTAATTGGTTAAATTTCAGAAGTTAGAAAAGGTGGCGGAGTTAATTACTTTTCAATCTCCACCTGGCAATTAATAGCTTTTTTTTATAGAAAAAAAATAATATAATTAACATCTTTTTGAAAAAAAAATTCAAAAATTAGGCAGGGAATCCTTTTTTTTTTTTTTTTCACAATTTGATCTCCTAAATAATTGGACCACAATCCAAATGAATTCCCTCCACAATTTCCTTCTCAATTCGTAGAATAGGAAACGTAGGGAAATCAAATTCCCAAAAGACATGTAATAATATTTGAAATGTCGCAATTGATTGATGTCAAACATAATGTCATGTCTTCCTGTTTGGCTAAATTGTGTCAAAAGCTTAAGCAATGAGACAATTGAACAAAATTAAAAAAAAGGTTAGTTTTGATTTAGTCCCTTTTATTACAATTATCCAAATAATTAGGATTGGGTGTGGTAAAAGGCGCTGAACATTGAACATTGAAAATAGAATAGAATGGGTTTTCAATGAAGAGAATTTCAAGTCAAATAGATATGTTTATGTTTATTATTACGTGCAAGTAGACTTATGCATGCGCTTGCTGGTCATGCAACGCCATTTACATAGCAAGAAAAGCTATATAAAGCTTAATTTTTCATTCAAACCCTAAAAAGGGTTTGAATTTTAGTAAATCAATTCAAAAATTGACGTCTCCAAATATATGAATAGTTCAAACAAATCGATTTGTGTTTTTTTTTTTTTTTTTTTTTTAAGAACATAAAATGTCCTTGTCCTTCCTGTTTGGGCTTAAATTGTGTCAAAAGCTTAAGCAATGAGAGCAATTGGGAACAAAAATTAAAAACCCAAAAGGTTTTATTTTGACATCTTATCCGCTTTATTACAAATGTATTCCAAAAAATTATTAGGGAATGGTGTGGTAAAAAAGCGCTGAGAACATTGGGGAACAGTTGGGGGGGAGAAATAGAATCAGAATGGGTTTTCAAAAAATGAAGAGAATTTTCAAGTCAATAGATATTGTTATAAATGTTTATATTAACGTGCAAGTTAGAAAGCCTTATCCGCATAGCGCTTTGCCTGGTCAATGGCAACGCCATCTGTACATAGCAAAGAAAAAAAGCTAATACAATAAAGCTTAATCTTTTGTCATATCAAAACCCCTAAAAAGGGTTGGAATTTTAGTAAATCCCAATTTTCAAAAAATTGACGTCTCCCAAAATTATATGAAGAATTAAGTTCAACAACCAATCGGGATTTTTTGGTGTGTTTTTTTTTTTTTTTTTTAGTTAATTTTAGTAATAAAAAAAAACGTTACTCAATTAATTTTGAAATCAGTTATACTGATAAAGTCCTTAATCACAAAAATTCCTTGTTCCAAATATCAAAAGGCTAAATTTTTCCAAGCCATCCATGAAAATTCACTAGGCAATGGATTAAATACATGAAAAGGATTTTCTAACATTTCATGTAATCTCTATTTAACTAAATTAAAAATTCCAAAACATCGTTTAATTAATTTTTTTTTTTTTTTTTTTTAGTTAAATTTTAGTAATAAAAAACGTTACTCAATTAATTTTGAATCAGTATATGATAAAGTCCTTAATCCAAAATCTTGTCATATCAAAGGCTAAAATCTCCAAGCATTCCACTAATTCACTAGGCAATGATTAAATACATGAAGGATTTTCTACATTCATTAATCTCTATTTAGCTTAATTATAATCCAAACACGTTTAATTAACTAGTTTAGTGGAAGATTGATTTTCTAATGTTAATTAATGAAATTAACTTTTGAAAAAAAATATTAATTAATGAATTATCATCATCATCCCGTCACCGTCACTTTCAGCTATTCACATGAGCAAAATGTGAGCAAGCAATTGGATCCTTAACTGAATTTGTTCACTCATATTTGTCCCCTCATGTTTCTCCCTTTCGTCATCATTCTTTTGTTTTGAAGCAAAAATCTGGAGTTCGGACCCTCATCTGAAATCAAAGCCTGCTCTCGTGAGGACCACAGTGAACTTAAGGAATGGATTGATTACCTATATCTATGTCAGGTCTATGAATCCACTCGCCGACCAAATAAATAAAAAAAATTTTCTTAAAATGATAATATTTTTTATCTTTCATTAGGAAAAATGAAAATAGAGTGAGAACAATATTTAAAAAACTTCTATTTTTTATTATACACGAGAGAAAGAAGACGAAATTAAGATTTCTCACTCTTTATGTTATTGTAAAAAATAAGAAGATGGACGAAACCCCACGTAGACTTGAATAGCATTATTAGGAAGTTCAAAATACACTAAGTTAAGTGTAGTATTTAATTCATATTATAAGACAAGAGATCTCAATCTCATGATATCACTATATTAAAAAAAAGAAAGATACCCTAATTTCTGTGGTCGAACTTCAAATTCAACGCTGAAAAATAACTTAAAATAAAATATCAATAAACACATGCATGAGCAAAACATGTGAACCTAAATAATAATTCGTATGATTCTGCCACGTCTCCTCTCCACTATGTAACTTGAGTGGCCCGACAGACAAGATTTGATTTGCCAAAACAACAGGAAGATTATATAAAGAAAAGGAGAGAATTGAAATACAATAATTCCAATTGGACTAAATGCTATTTGTTACTTATTTCTTGTTTGGTGCCAGACAAATGGTTAATGAAAGGTATCTATCTATACAAAGCCAAAAGCCAAAAGCCAAAACCCAAAAACCGATAGCCAGTGTTTTTTCACTTTATTTTCCACTATCGACACTGACGACAAGTACTGCTGCATTTGCAACTCTAAACGTGTGGTCCACTGCACAGTAAGTAAACGTGATTTTAATGGCGTTTTGTTGAAAGTAAAAAAATTAAAAACTAGCTGCTAGTTTACTCAACATCACTATCAATTTCCTTCTTTAGAGTGTTATAGTTGATAACCACATTCTTTGGAGTGTGACAGTTGATAACCACATTCATCAATTCATTATCTCCTCTTATAATTATAGTTATTAATTTCACCTTTCTAGCAGTAATTTTTTTTTTTTACTATAGACACGTTTATGATTATTACCTTACTATTTGGTGGTGTTTTATTTTAATTTAGTAATCTCAATTACACATCATAGAAATTAAGTACAATTAAGTTGTTCATTTTTATATATGCCAAATGCATAAGTTGAAGATTGTATTTTACACACACACAAAAAAAAAAAAGTTTGTTACTTTGGTTTAATTAAACACTTTAATTTATTAAATCATATATATTAACACTTCAACTTATAAAATCATTAATTAAACTCTTTAACTTATATAATTAGATTAATTAAATACTTATTAAGTAATTGAGATATATAAAAATATTGTTTTTAAAGTTGTACTAACTACATTAAATTAATGTTTTAAATATAAAAATAAAAAATATTAAAAATTATTAGTGCTAAGTGTGAGAGGTGTATAGTATTACTAAAATTCTTATAATTTAAAAGTAAAATATATTTTACTGTAAAATTTGGAGCGTCAGGAGTTTTTTCATAAAAAAATTGAAATTTATATATTTTGCTTTTTATATATAATAAAGACAGCTGAAAATATAATTTCAGCTTAACTTTATGGTACTCTCAATTTTTGATTTTGATCCATCAAATACTTTAACTTATAAAAATTATGCAAATTTCAACTTGTAAAAGTATATTAATTAAGTACCTAAGTTAAAAAATGTGAAAATTATTTTTAAAAAAGGTACACTAACTATACATCAATTCAATATTTTATATATAAAAATCAAGAACCCTGAAAATAATTATTGTTAGATTGGATGTGTGCAATATTATTAAAATTTATAAATTCAATTATATAATAAAATATTCACAAAATTTGTGTATCATATAATTAAAATTATAAAATTTAGAGGGTGAATTTTATATATTTGACAATATATAATGACGCATGCATGAGCCATACAAAATCTATGCAGTTAATTACGCATGATTTTGTGGCTATATATGTATAAAACGAATATAATTAGAAACACGTGGGGAGGAATCACCTTACTTTAAAATAGTTAATTAATAATTAAACTGTATTAATCTTGCTTTGCCCATAATTAAATTAACATTTATAGCTTAAGCACGAGCAACGTGACACAACTATTACTTTTGTTTAACCATAAAATATATGCCCTCTTAGAAATACTTAACAGATTGTGGTTTATATTAGCCAAAATTCTATTTACTGCTGCTGCTGCTTTCAACAAGAGTGACCACCGACCTGACGTTTCATAGGAAATATATTTACTAAGGAGTTTAAATTCAATGACATCAGATAAATCTGAACACCGACTCTTTTATTTTCAATACGGATTTTGAATTTCAATAGTTAAATTTCATTATTATTATTATTTTTTATATTATGTTTTCATAGTGGGGTGGTACCTACCAACACATAAAAATTGAAAAGTGAAGCAGAAATGTTAGAAATATATACATTTTAAGGGGCAAAGAGTCAATTTCATCAACTGAAAATGGTTGCATGTTTCTCTCATGAGAAGTTTTTTAATTCCTTTTGTTGTGTTTAATTATATGGAAAAAGGAAATAATTAAATAATAAAAACGAGCAAAAAAAGGTTTAATTAGTTGGTTCGAGGAAATATGATCGATCCAAGAAAATTATGGATAGCTTACAAGTCATGACCAACAAAAGCAAGTAACGTCATTTGAGAAAAACTGTATACTATAACTTTATGTACACAGCCAAATTTTGACCAAAGAGTAATATATAATATATAATATATAATATATCTTGTATCCATAAAATTAAAAGATGCATAATTACAAATTAGTCCTTGAGTTTTAATTGAATTTACTATCATGTTCTTATTAGTATTTTGTAAAGTCGATACTTTTTTTCTTAAGGTTTAGTTCTAATAATTTAATGGTAAGTGTGATGACTAAATAGAAATGCTATATAACAACACAAAAATAGCACTTTTTAGATAGAATATGATGAGTAATTAGTTGAAAGGAGCTAAACCCTATACCAGAGATAAATTAGTGATTTTGTCAAATAGTAGGGATAAGATTGTAAATTCACTACAAGTCAGGACAAAATAGTTAATTACCCTTTAAGGAATTGCCACCTAATCATGAGATTAATACACGCACAATATCACAAATCACAATAAAATAAACTTTATGACGTCAATATTATTTAGTCAACGTTTAAGTGATTATTTTATCTTACAATTAGAGATTATTTATCTATTTTAACATGAAAAATTTATAGGTTGAGAATGACTAAACCGTACATGACGGTGTTTGACTACACATTTGGGCAAGTCTTATCTGAAATTGTTAGGACTGTTTGTATATAAAAGCATTTACTTCTTTCTTTAAACAGTTTCCATTTTTCAATTTCTTGTTAGTTAGGGTTTGAAACTGCAGGTATATCATCAGACATAATTAATATAACATTGAAATTAAGAGCTGGACAGGCAAAACATGAGAAACATTGACTAGGGTTGTCGTGTTGAATTGTTTAATAATATTGATAATACGCGCTCTTTGCATTCGAATATGAGTTATTTAAAATTTTTGCATAAAAATTAAAAAAGTAATTATTTTTTCTAAATTATAAAAAAAAATAATATTAATTTGACCAAATTATTTTTATATCAAAACCAAGAGTTAGTCGTAAATGTAATCATTATATTTAAATGTAAATAAAGACAATATTACCAAAATAACATTTATTAATCCTTAAAATAAATACTCAAAATGAATTATTTTTTATGACAATAATCATTAAAAAATGACTTATATTTTAGGATAAAAAAAATATCGAATACTATTAAGTAGGAGTATTTTATATTTATGCCACCAAGAAATTACATATGGAATATAATTAAAATCATTTGTATTTTCTTTTTCAGGTTAAAAATGATATTTAGAGAAATTTTTTTAATATTAGTGCATTTAAAAGGAAATATTGTTCATTTCTGCATATTCAACTATAGGACTATATTTATCTAGATCCAGTCCATAATCCCATCTATGAACTAAAATAATAAAAATATGAATTTTTAAAAATTATTTCTGCTTTAACTTTTTTTTTAAAAAAATATATAGTCAAAAAATCAGCTCAGTTTATATTCAAATAATTTTCAGGTTTCAGACTTTGTTTTTATATTACGTATATTATTACGTGTACATCAAATCTCCTCACAAAGTTGACCCACATGTTGCCGCCGTTTGACCTCAATAGTTTTTTTTCTTTTTTCAAAAACATCCGTGGAAAACAAAATTAAAATTTTATTTATTTAGGATAAATTGAGATATTATATAATTAAAAATCTCATATTAAATAAACACTACATCTATGTCGAGCATATGAGTGCGAAGAACTATCTAACTAATTGATGAATACTTATTTTTTAAGAGCAATTGATCCAAATTAATGTAAGCCTAATTCACATATATTTTAATTAATAAATTCTAACTTTTTACTCAATTCACCTCAACTCTTCACGTTTAATAATAAAATATGATGCTATTTTTAAATTAATATATATATTGAAAAATAATATTTAAAATAGGATTTTTGAGGTATTTATTTTATAATATTGTGAATGCCTATTGCACGCGTAAGTCAATCAATATTCTACTACGGTTTCCTCTTTCCAGGAAACTTGATCAATGAACAACCAGAAACATAATAAGCTTAACTTAAGTATAAGTAACTTTTGAAAATAAAATATTATTTGACCCCACGTGATCCTATTTTTGACTGAGAATAATCTCATATTTATTTATCTTAATTAAAATAAAATTTATTTGCCCCTCAAGAATTAATTGTCACCTTCAAGGAACTTACCAAATGATATATATATATATATAGAGGTGAAGATAAATAGATGACGAACCAGTGGATTTAGAGTTAATATATATATACGTAAATGGTAAAGATTTGTTGCTTAGAGCACAAGTTTCAGTCAACGTCTAAAGTTCGCAAAAACTATTAAAATTACAAAAATGAAGTGTGTGATTGATTGTAAGTGCCAAATAAATAGTGCGCAGACGCGTTGAACAAGAAAAGAATTTCTGCTAGTCTATATAAGACTATACTAACAGTATGAACATATCACATAAAGTTATATTATATAATATCGTGACCCACATGATGCGAAGGATTACCCAACTCCCAATCACCAAAAAGAATATGTAGTTGATAAATAATTTTATTTTTCATCTTTAATTATTGAAATCAGACCATAAATAAAGATTTTCTCCTAGGAATCCACATTTTAATTTACATAATTTGTCTTTAATAACACTGTTGATTTGCGATATCTCCTATATGTTAAATCAGAAAAAGGAAAGAGCGTCGATTGAAGAGGAAAAGTTTATTTAAACCGGTTCATGACCCTATTTATGCATAAAATCAACGAAATTAAAAATTTTTATTGAAACCGCATAAATTTGGAAAAAAATGAAAATGATAAAGTCAGAATACTTTTGAAAAAATCCATAGTTTCATTAGTTTGATCTATAAATAGAGCCATGGACCCGGTCTAGATAGATATTTTCTGACTGAATATATATATTTAAAATTCCACATGTAAAAAGTTGTTAATAAACAACAAACAAACTGTTAAAAACTGAATACACATTGTTATAATTCCATATTGTTATAAACAAGTCAACTGAGACTTGTTAGTTAATTGAATGTAGAAAAAATTAGCATGAGTGTGATAGAATTAAACACCAAGATTAGCAATTAATGACATAATTTATGTCTAAAGCCAATTTCGAGCATGGAAAAAGTCATGCATGCGAATTTATATGGGGAAGATGATACACAAGGTCAAGTAATTGAATAAGGCTTAATTCAAATTAATCAAAAGTGCATAAACATGCTTTGGTATTATATTTTCTCTCATCCTGAACTCTAATCAAGTCATACAATTCACACGCGTTTCTCTCAATTGTGCACCACGCATAGACTTCAATATATGCTGGTCTTTATTTATTCAATTTTATTTTCTAAGAAGAAATGCATGTAGAATTTCATTTTCTATCTTATTATATTACAAAATAAAGGTCTTAGTAAATTGCGTTTAGGGTTGCAATCCTTGAAAAAACGCTATTTTTTAGAAGCACCTATAAATTCTAGACCAGACTAATCTCGTATTCAATCTATTGCCTAATGTAAAAAAGACATTACGTACTGTTACTGCTGAGATATGACATAAGTTGTTATATCATAGATTTGAAAAAAAGTGCACATATAAGATTAAATCAGAGAACACGAATTGTACAAGAATCAATTTTTGCAAGCTTTGAAGAATTGACCAACGGCTATGAAATTTACGCGATTTGCTTTGTGCCGCGTTTAAATTTATGAAAATCTGTTATGATCCTACACTTTAACATTTCAATAATAATTATATTCATTATCAAAATAAAATGTAAAAATATAGGGTCATAATTGAACTATTGCATAGTTATTTTATTTTAGTAATAGACATAATTATTATTAAAACGTAAAAGTGTAAGGTTATCATAAATTTTCATAAATTTGAGGATGTCACGAGACTGTATATTTAGCTATACCAACCCTTGTGCTATAACATGAACACATGGCACCATTAACATCTTCCACAGCGTGCATGTTGAGGTCTGCATTATTGAAGATTGTTTGACTTTCTATTTTCCTTTCCTACGTTTTCTAATTTAATATTATAAATGCCATTCTTTTTCTTGTTAGGTAGGGTTAACAATACAACAACTTCGACGCACAAAACTATATATATTAGGATATAATTATGTCTTAATCTGATATATTTATATAACTAATCACAAATTACAGTGGGTTGTTTGCTGGTGCGTGTATGGTGATTAGTCACCTTTCACCATTCACCAAGACTAATTCATGGTCTCTGCTTCCATGGCTACAACTTGCCATGACAAAATTGAACATGGTATATATAAATACATAGTCAAATATTAATTGACTTTTTATGCCATTTTTTCATTGGAAGAAGCTGAGAGGATTACAGAGATTTTTTTTAAAAGAAAAGTTGTGTTTTGACATTCTATTAATTGACAATAGGTATAATTTCTTATGCACAGAAAATTGCATATCTTGTGTTTTGACAATTCATTAATTGACAAACTGACAGAGCAATATTGTGTCTTGACATTATAACAATTGACTAATCAACTAATGAGAAGCTAACCCCATTAATCTTAAATAGGTGTATGTATGAAATAATGAATATGAAAGTTATATATATATATATATATATATTTCTTAATTGACAAACTGACAGAGCAATATGTGTCTTGACATGATAACAATTGGACTAATCTTAACTAATGAGAGCTAACCCCATTAATCTTAAATAGGGGTGTATGTATGAAATAATGAATATGAAGTATATATATATATATATAATAATATAAAGTTTATATATAAAGTTAATTTTAAAGATCAAGGTGTGTCAAAACCGTCTTTAAAAATATTTTTTACGCGTCCTTATTCAATATTTTCGAGACAACATTCTTTTTTTTTTTCAATAACTTAAAATAATCATACCAGCCATATCCACAATACAAAAGTTAGTGCTTGAAGAAAATAATTGTATATTCTGATCTGTTTTTTTCGATAATACTAGCTGTTTTGACAATTAATTATTGTAATAAGGTAAAATATTTCATGATCTATCCTTTAACTAATAAACTGTAAATGCTAATATAAACATCATGTTACTGAACAATATAAATAATAAAGATAATTGCATTTCTATGTAAGAATTAATCTCAAATAATTCCACAATAACCTAGATTGTGCAAACCACTAGATTCAGCAAAATAGATTGAATAAGAAAAGGTTGCGTACAAAGGTTGCGTACCTGACATCGTTGTTGGTCGATCTTGATGTGTAGAATTAGGTTTGCAGCCTTCCAGAGAATTGAAGAATCGATTAGCGGAAGCAATACGAAAGGAACGTAAAATTGAATCGTATTCAACTCCTCTGGGGACCACTACCTTTATATACCTGTAGCGTTAGTATAATTTCTATTTCGGTCCTTTAACAAAATAAAAATTATATAATGGTCTCTACACTTAATATTTATAATCAGTTGATACCTCAATAGTCAATTATTCACAATCAAGACCACATTTGAAATTGACTTTACTAAAATTGACTTTATAATTAGACTGCTGTACATATTTAATTTTACATATTAAGCCCACAATAGAAAATTAAATCCAACAATCTCCCACTTGGGCGACATTATGTTAAATAAAATACATACACCAAAATGAGCTCAACAAACGCAGTCATACAAGGTATCCAAAAACAATCTCGTCCATTAATTATATTGATAAAGAACTGAAGAAACATTCGCCATAGATCTCATGACTGTTCATCATCAACTACCTTACCAATACCCCTAAATGACACAGATTCATTATAGAAGTGTAGGATGAAAACTAAATGTAATGTGATCATCATGTTTGTTTCCAACTGGTCACCAACAAAAGTGAGATCAAGCAAAACAATAATAATACAGAGTGTAACCATCAACCAAAATGAGTACTCAATAAAATTTCATCAACATAATAAAACATATCCAAAACAAAATAGAGCATTCAAAAACATAGCATTCAAAAAACATAACGTATACATAAAGAGCAAACTCCCACTAAAACTAGACAGTCTCAAACAAAACGATACCCATATGAGCGTTGTGCTCATGGAAAACTTTCGTTATCACTGCCTTTGTAAGCGGATCCGCAATCATAGAGTTTGTTCCAATATGCTCTAAGGATATCTGTCCACTCTGAACCCTCTCCTTCACAGCCAAGAACTTAATCTCAATGTGTTTTCATCGAGAAGAGCTCCTGTTGTTGTTGGAGAATAAAACGGCTGACCTGCTGTCACAATACAACTTCAGTGGTCTTTCTATTCCACCTACTACATCTTTCTATTCCACCTACTACACGCAGCCCAGTGACAAGGTTTCTCAACCAAATAGCTTGATTGGATGCCTCATAAGATGCTACAAATTCAGCTTCCATGGTGGAGGTTGCTACAGAGTTTGTTTCACACTCTTCCAAGAAATAGCACCGCCAGCCAATAGAAAACGTAGCCAGATGTGGATTTTCTACTGTCTTGGCATCCAACGAAATCTCCAGCGAAATCAGAATCAGTATACCCAATGATCTCAAGCTGATCTGATCTCCTATATGTGAGCATATGTCCCTTAGTCCTCTGAAGATATCTCATGGCTCTTTTGGCTGCTTTCCAATGATCCATTCCTAGATTGCTGAGATATCTACCTAACATGCCAACTATAAAAGAAATGTCTGGACGAGTACAAACTTTAACATACATAAGACTTCCTATAGCTGACGTATAAGGAACCTTTTGCATTTCCTAAATTTCAAGTTCACTCTTTGGACATTGTTGATTACTAAATTTATCACCTTTTGCAATAGGGGTATCCAATGGTCTCCAATGGTCCTAAGAATTCTGCATAACTAAATCTCTTAAAGCACTTTATCAATATAGCTCTTTTGGTGATAATCCAAGAATACCTCGAGAAACGGTCTCGATGTATCTCGAATCCCTGAAAACAAAACGGAAGCTTCACCTAAATCTCTTCGCATCCTTCAAAAATGCTTTGAAAGAAAAACTTTGGGTTTTACAATGCAAGTAATAAGACTTTACAATTAAAGTAGCAGAAGTATGTCATCCACATATAAGACCCAAAAAGATAAACCCTACTCCACTGAACTTATGGTACAACACAATTTCAAAATCACAGCATTTGCCTCAATTTGCCTCAAAGCCAAACGAGACAATTACTTAGTTGAACTTAAAGTACCATTGACGAGAAGCTCGCTTGAGTCCATAAATGGATTTCTTTAATTTGCATACCAGATGTTTTGGATCTCCAATTACAAAATTTTCTGGTTGCACCATATATATTGTTTCATCAATGTTGCCATTGAGAAACGTAGTCTTAACATCTATTTGATGAAGCTCAAGATCAAGATTTGCAACTAAGTCCATGATTGTCCTAAAAGAATCCTTCGAAGAAACTGGAGAGAAGGTTTCTTTATAGTCAGTCCCTTCCTTTTGAGTAAAGCCTTTTGCTACAAGACGTGCGTTATATCTTTCCACATTACCTTGAGAATCCCTTTTGGTTTTAAATATCCATTTGCAACCAATGGGTTTCTTTCCTTCAGGTAATTGAACAAGATCCCAAGCAACCAATGGGTTTCTTTCCTTCAGGTAATTGAACAAGATCCCAAACTTGATTGTCTTGCATAGACTTATACTCTTCGTTCATTGCCTCAATTCACTTATGAGAGTCAGAACTCTGCATAGCATGATAAAAACTAACTGGATCATCATCTATCATGTCTACAGTATCCTCATGTTCCTGAAGAAACACTATATAATACTTCTTCTCTCCCTAGTAGATCTCCTCAAAGGCATTTGAACAGACTCTAATTCTTGAGGTTGTTGAATTTGTTCTTAAGGAAGAATAGCATTGTCTGGAATTGGATCTTGAATAGTGACAGGAGCAACTGGAGTCTGTACGCTATCAGAAACAACAAAAGGAATGAGAACCGAATCATCCTTACTTGGTTCCTCTTTAAAGACAATGTTTCTTTCTTTATTTCTCCCTCCAAAATCAACATCCTCAAAAAATGTTGCAATTCTCGTTTCAAAAAAAAGTTCTGGAAGTAGGATTATAAATCATTTCCAAAAAAAGTTCTAGGAAGTAGGATTATAAAAATTGTAGACCCCTAGACTGCATCAGAAATCCAACAAAAGTAGCCTGCTGAGTAGTTTTGGAAGTCCAGTTTTGTTTCATTCAGCTTGGTAAGGCCTTGCTATATTGACCACATGAAGATGAGCCTTACGTCAATCCAAAGTTCATAAGCGTGTTTTAGGCAACTGCTTTAGATGGAAATCCTAATGAGACGATAACTGCTGGGTCTTAGCCTTCAACACAACTGGTAAAAGTAAATAATCATACTTCCCTTACCTATCCATACCTATTTAACACCATTCCTATAGCTGGGAAGTACCAGGCATTGTAATAATTCAATTCCACATTCCTGTAGGAAAAGCGCAAAAGGTCCTGGACGTTGTTCGCCTGAACCGTCATATTTACCATAATATTCACCACCACGGTCAGATCGAAAAGATTTAATCTTCTTTCCTAGTTGATTTTCAACTTCAGCTTTATAAGATTTGAACACTTCCAAAGACTCAGATTTTTCATGAATGAGATATAAGTAACTATAACGAGAATAGTCATCAATGAATGATATAAAATATCTTTGGCCATTTCTAGCTGCAATATGGAATGGACCGCAAATATCTGTATGAATCAATTCTAAAACATTGGATGACACAAATATCTGTATGAATCAGTCTGTATGACCGAATGGCACCTAGTCTTTTTTATTTAGTCTGTTTTCCTTTAATACACTCAATACAAGAATCCAAAACTGTGTAATCAAGTGTATCTAAGATACCATCAGAAACAAGACGCTCAATTCTTGATTTGGATACATGACCCAAACGTCTATGCCAAAGTACAGCTGTACAGCTGAGCTTAGTCCAAATATTGCAACTCTTGTCTTTTGGGTACCGGCTTTTCTTTGTAGTTAACATACAGGGATTGCATGATTAACTAGTATCATGTCTAAACAATAATAGATTAATCACATTCAATCAAAAGCAACCAGTAAAACCCAAAACTTTTGGAATTCAATAGATAAAAGTTAGGAAATACACTGTTCTCCAAAGATACAATGAAACACCAGATTTGTCCCAAACAAGAGTTTTCTCTCACTCAAGTAAGTCCACTTATAATCCCATTCTACCCCAACCGGGTTTGGTTCAACTCGACTCGACTCGACTCGACTCTAAGACTCGACTCGGTAGGATGTCACAGTATCGTTTATAATTTATTTAAACATAATCTAAAATGTCCAATTGCCTCTACTTCAACCGGATCGCCATTTCCTACATAGACGTATCTTTCACCGTCAGTTGGCTTTCTGTAGTTGAGGCAGCCCTACAACGAAACACCTATATGAGCGGTAGCACCAGAATCCATCCAATAAGTGTTTTTAGGAGCTAGGAAGCTGAAGTTAAATTAGCTTCACAAACAGAACTTAAAACACAAGGTACTTACCCCTCTTTGCAAGCCAATTAGCAAATTTAGGACAGTCCTTTCTCAAGTGATCCGTCTTTCCACAAAAGAAGCATTTTGGCACATAAGGCTTCTTTTGTACTGGATCTACAGCAGTAGCAACAGCAGGTTTCTCAATAGCCTTTTCAACAGTCTTTGCAGAAGGCCTCTTTCTTTTCTTGTTCTTGCCCTTCTCAGCTGAAGAAACAAAATGAGCACTCTCTCTTTTGTTAGAATTCATCTTTTCCTCCTCATCTCCTCCTCATCAACACAATGAGAAATGAGCTCGTTAAGAGTCCATTTATTCGGCTGACAATTATAGGAAGTCCTAATTTGTCCATACTGAGAAGGAAGAGAATTCATAACCAAATGGACTAAAAGGTCATCTGGTAAAGCCATACCCAGCACCTTCAGTCTCTTTGCAATCTGAGACATGCTAAGAATATGCTCCCGAGCACCACCATTGCCAGCAAACTTCATGGAGGTTAATTTTCCTAAAAGTGTTCTCACTTCGGCTTTGTCATTCTTGACATAAGCCCTCTCCAGCTCGGCAAGATAGTTTTGAGCATTGTTCTTTTCAGCTGAGACAGAGTCTCGAACATAAAGACCATCAAGGTAAACTGAAAGTATCGCGATATGTGTGCTTATATGTGCTATATGTGTTTACATGCTTATTTCTATATATGAGTGTTCCTTTTTATGTTGAGATATCCACTGAGCTAGAGGAGCAGGTTCGTCCATCCTGAATGCAAGATCCAAATCCATACAGCCCAGAAAGATCATAATGTCTGATTTCCAAGACTCAAAATTTGATCCCTTAAGTTTAGGGACACAATCAGGATTAAATGACATGTTAGCTGACATCAGAGAAAATAAACAAATAGATAAGTATAAGCTCACAATTCACAAATGAAACAATTCACATAAGTAGAGATAAAAATGGAAATAAGATACAGACTCAACATTAATATTCTCATCTTTGGATGTAAAATATTCACTTGTAATTAGTATCTCAACGCAGCAATCAAATATTGATAACATAGTCCTGACAAATAATAAATCTTCCTTTGGACCGATATATCATTGTCATGGAAAATAATCAAACAATTATCACATACTTATTGCAAAATAATCAACAATTATCACATACTTATTGCCAAACATGTGTTTAAAACTCAGCCAAATAGCAACCTTCCTTTAGGCCGATTAACTATCCGCAACGAATTCTAGTACACCTGTCTAATACTCTAAAATAAATCAATTCAAGGAATAGAGGTCACTTTGGTGACTTATTGATCAAATCAATTTATTTTGATCAATACCTAACCCTTAATGATGCCCTAGTGTACTGCTACACCAAACAGATACTGAAAGGTTTGAAGTATCTACATGAACGAAATTTCATCCACGGAAACATGAAATGTGCAAACATTCTGTTGACAAACAATGGAGGCCTGAAAATTGCAGATTTTGGATTGACAAATTTACAGAACCTCCTCAAGGCAGGCAGAGGGATTCCGGCCTGGTCCGCTCCTGAGTTCATTGATACGAAAAGACAAGGAGAATATGGACTAACTAAAGCTGATATATGGAGCCTTGGCTGCACTGTCTTGGAGATGTTAACCGAAAAACTTCCATACTCCGGTTTAGAAACTTGGTCGATATGGTATCGGATCGGACAAGGTATTCCACCTTCTATTTCCGATTCTCTCTCTGATAATTCTCGGAACTTTATCCAGAAATGCCTACAAGTTAATCTAAAGGAACGTCCAACTGCTTCCCAGCTTTTAGAGCATCCCTAATATGAAAAAACAGAAAATTAAGGACCTAATCTAAAATTTTCCAGGGACATAACCGTTATTTTCCATCCCTAACCCTAAAAAACAAAAAACGATTAGAGAGGAAAATAACAGGTCCGCCGCCGCCGACCTTTTTTTTTTTTTAATAAAATCCGGCTAGAAAAAAAAAAAAAAGAAAAAAACAAAATACCAAACGAACAAGTAATCGTCAATGGCGTTAGTTCAAAACCTCTTACCTGTTCTTGGGGAATCCGAAGAACAGTGAGAAAAAAAAAATTTTTTTTATTATTAAACAAAACCCTCAATCAGTAAACAGTAGGGTAAACAAATAATAATAAAATAATAATAAAAAAGCATACCGAAAATTCAATCTAAGAATCTAGGCAATTATGCATAAGGCTCTGGATACCACTTGTAAGAATTAATCTCAAATGAATTCACAATTAACCTAGGATCGTGCTCAAACCACAGATTGCCAGCAAAATAGATTTGAATAAGAAAAAGTTGCGTATCCTGACTCCGGTGTGTTCGTCCGATCTTGATGTGTAGAATTAGGTTTGCAGCCTTCTAGAGATTCGAAGAATCTTAGCGGATAGGCAATAGCGAAACGGACACGTGACAACTGAATGCGTATTTCCACTCCGTTGGGGACCACGACCTTTAATACATGAGCCTGTAGGTTGAGTACAATTCCTATTTCGGGTCGCTTCAAACGAAATAGGAATTAGTATAAATTGGTCTCTCCTACACTTAATACTCTTATTAATTAGTTGAAGTACCGTATAGTCAATTATTCACAATCAAAGACCTAACATGTTGAGATTGACTTTACATATTTGGACTGCTGTACATATTCACAAGACCACATTTGAAATTGACTTTACAATTGGACTGCTGTACATATTTAATTTTACATATTAAGCCCACAATAGAAAATTAAATCCAACATTCTAATCCTGGTTTCACTAGTGGGAGTGGTTTGATTCGAGATTTTATGAAAAGTTGGGTAGATGGTTTTTTCATTAAAAATATTGGCCACTCCTCGATATTGGTTGGTGAATGGTCTTCTATTAGAACTGGTTTGATTATGGCATGAGACCGTGGTTTTAGGAAGGTTGTGGTGGAAAAGGATTGTTTAAACGTTGTTTGGTTAGTTTCTGCGGATTTAAGATCTGCTTATCTTTTAGCGGTTCTTGTTTTGTTATATTAAAAATTTATTGGCTCAGGCTTGGGATTGTTTTCTCCATCATGCTTTTCATCAAGCTAATTATGCGGCTAATCATTTGATTAGATTGAGTCATTTTATTCCATCCTTTTTGTTTATTTGGGATGCTTATCCTGTGTCTTTATCTTTAATCCTTTGTACGGATGTTTGTGGCATCAGTTCCCTGAGATAATTTTTTTTGCTTCTCCCTTTTTTTACTTAAAAAAAATAAAGGTAATATTTTAATTCCAATAAAAATTGTCGAACAGAAATGGAATAAGAGCACAAACTCGATTCAATCTAGTAATTTAAAACTCGAGAAAAAAAAGAAAATACACATTAATAGGGCTACGGAAAGCTTAATTTTTTAATATGGGCTAGGCCCATTATTATTTCAGAACCTCATAGATGAGCCTTACTTTTATAATAAAGAAAAAAGAGGCTCAGGCCCAGTGTATCACGTCAATAAAGTAAGCGGTGGTTGTAACGGCCATTTTAACTACCGCATGGTAACAAAGTCAATTCTTACAAAAGAAAAGTAAAAATATTTGAAAAGCAACCAATAATAAAAAATGACCTGTTCTTTACTTCTTTACGGCCTGGTCATTGGTCACAATTCATAGTCTATTCTATAGTTCGTTTTCCGATACCTAACCTAACGACTAAAGTCTCCCTCCTTGACCTCACTGTTGCTTCCCCGAACCTGCAGCTTATTCCTATCTCCGGCGACTATCATCCTCCCCGGTAAATCTTCTTGTCCGTATAATTTCTGTTGTGAATTTCCGCGGAGAAAGCATCAGATATTGTTATCTTCGAAATTTGGATACTTAACTGCGAAATTTTATTGTAATTATTAAGCTAGGTCATGGTTTTTTTTTGTGTTAATTGGATTTTTTTGAACAGGAATTTATTAGAGGAGATGTGTCATCAGAATTGTTGCGTGCATTTATCTGTAGAAGAAGCAATTGCAGCTGATGAAAGTCTCTTAATTTATTGCAAGCCTGTTGAACTTTATAATATTCTTCATCGCCGTGCTCAATACAATGTAATGTCTGTTCTCCTTTCTTTAAATATGCGTTTATATTGAGTGTTTTTTTTTTTTTTTGGCTAATATATAGTTGATCAGTGATGTTAGTTGAATTGTGGCTTCTTTGCATCGGTTTGTATTTGTATATAGGTTCTGATTTAATTTTTTTGTTTTAGCCTTCGTTTCTTCGAAGATGTTTGCGTTATAAAATGAAGGCTAGGCGTAAAAGGAGGTATGAGCTTCTCGACTTAAATGCCTTTTGCTTTCTAATATCATTTTATTTATGTAAATTGTTTTTGTTTTTACTTCTCATTTAATTTTATTGCCATTTGAGGTCATTAGTGATTACTATGTGGTTGAAAGTAAGGACCAAGGATCAAGCTTAATATGTGCGAGTTAATTGTTTTCCTTTTGTTAAGTATGGATTTGAAAGATTTATTTACCCATCAAATTTAGAGTGTGGGCGCGCGTCGGGTCTGCCACTCCGTTGAAAGCTATGAAACAAGTCCGTGGCAGTTCAAAACTGGAATTGGACTCGACCCAATGCTTTATTTCTGTCCTAGTTGATCCTTATTCGACATTAAAAGTATATTGATTTTTCCCCAATAACCGAATACTTTTGTCTGTAAATACTGCATATTTGATTCCATCCATAAATCTATTTTCTACTGCATATTTGATTCCATCCATAATCATTTTCTTCCCTATGAGTTTCTAAGTCTCAATAAGAATGCTAGTTCTTTACTGTTCATTAATGTTATGATATGAATATACCACATCATCATTAATGTATGGAAGATGAGATCCATTGGATACAGAGCCAATTCCCAACGATATTGGAGGGTCCCATTGGCGTGATCCATAGGAAATTGAACCTACCGAATTCGCCAATTATGAGTTGGGCCGCTTTACATCAGCCATGGATGCTTAGCAGGGATGCCTCGTACATGGTGATAACCAAATTCCTTGAAATAAATCTTTAGGATAAATCAATGCAATTTAGGAGGAAATCATGAAGTAGGAGGAATCAATGAAAGGACATCAATTCAAACCCTAGATTTTCGAATTGAGAGAGATATTGAAAGAGATCAAGAATTCTCACTATTTCTTAGATTCATGGACCCAATTCAATTCAGTGGGATCTTTCATTCACATTTTTATGTGATCTTCATTTCAACTTTCCTTATTCTGTGCTTTTGTTCTTGGCTTTATTGTCTGGTTAATATTTTTGGACTCATGTGCATTTCTAGATTGGCAGCTGGAATTGTAATTTTCAACTATAGGGATTACAACAACAAACTACAAAAGACTGAAGGTAAGTAGTTTGGCATTTTGATGCTTTATGAATGTCAATTTTATATGTTGCAGTTACTATCTTGGCTTCTTAAGTTATCAATACCAAGTAGTATTTTTATAAGTTAAGCTTCATAGTAATGATGTTTAGTATTGCAACAATATATGTTCTTGAATTGAATATATTACTAATGGGACTGGATACTTGACAATTTCATTATTGCCTCTCAAATTGACTCTCTCCCTTTCTCATCATTGGTGGATCTCATAGGTTGTGATATCTATGCTACTAATGCCTGATGCCTCAATGCAAATAATCTGAGACTTAACTTCAGAAGTTAATATTGGTTAGATGTTGGTATTTACTGCTTCAATTTACATTCTATTAAAGGGCAAATGGATGGTGATATTATGGCCTGAGTTGTCTAGACCATTAATGTAAGGTCTGGAAAATCAATGAGATCAGTAATTTGAAACTCAAAATCAGGACTCATGGACAAAGTTCTAGGTGTTTTAAAACTACTGGCCTCTTTTACACATTTCAGGCTTCCTTTCAGCATTTAAATGGATTATCTCTTTTACTTTCAGCCATTTGAATTTCTGTCAGTAAACGGCAGAAAATGATTTTGAACTTGATATCTATTACATGAATGAATTTTTTCATCCAGTATTTGGTTATCGAAAATGTTTTATTTGGCTACTGATCAATGAAGACGTCAATAATAAAATGTTTGCATGTATTTTCTCAACTTGCAGTAACTGAAGACTTCTCCTGTCCATTTTGCTCAATGATGTGTGTGAGCTTTAAGGTGACGTTCTATTTAAGATATGCCCTTATCCTTTTTGTTTTGTTGATGGGCTACCCTATATTACACATTCATACAAAATCCCCAAAAACAAGATATTTTCTAGGAAACAATTTGTATGCTATATAAATTGAATTTTATCGTTTTTTCTTGTGAGACTCTGAAGTTTGCTTAAAGTCCCATGAGAAGCATATAAACCTTGATTTTGTTAAATTTTCGTTCATTTACTTACACAGAAATTGAAACTTTCACTTCTATCTCCAGGGTCTGCGGTACCATTTGTGCTCTTCGCATGATCTATTCAACTTCGAGTTTTGGGTTGGTAATAATAATCAATCACTTTTTTTGCACTGACGGCTTCTGGAAGTATTGATCAAGAAGCATTTATTTTGTAGGTGAGTGAGGAGTGCCAAGCAGTGAATGTCTCTGTGAAAATGGATAGATTCTTATCTGAGGTCAGAATTCATCCTGGATGAATTATGGATGATTTTTTATTTTTAACTTTAAAGTTGGATATTTTTTTAAGATTTTCCATAAAAACTAAACAAATTGAATTAGGTATCTGTTAACCATAATTGTCAAATCAGGAATTGAAATTCTTATTTGTAGAATTGAGAATCGACTTGAATCGTAAGATTTAGTATATAACTTTCCAAAATTAATTAAAAATAAATACATATACATTTATGAATATATTTCCATTAATTTTATCAAAAGATACTAAAAATTTAATTACAAATAACGTGTTTATATAACTTTCAATTTCAAATCGTGTTCAAAACACAATGTGAAATAGAACTTAAGCCAAGTCCAAAATATCAAACTATGAAGTTAAAATTTTAATTTATCAAAAGATACTAAAAATTTAATTACAAATAACGTGTTTATATAACTTTCAATTTCAAATCGTGTTCAAAACACAATGTGAAATAGAACTTAAGCCAAGTCCAAAATATCAAACTATGAAGTTAAAATTTTAAAACAAAAACAAAGTAAAACTATCAAGCCGTTAAATTTCCTATCCAAATCCATATTCATTCATTATCATTTCCAAATTAAGTCCTTTGTCGTTTTTCTCTTCTAATATAACTATATTCTCTTGCTCTTCTTTCTCTAAGTTGACTTTTACACTTGTTTTATTAGGCAAGAGAATCGACTTGAATCATAAGATTTGAATTGCATGAACCATAAGAGTCATGCTCAATTTCGATTCACCCACAAGATTTGAATCGTTTAGTGTGAAAACTGAATTGAACCGTATGATTCAAATCATGGATCGTGAGATTCTAATAATACTACTGGTAACTAATTTGCCCTTGCAAAGAAGAGCTTTTTTACTTCCTAGAGAACCATCAAATTATGGCCCAGTAATAACTCCCTTATCTCTGCAGATGAGAAAAGAGCATGAAGAATTTATCTCCTCAGTATCTCCACCTTTTAAAAGATTCTTTACCTTAATTTTTATTAGATTTGTAACTTTCTTCTGCTACCCTCTTGAAATTGTTTTTTCTTTCCATCTATCTAATATGTTTGGGCCACAGTTATCTAATTCTTCTCACAATCATTTGTCTTCTGTAATGAGAATTGTATAGGGGCCTTTTGGTTGGGAGCAGCACAAGTCAAAATTTCTATAACATTTTTTTTTTCTCGTCAATATGTGCAGACTGTTGCAGATGGAGTAGAGCAAAGACAAGAGACATTCTTCTTCTGGTAGATTTCAGATCTGCACGTACAGTTAATATGTTTTTTCTGTAAAGTTAGTATGAAATGAGAATTCAAAGCTTATATAAACTTTATGTACAGCTCAAGTTCGCGAAGACGCAAATCAAGAAACCGTTGTCTAGAAAAGAAAGTTTGTGTACAGTTCTTGGAGTTGGATTCTCCAAATCTGCACATGGAAGGCACAAGCAATGGATTTTTAAGGAAGGATGATGGTAATTTTATTTTCTGGTTCCCATGTTGTTACTAATATTAATCTTCAAATCTTTCAACCAAGGAATAGGAAACTAGTAAGAGTACAAAGAAACATTAAATTCATTTTCTTGTAAATCCTTCTGTGCCATCTCATTTGTCCCTTTCAGGACCATTCGTTCTTGTCCTCAAATAAAATCTTGGAAGATAAATTGTTGCCCAAGGTTAGGGTTTTTATTTGGTATTTTATTCTCCAAAAGGTTCATATTAATGATTTATTGCATAAAAAAAGCCCAATAAGGCCTTAACTCGTTATTGATGTGTTGTAAGCATGGTGAGACTCACTTTTGTTCTACATTCATTGTAAGGAGGAAGGAACAATTTACAAATTCACCCAGTTAGCATTTTTTTTTTTTAAGGAGCATTGGGTGTGTTCAAAGCCTTTAGGAACTTTTATTGGTCTAAAATAGAGTCTTAGTGGCTGGAAAGATGCCAAAGTTCTTTGGAAATTGTGCCTTTTTTTTGTTGTGTTATGTGAGTCACTGGAGGGAAAGAAATGTGTGCACCTTAAGTAATTAAACGTTGTCCTTGTTTTATTGTTGCACAAGTTTAGTTCATTCTTATGACTTGTTATTTCCTTTTCTTTTAAAATGTGTTGCTCATCTGCTAAAGGTTCGTGGATATAAGTGCCAATCTTTGGTTCTTTTCATTATATGCTTTCTCGAGGGAGATCTGCAATTTGAATTCATATTTTAGATGTTATATCTCGTATTGAGGTTTTAGATATTCTATCTTGTGTAGGAGAGAATGCTTCCAAGTCATCTTCCTGCGAGAAGGATTTACACAACTCCAGAAATGGGGCAGAAAACAATGGTACTGAGTATCCTAGTGCAACGGAGTTGATGGAACGTGTTGCATCAAGTTGTAATATCCAAGATGTCTCAATCCCCAAGGCTCAATCTTCTGTGGAATCTGAGTGCGTTAAATCACAATCTGGAAGTGATCCTCCACTGCCTGCTGGGACCCATATTGCGAAAGCAAGAAAGTTAACTATGGAACGGTCTGACCCTAAAAAGTATGTTCAAAAGTTCCCCAATTATTTCAACAACTAAGCCTTAATCCCAACAATATAATTGTTGATCTATGACTATATATTTGTTTCCATTCATAGGTTCTCCCTGTAAATGATGCTATGTCACCCCATTATCTTTCTTTTTCTTTCTATATTTTTCTACTCTACAGATATTTGTTTTTCCTGCATACCATTCATATTTGAATCACATATAGCTTTTACAAGTAATTTAGCTGCTCGTTGTATGTATTTTTGTAGTAGGAGTATCTTCTCTGTCCTGCGTGAATGTAAAAATTATAGTGAGATTCTGCTTTTCCTGAAGCATTTCGATTGTTGGGATGCTAATTTTTTCGAAATTTTTCTTTTTACAGCCGGGCACTCCTGCAGAAACGACAGTTCTATCACTCCCATAGAGTTCAGGTGATTAATCATTATTGATTCCTGCATATCGTCAGTTCTTGCAGTTATTGATTTGAATATTTAAGACTTTTATGGTGAATGGAAGTCTCATAAATAGGATATATTCTAGTCATAAGAAATATTGAGAGTATCTCGCCCTGATGATTGCTCCTCATTAAGATTGATATATGTGATTCAGATGATATGTGGTCTTTTTTAAAGTTGAATGGTTGCTTAACTTACAATGTCTATGCTTTCCTACTTCCTTTTCTTTCAAGTTGTTTTTTTAAGGCTTAGAAATCTCATTTGAATGGTCTTATGCTAGAGAAATTCCCATTATTGCTTAAAAATGGCAAAATGCAGTTTTTGTTAATATGTATCATAAGAACCAATTGTCTATTTCAAGTGGCTTGCAGAAAGTTTTTGCCATTTACTACTACACATTTTTCCCCTTTGACCATCTAACAATTGACATCCTTTTTTTGTACTTGAAGCCTATGGCATTAGAACAAGTAATGTCAGATCGAGACAGTGAAGATGAAGTTGATGATGACATTGCAGATTTTGAAGATAGAAGGGTATGCTTGATGCCTGTACATATGTATTTTGCTTCAATTATTTGTTGAGATTTTTCATCACAGTAATAGAAATTATTTTTCTGCTTTTTCATATTTTATGAAATTTGTTTAGTAATTATTGGGCGTTGTAGACCTGCTTCAACCTGGGGCTATTTGCCTTACATTTATTTTCTAGTAGTAACGTGGAACAAATAGATTGCTTATGTGTTTGGTGTTCTAACTGCCATGAGCATGTAAGCTAGAATTAGAGTTGTAGAACTAACTTTTCTGCTTTTTCATATTTTACAGAATTTGTTTAGTAATTATTTGGGTTATATAGATCTGCTTCAACAAGAGATTATTTGCCTTGTATTTATTTTCTTATAGTAATGCGGAACAAGTAGATTTCTCATGCTTTTGGTGTTTTAACAGCCATGAGCATGTAAGCTAAGACTGACAGTCTCAGTAATTAAATAATCAAAATTTTAGATATGTGGTGTAACTACTTTATTATGATTTGTGATTAGCACAAACACTGACAACGCCAAAAATGTACTATGCGACTTGTTTAGTTGGATTTGAGTACTTGATTGAATATATGGGAACTAAAAGTGGAAGGCTTGATTATTTCTGAAGATGCATGAAAAACTTTTGGTCTGCCTTTTTGCCCTTTTCTGTCCCATCGAAGTACAGTATACATTTCTAAAGACGGGAATGGTTTCAACCAAATGATTCAGAGTGCATAATATCTAACTACATGTTGCAGATGCTTGATGACTTCGTGGATGTTAGCAAAGACGAGAAGCAACTCATGCATCTTTGGAACTCATTTGTGAGAAAGCAAAGGTAACTAACTCTGAAAGCAAATTTTCTTCCTTTTTAAAGCTGTTCAAGTGCTTGGGTTCTACGATAAAAAAAAAAAAAAAATCATAGCAAAGAAGTTTCACTTTTCAATATGACAGGGTGTTGGCAGATGGTCACATTCCCTGGGCATGTGAGGCATTTTCAAAACTTCATGGATGGCAGCTGGTTGGGTCGCCTGCTCTGTTTTGGTACTGCTTCTGAATAAAATTTTTCCCATGTTTTCTGTTCAAGCTTTTATTCAATTTCTCTTATCAGTTACACAAATTAATTTAATATCTTGCACAGAAATTAGAAAATAGGCTTCTGCAATCAAGGAGTAAATGCATTAAAAAGCAAAAAACAAATAATTCAAAATAAAACAGCTGCTTCTGCAGCATCTGCTATGTTGTCTGTAGAATGACATTGTTCTAAATTATGAATATGCCATGATAGTTTTATGAGTTTCTATCAGCATCACCTTAGATATATTCTTTCATTGATTGAACTCAGGTGCTGGAGGTTATTCATGATCAAGCTTTGGAACCACGGTCTTCTTGATGCATCCACAATGAACAACTGTAATATGATCCTCGAAAGATGTCAAGATGGAGACGGAGGATCTGATCCTGTAAAAACCGAAAGAGGAGACGATTAACTTATGTAGTCTTGAGAAGCACATGCATCACGTTTGAAATGGAGTTGATTATCACTTGTCTTAACCTATTCTTTACTTACCCCAAACCCCACTCCTAACCCTGAGCCATATTTGGAATATTAACATTCTTTCCTGTACAATGGAAGGGAATTTGGGTCTCCCTTCCCATTGTTGTAATCACATTCTAAACAGGGCCCTCCACTCCCAGTCTCCCACGTTCACCGCTAAAATGTTCAAATCAGCTACCTTTATAGGTTTCTCTTTTAAAAAAAAAAAAAAAAAAAAAAAAAAAAAAAAAAAAAAAAAAAAAAAAAAAAACAGCTACCTTTATAGGTTCTTTTAAAAAAAAAAAAAAAAAAAAAAAAAAAAAAAAAAAAAAAAAAAAAAAAACATTTACCTTGAAATATAAAAAAAAAAAAAAAAAAAAAAAAAAAAAAAAAAAAAAAAAAAAAAAAAAACATTTACCTTGAAATAATACATTTCTCATCTGTCTTTGCAATGCACCTCATTTTTATACTTGTTTCAATATTAATTTTTTATTAAATTATTTACTAATTAATTTTTTTTAAAATTATCTTAATTATGCAACATTTTTATTTTTCATTACTTTGCACATCACAATCGCTTAAATTAAAGAAAAATAATAATACAATTATAGATATTAAAATAAACTTATTCAGTACACCAAGGCTTAGTAGTAAGTATATATAAGAAAAAAAATTACTTTTCCCTCTCCCAATATTTAAAAGAAAAAAAAAATTCAAAATCTGATATTATTGGTAGGTCAAGTATCTATAAGAATTGCTTTTTACTGTATGCAAACGCCACTTTGGTAAAAATTCAGGGTTTATCTTGTTCTCCTTGATAAATAAAAATTATAATTTTATTTTAACATTTTAATAGAAATATAGGTGAAATTATTTTAGCGACAAATATTAAACAAAGACTACATAAATTCTCCATTACTTGTTCCACCTAATTATACACACGACGTCGTCCACGTACGTTAATTACCCGAAAAAGTTTGTTCGCTTCACCCGTTCTTTTAAAAAACGTTTTTTCTTTAACAAAATCACATAATTACTGGTTTTCCCGTCACACCTTACTTCTCAGATGAGTTGGGTCCACTCTTCTTGCCGAAACCCGCAACCGCGGTGGCGAAACGGCGGTTGTATTGCATCCTCTTGTGGGCGCGCCACGTGGCTTCTTCTTCTCCTCCTCCTTCTTTGCCACTTTGGGTGTTTGGCCTCTCACCTTACCAGCAACGAGCCAAAGATCCGTGAACCTGACCCATGGCGGCTTCTTGAGTTTTTTAAAAAAATGTATTTTAAAATGAAATAAGGTTAAAAATAAAAAAATATTGAAGACCGTGATACGCCGTCGTACCCATCTAATCTCATGCTAATTATTTCCTTCCCCACTCCCTTTATTTTCTCATAGCCCAAACACCACCTCTTCCGCTGCAATTCTGCTGGACGCTCTCAAATTTACTTTCTAGGTAAGTATTAAAATTTCTCTATTACACGATTGAGGCTTTTGTTTTGGCTGCCGGAACACGAAGGAAAAGTGCTAACGAGGCATTGCTCTTTGTGGCTGCCTCTGGAATGACTTCTCTTTTCCATTTTAATGTGAAAATTTGAAGGCTTTGCATTCAGTATTGAAGTTGGCGCCAAGGATCTGTCCTGGGCTAGAATTATCAAGGAGTATTGAATCATTACTGCTGCTAATCCATCATTTCATTACAAAATTGTTGGACTTTGGTTCTGTTATGCTTGTGGCTATGTGCTTAGAAATGAATATAGCTTCTTTTTATGCTTTTTGTTTTCTGGATAACTAATTGGTTGATATTAGATACATATCAATGGAATTACTTACTAGATCTTTCAATTGAGTTTTGTTTTATATGATTTATTTGCTTATAGCTAGGAGGCCAATAATTATCATTTCTCCCAAAATTCTGCTAGGATGTTAGTTACTATTGTTTTTTATGCTTATACAGAGTTTTCGTAGTGAATTCGTTATTTCTGTTCTATTTTAATTACTTCTCTTTTATTCATTTTGATGTTGCCATTTGGGAAAAAGTAATTTACTAAAATTCGCGGTGGTGGTGTATCAGGTTCAAGAAGTTGAAGATAAAGATTTCAGTTTTTTGGGCTGCCATGCTTTGTCATTTGTTCATTCTGCACTGTATTTTCAGTTTCATTTTATGTATCTCGAGTTTCGGTTATGGGGACATGTCAGTATACTTCAAACGAAATGAAAGAGTAGGAATACTAAGATTTTTTAACTTGGAAGTGTAATCCATTCATGGTGTTACAGGGTTGAGGATAAAGTTTTGACTGTTGGGAAGGAACTGTGGAAGGAAACTCTTCCATTACAAATGGGTTCTCGCATTTACCAATTGCAAGGGCTCAAATCATATACTTGGTACGAAGTGAAGATATCATATCCAGCTTCTGTATGTATGTAATTTTGGATCCCCATAGTTGCCTTTTGCATTGTTTTGATTGTGAAGCTTAATTATCACACATTTGTTAATTAACAGATACCTGCTAGCTTCTCTATAAAACTAAAGAAAGAGGACGCTGATATGGGGATAGATCGGAATAGAAGATTACTTAACACTGAGAAATTGATTTTCAAGACTGACAGTCTCACTAGTAATCAGGTTTCATTGTGCTACTAAATATTTGGATGCATAATGCATTTGATCATGTTATATAGGCAGGTTATAATTTTTATTTTTTCCTCCGCTTAGAATAAATCGTATGTGTTGGTCACTGTGGAGCCTGAGGGGGTTGTTGCAATACCACATGTACCGGAGAGGCAGTTCATCTTATTCAACATAGGTAATTTATTCAAACAATATTCAGGTTATCAAGTTTTGGAATTATAATCTATTATCACTTTCACATTTGTTAAAGCCAACCTGCTCTTAATTGCAAGATAATCGGACTCCATTTTATGATCCTAACATTTCTAAATCTTCATATGCAACACCTGCTGCCAGTTGACTTCTTGCTTGCTAGTTTGAGGCAACAACTGTGTCAAACGAAGTGATCATCCACTGCTTAATCATCTTACTTGAACATTACTTTGTCTGTTCATTTTGAACTTTTTTGGTTTGCATAATGTTCTTGTCCAGCCTACTCAGCACTGACTTCACTGCTGTTGTGTTTGATTTATTCATATGATTGATTGGTGTGGTAAAGCAGGTTCACAATTTAATCTCACTTGGTTAGGGATACTAAGGGCCTGAAATTGAGCTGAATAAGAGTGAAGTTACTGCGTTTACTTTGTTATGAAATCACTAGTTTAGTTTTTTTTTTATTTTTTTTGATAATTTTGTTTACTGTGCTTTAATTGTCCACTTTTCTCTCTTCATTTGTCTTATCTCATGAGAATCAGATTAGCATTTCAGGGTGACATTTTTCTTTCATCCTTTAATTCGACTGTCCATTGTCACGTGAATAAAATGTAATTTTGATTTCATCATTGAAATTTTTTTCCTGCTTTATATTCTAATTATTTTTATTTCCATCACAGTCTGTGATGAGTTGTTATTGGGCATCCCACACAAGGCTTGGTGGGTAGCAATCTTGGTTTTGCTCTGTTTGGGATGGGCACTCATCATTCCTAATTTTCTCCCAACGTATCTGCTTCAAAGAAATGGAAGGCCCAAGATATCAAATCAGAATGTTTCCAAAAAATCTTAATGCGATTGCCTCAGAATCATAGTTTCCATTTTGCTGCTGTGCATTTTGCTTGGTGCTGACTTGCTAGGGTGTTCGGTTCAGAATTTCTTAAAGTTTTATTTAGTCGATAAACATTTCAATAGGTATTAGAATGCATTTTTAGAAACCAGTAGGTGTCAAATGATCTGTAATGGAGTCTGCTTCATTGAGGACCAGCTCATATATGCTTAATTTTACTTCAATACAAGGTATATAAACATAAGCCTATTTTACAGTGCTTTCTTTTACTTGTCAGTAATAGTTTTAGCAAATTCTTTTCCCTTTTTATAGGAACTTATATATACGGCTGCATGTGGGTTAGGTTGGGTTGGATTTGTCGATTTAAAGTGCTCAAACCGTATGTTCGAGGTTTACTCTACCCAACCCATCAACCACGTGAACATGCAGTTATGAGTGAGTTGAATTGGGTATGAGTCCAGCGTAAATTCACGGGTCATGCAGTCATGAGTGAGTTGAGTTGAATATGAATTTTACGTAAATTCACGGGTCAAAATAAATGATAAATAAAAAAATAATTTTAAATAAAAAAATTTAAAATTTAACTATTGAAAAGGAATAACCAACAAAATTATATATATTTATAATATAATTATACAATAATTTTTGTAAACCACAAGATATTACAATTTTAACAGTTTAAAATATTTTTTATAATAATAATAATAATAATAAGCGACGATATTTGAAAATTAAATTTTCTAATAAGAAATATAACCAATAAAATTAAAGAAAAAAAAAACTTAGTAGCATAATTATACAAGAAATTTTCAAACTACAATATGTTTCATTAGCAACATTTCAAAGTAAATTTATGCTAAAGAAAACAATTTTAAAGGCAAAATTATAAACTAAATTGAATTAACTAAAAGAATTCATAATTATACTCGCATACAAATACATATACAATATTTTGATAAGTTTGTGGATTTATTCAGTGAACCCATGATCCAATCCAACCCATAAATTATAACATTGACATATTCAACCCAACTCATTATATTTTCAAATCCACCAATTGAAGTGAAGTGGATTGAGTTGGAACGGGTCATCTGTAGCCCTACTTTTATATAACTCATCTAACAAAACCCTATTATGTGGCTTCAGATGCTATATAAATTGCATCTGAAGTTATACTTATATATGTTCATAGCAAGAAGAAAATATTCAGAAATATGTTAAATCTAGGAGAAAAAATAAAATTGTAAGACCAAACTAAGAGCTTTCAAACATTTTTCTCAACGAATGAGTTCATTTAAATGTAGCAATACTGCCTTAAAGTCTGACAAGACCAGAACAGAACAAACAACAAAATAACAGACATAAATATTGGATAAGCAGAGTATCTTTCCGCTTACCATCCTTTAAAATGCCGGGGGATATCAAAGTTTCCAGCTTATTAAAATATAAAAACGACAGCAAATGAAAAGTTCCGAGTTGAACATCAAATTATAGTAAATTAACCTTCATGCATGAACTAATGTTTAACCAAATTCGCCAAAAACGGTACTTCTAATGGCATATTCTTCTAATCATCAATCCATATCACTGGTCTTACTTTCTCATCCTCTGGAGGTTCAGGAGGATCAAGATTCAAATTCAAAAGGGCCAGCTCTTTGCAGTTCTTATCATTCTTATTGTCCATAGCTGCAGAGGTACTAGCAGCTGCAGAGCAACCAGCAGCTGCAGAGAAACTAGCAGGTGCATCCGGAAAGATCTTTTGCAGCCTGATCGTACCTGGAAACATTAGAGTGTTGAAGTTGACAAGCTTATGCTTCACCACATCATCAATGGGGGTAAACCCATATTTCCCCTGCCACATGGGTGCAAGGTGATCGATGGATGGTATAACCATCTCTTTGAGCCCAATGCAAGAAAAGACCTATAAGTTAAATCAGCATCAGTATATATGTTCGTTTAAGAAATTATTTTCTAGAGAGAAATTCATCTTTACAGTATGAACAAGAAGAACATTTAAGTGGACAACTTACATATCCAAGTGCATCAAATAGCTTTCTTGCCATCCCTTGACCCCTGTAGTTCTCTTGAGTTGCGATGTAAGGCATCTCAGCCAAATCTTTCCCATGCATTCTGCAGAAGCATGAAGTTATACATTCATTTTGCTGCGAAAGCTGAATATGCATAAAGAGGTTCATACACATATAAACATATATGTAGTGTAGAAGATACCTTACAGTTGCAGCTGAAACGATACCATCATTATTCTCCAGCAAAGCAACAAAGAAGCCTCTAAAATTCATTCTTGTCAAATTTGATCTGGAAAGAGACGAATGATTAGTATTTAATTGATCAAATAAGCTTTCTTCCCCTTCTTTTTGTGCCATTTTTTGGATAAACAACTTCTGATCAAGTTCTTGCCATTTTCAGTTAGAAATGACATAAAGGTATTCTGTTAATTCTGTTACAGAGGTTTTAAAGAGAAGATTTGAAAATGCTTACTCTCTATTACAAACCACACTTTGCAAGATGTTTATCCTGCTATGGCGATCTGTAGCAGTGCTGAAACATTCATTCAGAAAATCCCATGCCACCTCAGTCTTACAGTTACTTATTATTCTTGTTTGCTCATCCTCAATTTCAAATGGTTTCATTCGATGTACCAATGTCCATGTTAATCCCTCTTTCATCGCGTGTCTAACTCCAAGCATCCTCTTAAACTTCCAATAAACCTTAAGAAAACTCAAGTTCAGGTCACATTTTCAAGCACAATAGAACAATAAATAGTGAAAAAAGAAATACCTCTTTGCAGATAGGTCCACAACATAAGGCAAGCTCAGTATCGTTAAGATCCACATTCTCTCTATCAACATAACAATCCCAGTGATCTACGACAAACAAGATCACAACCTCCATCAAATGGCTGCAAGAATTTTCTTCTTAAACAACAAAATTTATAAAAGAAAAATGGAAAAAGCAATACTCACATCTCTTGCCACACATAGAACATGTAAGCATATCTCCATTGATGCCACCACAATGTTTGCAGACACAGTAAGTGCATAAAAAATCTTCTTGAGGTATGTTCTGCAATCAAAATTCCAAGAACTTAAAATCAAAAAAGAAATTTTGCATGTATACCCCAAAAAGAAACTGTAATTACCTCCATATTAATGCAGGTTGGGTGGAATGCGGAGGGGCATTTCTCACAGCATATGAGATCACCTCCATCAGCACATAGCAGACAAGCATCATCATTAGCATCAGTTGCGCCAATTTGTGGCACAACTACATTAAATAAATGTCGTTCATCTTCCTTTTTATGCCACATCTCATTAAGGAGGTTTACAAGAGGCTTGCCTGTGCGAAAAACATATGTATTCTTATATGGCCTACTTGAATAGTTTCCTGCATGCATTTCAAAATCCCAGATACTCATAACTACATTGCAACATCTGCACCAAATACCATCTCTTCTTACCATCCCTTCCTTTAGGATCCTTCTGTCAATATATTGAACTCTATCATTTTCCGAGACGCCCCCGTGGTTTATTAACCATGATAATATAGTTTTCTCTGCTATTCTTGTTTGTCTACTAGAAGAACCAAGTGCTACTCTTGTTTGTCTACTAGAAGAACCGAGTGCTATTCTTGTTTGTCTACTAGATGCACCGAGTGCTAGTACTGTTTGTCTACTAGAAGCACCAAGTGTTAGTACTGTTTGTCCACTAGAAGCACCAAGTGCTTGTACTGTTTGTCTATTAGAAGAACCAAGTTCTTGATTTGAAAAAGAACCTGACCTTCTCCTTTTATTTGGTTCCTCTAAACTTCTAATGGATCTTTTCTTTGGAGGGCGACCCCTCGATCTTATTGCAAAAATAGTTCCATTTATGCCTGGAAACTTGAGCTCAGATGGATTTATTTGCAATTTTTGGATTGATTTGCAATAATTCTTGTTTCTTGGACGTCTAGTTCTTGTATAATCAGGATCTGAGACAGAAGAGTCATTGTTATCTTCTTCTTCTTCACTTTCATAGCTGACAATCACGCTCTTTTGCTTTCTTTCCCTTAGATCATAGGCCATTCTTCAAAGTTTGAGATTTTTTTTTTTTTCTTTTTTTTGTATGCAAGAAATTGAATATCTGAAACAGAAGAAATACAATGGAAAATTTGAGTAATTAGCAACAGGATAACAGAAGCTAGTTCCTCAGTAAAGCACAAACAAAGCAAATGTGTAAAACACAAAATCATCACTTTGATTTCATTCCATTTTGATTTTCTATTTGTTTTCTCATCTTCTCGATTTTGTATTTCTATGCTATTTTTTATCTGTTTTTACTTCATTTCTCATTTATTTTCTGAAACTTTTAGATTTAATATGAGGTAGTGAAACATTTTTAAGATAGAAAATTCCACTAGTAATGAAGAACTACCACCTTTATATTCTAAATTAGAAACTGAAAATGAGTCAACAATGTTTAAAAGTTTCTAAATTCTAAGCTAAAAATTGAATAAACAAGCAAAACAATATTTTAGAATTCATTGTATAACACTCTTCAATGCTTATGTTAATAAATTTGAAGCGTTCATCTGTGTAATTAATATGAATATGAAAATCACAGACTAAATTACTGATATACTCACATGATACACATTAAATGTATTTTGAGTTTGTTTACCATCAAACACAACAATGGTGGACAAAAATCACTTACTGTTAATTTTAGAGGTCAGCATTTGGTTAACCAAACGATGTTTATCCAAATATATTTTTATGGAATCCAAATCTGAAATTGAATTACATAATAATCGATCCAAACCAATTTAATCGGTTTAATTCGATTCTTGGTTAGAAATTGAGAATTACTCACCCCTAATTATTATTAACAATTTGGTTATCACATCACAAGAACCTAACATTTTATGTCATTTTTCAATTAACAGTTTAAGTTTTGATTTTGTGATAAAACAAATACTAAACTTATGACTAATAAACCTATGAAAAATGATTTATATAAAGGGATAAAACAAAAATAATTTTTAAAAATTTTTTATTTTTATTGATTCTGTGTATAGATGGACCATAGAGGATTCAGGCAAGTCTAATCCCCAAGTTGATTAGTTTAATCAATTCAAAATTTGAAATTTATTTATAAGAAAAAATGAATTTATTTATGTTTGGGCTTGCTTTTAGCCTCAATTGGCCCACCCATTCATGGGCCATATGGCAGCTGCAGGCTGCAGCTGAAATTGACAGTATAAAAGCAGTTTTGATTTGACTTTTTAAGAACTGCTTGGCCCAATACAGTGGACAAAATGGGCTTTTCCACTTATATTTTATCCGAACTCCCAAGGTCAACTTACCCCTGTTTTAGGCTAAGTTGTATGAATACGGACACAGAACATGAGATAAAATATAAATATGCAAAAATTAAAATTTATTTGGTTGAAAAAAAAATGTTTTTATAATTAGAAAAATTCATATCTAATTAGTATGTTCGATTTTAACTTTTATATGACATTCTTTATTGCCATCTAAAAAAGTAAAAATATAAGACATCATAATCTTTCAAAAATTACTTTTAAATAATATTAAAATAACTTAAAACAATTATTATGAAATTTAATACAAGTATTTTTAATTTAAAGTAAAATTTATGTATTTTTTGTATTTTGAATCAAATTGAGTTAATTGATTTCGTAATTAAATTTTTATAAAATAGTGATGACTCTATTGATTGATCGTCTTTTACTATTGTTGCTAATGAGTTAAAATTAAGAATGACAATTGTAATTGTTTCATTTGATGCTCATTTGAGATTAATTTTAATGAGACGGATAACATATAAAAGGTAGTACTAATGTATTTTTTAAAAAATAAAAACTTGACTTATATTATAAAAATCATCTCGTTTAATTTTTTATTTTTAAAAATTTGAGCATTCATTGTTTATTTTTAATAAATTCCGATCTAAACTCAATTTACCACATAAATTCGACTTATTTTGACATAGATCGGGTGCAAAATTTAAAAAGTCTGCCCTACATCCGATCCATTGTCATCCCTAATTTAAATAAAACAGTTTGATGTAAGAGTGAAAAAAATAAAAATTATATATATATATATATACACACACACAAACTATGAGAAATATACAACATGCATGGGTCTTTTATTCATTCGTGATAAAAAGACAAGACCACAAAATTTCATGGTAAATAAGAAAAAAAAGGAAAATCCATTTGAAAGTAATCAAGTAACTATTTTCAAATTTGGTTTATGGATTTTAGGAAGATCCTTTAGGTTATGAAAACATTGGAGGGTTTTTTTAAAAGAAGTGAAAATATAATTTTCGAAAAAGGTTCAAAAAACTAAAAAATAAAAAATTATAAATTGATGCATGAGGAAATTTGAGGATTTTTTTAATTTTCAATAAAAACAACAAAGGTTTAACTTTTTTTTTTTTGGCAGACTTTGAAGATCGGCGATTTTAACAGTGGTCACAGACATATTCCGTCCATTATTAAAGATCTGAATGATGAATTTCGAGTGAACTACAGAGTAATCAAATATTATTTATATATGTTTATTCATTAAATATAATTAGGATGAAAGATTACCTAAGATTTTCCGAGAACGGTCAATTTAGACTCTCGGTATGTGCTGGATTTCTTCCGATATTATACGCTTATCGTCGGAAGTAAATGATCGGAAAGTTCTTCAAACACCTCGGAATCTTAAAACAAACAAAAAGAAATAAGTAAATTATTTTATGATATTGAAACAAAATTAGTACAATATAGTTTCACTTACACAATTCACACAAAGGGATTTTGCAGAGTCTTAAAGAGCAAAAATCAAATGTCTTATAAATGAAAATTTTAGTAGAAAAGGGGTTCTTCTTGTGACTTGTTTGGTGGACCTTAAATGATTTAATTCCCCGTGCGCAGTGGAAGGGTAAGATACAGGGCAATAAGAGCATCTTCAATGCTAACGTGGATTACTCTAATTTAATTGTCACATCAGAAAAAATAAAAATATATTTTTAAAAATATTCTCCAATGTCTATTTGGTATGCCAAGCTAAGTTATCAAAAAATAAATAAATAGATATTATCTATCAAACCTTCTATTTCTAAAGGGTCTGTTAGACAATGAGAATATTTATTGCTCTATAGTGATTAGTTGCGTATTAAATTAAGAGCCTAGAAAAGAAGAGAAAAAAGAATATGGAAGAGGATTCAAAACTAGTGCATTAGAGAAAGATTTTTTAAAATTGAGCATCTATAAGTAGACGTTCATCGACGTCACTATTTACATCCTCTATTTCACATGACACATTAGCTCATTAGCATTGGAGATGCTCTAAGGTTAAAGTGCAAGAAACCAAAATTGGCTAAGAAATTAATTTCAAATATTATTTTCAAAATCTTCCCCCAAAATATGGAGAAGTTGTATATATTATTATGTTGCTTTTTAAAGAGTTTTATTTCCCAAAAAAAAAAAAAAGTTTTAATCTAAATACGGCTGTAAATGATAATTAAACACAAGGTTTTTATATTTACCGATTAATATTATTAGTGTATTTTCATTTGTATCTATTGTATAAAATTATTCTAAGAGTTAGCTCTATTATAAGTGAAGTGGTTTCCATCTTACTTAATTCATTTAATTCTTAAAATCATAAATATTTTTTTTTTCTCATTTATGAATTTTTAATCTTGATATTAAAAAATATCTCCAATGCTAATGTCTACTTGGTATGTAGAGCTGAGGTGTCAAAAAAAAAAAAAGGACATTGTCTATCACACATTTTATTTCTAGAGGATCTTAAACAATATACATATTTATTGTTGTATAGTGATTGGTTACATATTGAATTATAAGAATATATAAAAAATAAAAATAAAACAGAGGATTGAAGAGGACTCAAAACTAATTTATTGGAGAAATTTTTAAAATTGATAGATATTCACACTTTATATTCTACGTGACACATCAGCCACAATTTAGCATTGGAGATGCTCTAAGGAAACCAAAATGGCTAAGAAATTAATTTCAAATATTACTTCCAAAATCTTCCCCCAAATATGGAAATGTATTATTACGTTGCTTTTTAAAGAGTTTTATTTGCAAAAATAAAAAAAAATAAAAAAAATATGAAGTTTTAATTTAAATATAGTTGTAATTATAATTAAACACAAGTTTTTTATACTTACCCATCAATATTATTAGTGCATTTTTATTTTTATCTATTCTATAAAATTTTTTTAAGAGCTAACTTTATTACAAGTGAAGTGGTTCTGCTTCTTACTTAATTGATTTAATTCTTGAAATCATAAATTATTTTTTTTTTCATTTATGAATTTTTAATCTTGATATAGATTATATATCTTTGATTAAATTGAAAAGATAAATTTAATATGGTATGAATGTCATTACCACATTTATGCTAAATAAATTTTAATTGGTAGGTATTCAATCGAGAGAGTTATTTCATATTATATATTCCATTAACCTTCCATGTATTATAGATATGGATGCTTATAATAATAATTTAGTGCCATTAAAGAATGGTGGACTGCTTAATATAAGAAATCATACCTTATTTGTGCAATTAATTAAATAGCGCAAATAATATTGTGTTTTATTTTATTGCATATATCATTTTTCAAGAAATTATATTTAATGTAAATCAGGTGTACTTTGATAAGATTTTATATTTTTATAAGAATGTTAGAGTGAGAGATTTCAAATTTAAATCAAATTTATCATAATCCCGCATCAACTCATGATAAAAATAATATATAGTGTACTTTGATAAGTAATTTTATATTTTTATAAAGAATTTAGAGTGAGAGATTTCAAATTTAAATCAAATTTATCATAATCCCGGCATCAACTTCATGCATAAAAATAATATATATATATATTAATATATATATATAAGTATTTTTTTGTCAAGTGTATTTTATAATTAAAAACGTAGTTGTCGTAAACTATATTTGAAAAAAGGAATTATTTATAAAAAAATTTTGAAAATTATCATTCTTAATTTAAATTTGCATGAAAAAATATAATTTTTTGTATCATTCAAACATTTGAAAATTTTATTTTCTCAATTCAAAAAAATTCCTTTTTATTGAGATTTGAATTATTGAATAATTTCTCTATACCATTACATAAAATAACTGAAAGATAAAAAAAAAAAAAAAAATCCGTAATCAAAGATTATATATATAATTATATATTTTTAATGATTAAATTGATATGTCACAAGTTAATAAGATATTATTTCAATTTATATATATTGTACTATGAAGGGGAATAAATCAAAAGATAAAAATATTCATATTTGGGTTTAATATTTAAATAGTTTTGTAAAAAAAAAAAAAAAAAATGACGAGGCTCTTGTTTGGCTCTTACCATATATTGTGCTTAAAAGAAATTGGAAAATGGTTAATCAAGTTCATCATAGTTTTGGTTGTCCCTTCCAATTGAATCCAGCATTTAGGTCAAGTTTGATTGGTAACCTAAATTTGCGTTTAATGGTTCTTTTTGTTAAAAAAAAAAAAAAAAATGACGAGGCTCTTGTTTGGCTCTTACCATATATGTGTTAAAAGAAATTGGAAAATGGTTAATCAGTCATCATAGTTTTGGTTGTCCCTTCCAAATGAAATCCAGCATTAGGTCAAGTTGATTTGGTAACCTAAATTTGCGTTTAATGGTTCTTTGTCTCTTTCCGTCTTTCTTCTGCAAGAAAAGTTGTAAATCTGACATTTCAGATTCGTGCTTATCTTCATTTCCAAAAGTCTTCCATACCTTTTACAATTTTTTTTTTAAATAATTTACTTTTTTTTTAGCCTTCCTTATAATCTAATTTGGCCAGCTTATTTGAATTTACTTTTATATTTTTACGGGAAATTTTGTGATCCTTTTAATTTTTATTTTAATTATTAAATATTTTATTTGATTCAGATCAATTCATTATTTTAAATAGTTAAAAATATATAAAAATTATTATTTTAAAAAATTATGGAATAATATTTTTACATATAAAAACTAAAAACCCTAAAAATTATTATTTTAATATAAAAAACGGTGAGATTTTTACAAAATGAAGATTAGAAATGAAATCCAATAATCTTCGTGTTGTTGTTCTCAACATCTCAAAATATAATGGGTGTGGTTTATATCCATTATTTATTTATTTTTCTCTTAAAAAAATCCATTGTTAAATAAATTATCTTTAAAAAAAGTACTTTATTTTTAAAATGGAAATCTTGGACTTTTGATGCAAAAGTGTTTCACATTCAAATGGAAAATCTAGGACTTCAATTCATGTTTATCATGTAAAACTATCTTTCTTTAACACAATGTTTAAAGGAATGGATTTACCTTTAAATTTTATTACTTTAATCTTGTGACGCTCTTGATTTTTTTTTTAGAAAAAACACTCTTGATTTTTACTTTGACTTTTTAAATACTTCAATTTTATTTATTGAACAGTTAAATTTATAAAATTAGATTAATCAAAGACCCATTAAATAGTTGAAATTTATGAAGATTAGTGTTCCCAAAGTTTTTTTTTTAAGAAATCAAACTAATTTCAATAAAAAAACTGTATACAAATATGAAATACAGATCAAAATATTTATATATTTTTATATGAGAAGTCTAATAATAAACCACTTATCTAAAGAATAGAAATACACAATCTTGATTTGAAATATCTGATTGAGTTAACAGAGCATAACATTTGTGTCATAGGCGATCGTTTGCCCATTTAGTGGCTATTCATGATCACTATTCGACTCTATGGTCTTTCTACATGTTCGATATGATTACTTTCAAATTTCTTCATTATATTAGAAAATAGATTTGCACTTCTTTTACATACATAACTTTCCAAATAATAAAATATCATAAACAAAATCATTATAATAGTAACAATAACTCAAAATTAGATACGATAACAAAATTTCAATATATGGACAATAATAAATCTTAATATTTGAGCAATATTAACTCAAATATGTATCAAAAGATATAAATCTGAGGACTATTTGAAAAAAAGAATAAACAAAAAGAGAAAGGAGTGATCAACAGTGAGGGCTCATTGGTAGCCGCTCGTAGAGGTAGAAAATAGAGCTTTTAGGTTTTGGGAGAAAATAGAGCTTTTATGTTAACTATATATCAAATTGATATTTTACAAGTAAAAGCTAAAAATCATAAAAATTCTTATTGTTAATATGGAAACGTGTGTAATATTATCAAAATCTATAAATTTAAGTACATGATAGATGATCCATAAAATTTGAGATGTTATAAGATTAAAATTATAAAGTTCAATGTTGAATTTATATATTTGAAAAAAAAAAAATAGTAAAATAATATATTTAAATTGATTTAGCTCGACTCACCTATTATAAAAGTTAAAAATTGTTTGTGGCGATAATAGTTATAGAGTTAGTTTGGATTGATAAAATTTGAGTTTATAAAATTTAAATATTCCATGTTTTTGCTAGATTTTTTATTTGGTTTAACAAAAATGAGTTGAAACCCATGAAATTAACATAAATTTTTATCATAACTTTAAATTTTTTTTTTTTTACTTTCTAACAAAAAGGTGCGTTTTTTCAATTTTATAATTTTTTACTTATTATAAATTTTAAACCAGTAGAAATATATTTTAGATTTATGGATTTCATCCTCTAATCAAAGTATGGAATGTGAAATTTCATAAATTTTGCAAAATGTATAGATTTCATGTTTAATCAATCACATAAATAACATTCAAGAAACTTATTATCAAAAGGATTTCATGGCTATTCACTCTATTTAATTTTATTCTTATTTTCATGTATGTATTATTTGTTTTGATATAAATGATCATATTTGAGGAAATTTTGGTTGATTTATGGTCAAATTACATTACTAAACTTAAAAATTATATATATATATATATATATATAGGCTCTGTTGGATAAAAACATTTGAGTTAGCTTTTATCATTTTGATCAAGTCAAAACTCTATTTTTATTAATTGTACCATTCAATAATGTAAGTTTTATAATAATTTTTAGAGGCTGAGAGATTTTTTTTGTGAAAACGTTAAATACTATAATATGTAGTGTTTAAATTTTAATTAAAATTTTTTGACAAGCATATCCATTGTGTTTTCCTCCGAAATTAATATTTATTTTTATTATTTTATGTTAAATAACTAATCAAATATCTATTTTTGCTGATCACTTATAATTTAAACCGTAATATAAATAACTACCATCAGATTAACAGCCAATAACTACTAAAACATCTAATATCCGTGGTGACCAACAAGAAACATTACTTCAGTTTTTTTTTTTTTTTAAATCAGAATCAAAATATTAAAACAAAAAAGGTAAGGTTTCATTTTCTATGGGCTTGACTCGAGTAGCTCAGTGTCTGATTGCGGAGAAATGGGCCTAACCCATTTTGTTAGTTAACTATATCACAGATGTCGTCCGGACCGCAACTGAACAATTTATTGGTCTTCTTATTTTTACGAAGGAAACTTTTCGAACGACAGGGAAAAGTCTCCCTCCTGAATATCAAAATTTTCTTTCCTTAATTTCAAAATTTAATTTTTACACCGCGCCACAAGCTGCCGTCAATTTTGCTGCTGAGAATTCTTTTTTCCCTCATTGTTCCACAGAAAAACCTTACATTCTTCCATTCCAAAGAAAGATCTGATGGAAAACACGTCTGGCTCAGAGGTAAATATTTATCCATTCTACAATTCCCAATTTTTCCGTTTCATTTTCTGTTTGATTCCTAAGAAAGTATTATAAACTAAGTCTTTTTTTGCTCAGCAATCAAACATGTTAGTTTGTTCAGTTAATTTGTATCCCAATTTCCCTCTTGTAGATTCCCAATTCACGTCACTCGCTTTCCCTCCCCACTGGTACGTATAAGATCTTGGCATAAGAAGTGTCAATTTATTTCATTTTTAATATTGCTTAAAGCAATTAGAAATGGATATATTAGAATGTCACCCGAAAATGTGAATTTTTGGTTTATTGCAGAGCCTCCTGATATAAGAAATTGGTTTCCTAGCTACAAGTATGAAACTTTTGTACTGGATACTTATGATGCTTTTGGAGGTTCTGCGCTTGAAGAAAGTGAAAACGAGGGAGACGTGTTTGCTCTCTTTGAAGAGAGAAATAGAGAAAAAGCAGGGAATTTGAGTGAATCCACAAGAAACAGTGGAAGCGACAATAAACTTGAAGTTCAGTCTTTAAGTAGGGTATGCAGTTCAGTCTTTAAGTAGGGTATTTTCTCTTCTTGACTCCCCTTTTGTTGTCCACTCCTCACTTAAATGGTGAAAAGTAGCAGGATTGAATCTAGTTTGTATATATAGCTCTGTTATTCTTGATTTCTGTTGCACACACTATTTTAATCCCATTAATTTCTTCCTTTTTGGTGATATATGTACCTAGTATAATACTCATTCCCCCCACTTCTTCCCTTGTTGTCCATTATTTCTCTGCAATTAGGAACATAAATGCAATGCTAGAAGTTTCTCATATCTGACTTTCTCCTTTTCTTTTAGATGGCAGATTCTACTTGTGCGCTGTCGCTCCTTTCTGGTTAGTAACATTCTTTCAAATCCTTTTACGTTTTATAAATTTTGGTTATTTTTGGTTGAACTCATATTTGGATGGCTTTGGAATTGAGAACAGAATCTAATTCTTGCAATAAGATTTTATTTTTTTTTCCTATAGTTTAATTTAGTTTGGTTCACAAGGAATCCTAAGAATCTTTTAACCTTTTCATAATCGAATTGCTTGAATTTATGTTGAAAATATATCCTCTAATTATTATTCTAGATAAAGTAAAAATTCTATTTCATTAGTTGAAAGCTTGGAATGGAATTTTTCAGATTTAGGCATCCATTTCCATTCCCATTTCATTCCAAGGAAAATTAATACGTCCTCATTGGTTTCTCTTCCCGTGTTTCCAGAAACAAAGAAAGATACGAGATAAGTTATTAATAGCCTCTGTTTGTGTTTTGGTTCTTCTGTCAGAGCCTCCTCACATCGGAAATTGGTATTCCAGTTATATGTATGAATCTCCTGTGCTGGAAACTACAGTTGATGATTATAAAGAATCAGCAACTAAAGAAAGTGAAAGTGAGAAAGAAGGATTCGATTATGAGGGAAGTAAAAGAAAAAGAGAAGACAATTTTGATAAGTCTAAGAATTCATTTGAAGATACCGAAGTAGACAAACCTTCAAATGAGGTGCTACTGCTTGATACATTTTTTGTTCTTGCTGTATCCTGCATAATCATTAATGTGTTGGTAGCTATGTTATATTGGGTATATCATGCTACCGATTCCTTTCACTTAATTCTTAATTTTCCAAACATTTTCAATTGTCCCTACTCATTTTTCATATTTGCAGATTACAGATTCTTCACAGTCATCTCCAATTCTTTCTGGTTAGTTGCAATATGAAATTTCTTCGATGATTTTATTGCTTCAATAATCTTTCAACTGAGAAAATCATCTTTCTAGATAGTAACCAAACAAGAATGCAAAAGATACTGTATTTATTCATTAATTGTGCTATGAACTTTTTTTTTGTTTTGTCAGAGGTACCAGACATTAAAAAATGGTTCTTTAGCCATGTGTATGAATCTCCAGAAACCGATGGATTTGTTGACACAGAAACTGAATGTAAGGAAGATGACTCTGTTAATCAACAAAGCAATAAAGAGAAAGAAAGGAATTTGTTGAAACTTGGACAAGCCAAAATTACTGATGAAGTGGCTATTGATGAGAAAGTAACCTCAATTGGATTTTTGAAGTTCAACAGCTCTTTAAGAGTCAATAAGCAGGAAAACCAATCTCTAAGTGAGGTACTTTTCCCTTTTGTATTTGGTCAACTAACTGCAAAAACATTGTTCTTGGAGAAACTTGTAATGGTAATCACTAATCATAAATATTACTGTGAAACAACTGTCATATTCTATTTAATTATGCGATGAAGCTTTTTCTTGCTCAAGGATGTTTTAGATTCTTTCAGGGCAATGTTTATTTCTCAGTAATCTTTAGTCTTTTTTTTTTTTTTTTTTTTTTTTTTTTTTTTTTTTATGCGATTGAAGCTTTTTCTTGCTCAGGATGTTTTAGATTCTTTTCAGGGCAATGTTTATTTCTCAGTTAATCTTTAGTCTTTTTTTTTTTTTTTTTTTTTTTTTTTTTTTTTTTTTTTTTTTTTTTTTTTTTTTTTCACATTTTCAAATGCTAGGGCATTAGAGTTTCAGTCAATGGGAACTTATCCACTCAGGATAACCTGTGCTGTGATAGTAGTCAGAGATTTGCAGAGAACTTGAAAAATAAGGCTCGAACTGAAGAACATATTCTATCACCTGCAAGTAATGTGAGTATTGTTCAAACTCCTGTTGATTTAATAAGAAAATCAAGTCATGGAAGCATTGGCAAAGAGAATGAAGGTAAAGAAGTTCTTGAAAATGGTTTTGTGACAACAAAGAAGAACAGACAGATAAGGAATGATGAGAATTATTTGTACAAGCCAAAAAAGAATGTATCACAATGTGCAAGAAATGAAAGAATAACTTCATCAGGATGTGGAAATGAAGCCGCAGGAAGAAAGGTTTTGACAGAAAGAACTAATTTGGAAAATACTAATGCCATTGAAGTTACTGGGAAATGGAAGTGTCCCCAGAAGACAAAGCCAAATGTTGGACCTCCTTTAAAGCAGCTTCGACTTGAAAGATGGATTCATAGGGTGTAAAAGCTTCAGCTAGAAAAATTTTCCAGGAAAATCCTGTTCAATGTACTGCTAATTTCAACTGAGAGTTTTGCTTAGTACTTAACCTTAGATAGATTTGCCTTGATATACATTTCGGTCTCTTTTGTTTCAATCAAAAGTGGCAATTATAGTCTTTATATTACCATTAATTAACAAAAATTGAGGGATTAATAAAAAGTAACCTGTCTGGTGCTTAAAATTAAAATAAATAGATAAATTAAATTTAACAAAAAGAAAAATAAAGAGATTTGCCTACATCTAGTATATAGGATTTATCCATGCACCAGTTTAATGAGATAATCTTTTTAAAAATTATTATTATTTTATTTTTTTCATTGATAGAAAAACCTTTGAATAAAAAATTAATTTTGGTTAGACTAGTATACGAGTGTGTCGATACGCTGAGTGCAAGTAATTCGTTCTCCAATACTTGAATTATGCAGAACTGCAAGCAGCTTCAGCAAACGACACGAACTTGTGTGTCGTCTTTATGGGCATTTATCCAATTTGATCATCAGACTTCTTTCCACTCTAATTTAACTGCTTCTTTATATTTCATCACCAATTTGATCATCAGACTTCTTTCCACTCTAATTTAACTGCTTCTTTATATTTCATCACCAATTTCCAATTTGATCATCAGACTTCTTTCCACTCTAATTTAACTGCTTCTTTATATTTCATCACCAATTTGATCATCAGACTTCTTTCCACTCTAATTTGAACTGCTTCTTTATATTTCATCCAAAAGAATAATTCAATTGCAGAAACAAAAATGGGAACTTTTACTGCTCTTGCAAGATCTCTGGGTCGCCACTACATAAAAAAATCAAAAAGCCGTAATTTTTCTCACTTGTTCGATTTGGGCAAACTGATAATTTCTTCAGATAGTTCTATTCCTAACTTTGATGGCAGTTTTCAGCAATTCCAAAGCCGTAGAACGCTTATTTTGGATTCTCTCGTTTCTGAATCAGTGAAACTACAGAGATTTTCCGATTCTGATTCCGGTAAGTTCCATTTTGCTCCGTATGTGTATTGTCAACTGTGTATTGTTAAGAAGAAACTCATTTGGGATTTTGATCAACAGGAATTATTGAGGTGAATTTGGATAGGGCAGGAGCAAAAAACGCTATTGGGAAGGAAATGCTTAGAGGGTTACAGTATACTTTTGAAACAATTAGTAAAGATGATTCTGCTAGTGTTGTTATGATTTGTAGCTCTGTTCCAAAAGTGTTCTGCGCAGGAGCTGATTTGAAGGTATTGCTTTTATTTTGATTTTATTGGAAGATTGATTTTTTTTTTTTTTCCAACTGCATCACTTTTCAGGGATTTTCATGGCAGCTTTTGAAGGCTCACTAGAAGGGTAGTAATATTGCACACGCCTTCAGAGTGGGTTTTGGGAGAGAGAACATTAGCATAAAGTTGATTTCTTTAGTATTTACAAAAGGCTAATGTCAGTTATTTTCTCTCATTGTAAAGCAGATTGAACTTTAGCTAAAATGCTTTCAAGAGTACTTCATCTTTTAGAGTATTTAAGGGAGCTGAGTCTATATCTTCCTTTGGTTTGTTGGACTTCTTTTGTTCTCTGATTATTACGTCTGTAAGAGATTTCTTAGTCCGTGTAACTTTTGCTCTGTAGTTTCGCTTGGGTTAGGAAGGATGCGTTTTATTCTTTCTTCATGGTCTGTCTCTTTTGTTATTCCTATTGTTTTCTGATTCACTACCACAATGGCAGTGACTGCCTTAGTTAAGTTGTTATGTGGTCTGAGTCTTGTGCATATCTGAATTTGCTTTGATCTTCAATTTAGATTTATGAGAGTTTGTAAGTGGAGATGCTATCAGTTTTTAATTTTGTACAAAATTCTACTATAATTGTGTGCTGATATTGAGGTCATTACACTAAAAGGTTTGACCACAATTACTAGCTTTTGTGTTGTTGTCAATTGAAAATGTATGCATCAGGCTTTTTGCAGTTTCTTTTTCTACCATTAAGCATTTATGCTGTGCTTTGTAAATCATGATACATCTATAGTTTACTGTCTCTGGGACTGTATTGATCTGCTGTGGCTAATGCATATACTTGACAGCTCTACCTTTGATTTGGTTGGCAGGAGCGTAAGACAATGACTCCATCTGAAGTGCAAGATTTTGTCAACAGGCTGCGATCGACATTCTTATTTATAGAGGTGGCTCTTGCAGTCCTCAAAATACATTAATATATTGTCGAATAGTTTGTTATTTATATGGCTATCGCTTGAACATTTAAATGTATGAGGTTTACATGTATGGTAGAATTGTTGGTTTACCCTTGATAATGTAGTGGATAGAGTATGCAAATATATATCAACTCTATATGTACACAAATGCAATAATTTGGCTTACCAAATATTTGAGGTAGGAATAGGATTTTAAAGCTGCTTCTGTCTGTGCTATCAATATGATTGCATTTTTATTGTTTCGGATGTAGCCAACTCTTCCCAACCTTACCACTTAAAAGGCAACTTGTAGTCAACAATATCACATTTTTATGAAATGCTTTTATATCTTCCATTGTCTTGATTTCTATTTTGTGTTCACTATAGGAACTTTGTATTCCTACCATTGCTGTTATTGAAGGAGCAGCCTTGGGCGGTGGACTTGAAATGGCTTTAGCATGTGATCTTCGAATATGTGGTAGCCCCAGAAATGCATTTAGTAGAAACTATATTGCATTAGTTTAAGTTAGTTGCTTCTTGGGATGCAATTTCACTAAGTATTAATTGTCATGTCCCACTTCTAATGATTCAGGAGAGGATGCAGTGTTGGGCTTGCCAGAAACAGGACTTGCTATAATTCCTGGGTATGTACTAAAACTTATTTTACATTTAAGATTGCTAATTTTCTTCATTTTTATTTGATGGCAATGTATCTGCTTCCACTGTATCTGTGTACACAAGAAACATTTATTTTTCTCTGTTTATTTTTGGAATTCTGTGATATTTCTGCTTACAAATGGCAGACAGAGACTTAAGAATTCAGAATTCATTTTTTTACCATTTACCAGACTCCTTGTGCTTGAAAACTTTGTTTCTTTCTGTGGTAACTTCTTCTGTGCAAGATGACCTGGCCTCTCATGGAATTCTGGTTCTGAACAGGGCTGGTGGGACACAAAGACTTCCTAGACTGGTTGGAAAATCAGTTGCAAAGGAACTTATATTTACAGGTCGGAAGGTTGGTGGCAGAGAGGCGAGCTCAATTGGTATATTTACCAGGGAGTGCAGTTAGTGTGTTTTTACATGTATATGTTCATTGGGAAACACTTGTATATGGGCCGCTCATACACGATGCCAAGTTAGTAAAGATGCATGGGACAAAAAGGGTATCAGTGTCTTTTCACTGGGGAAAAGGCGCAAAAAATAATTAATAAATGGTGACAATTTTTTGGACGGTGTTCATCTATTTGCTTGGTGTATAGGTGGGCCCATATACAATGTATCAGTGAGTTTTAACTGTGTTTATTAACCCATATCTTGAAATGAACGTGTGCAATGCTTCAGGCCTTGTTAATTACTCTGTGCCTGCTGGTGAAGCTCGTACCAAGGCTCTTGAAATTGCTCGGGAAGTTAATCAGAAGGTACAAATTTATAGTCCTTTAGGATTTCTTGGACGTATTCTGTTTTTTAGTCCAAATGGCTATGCAGAAACAGTTTGGTGGCAACCAAATCATTGACATACCATTGAGATCTTTAGGCATTATGATTGGACTTGTTGCTCTTAATTCTTAAATGTATTTGTGGTTCCAAACATATGATTCAAATGTAAATGAAATAATGCTTTGAATGCTGAGGGATTAGTGGCGAGTCAAAGTTTTTTAGATCCTATTCTTTCCAAATTATTAAAACCAGTTCGCTTACTTGTGGCCTATCCTCACCAAAAAAGAGAAAACTGATTTCTTGTGCTTATTCAGAAGTAGGACCTTAAATACAGTTTTTATCAGGTGATAATAAAATGTAGTCTTTTCTGCAACAAGGTTGATAGATACTGTTTTTTCTGGCTCAGCTTGATATTTGGTTCTAAGAGAGCTTTCTTGTAAACCATGACGCTAAATGCAACCTGCAAGTCATATCAGCAAAGACTGAGCAGCATTTTTACACTTAATCTCTTATCCAGATTGGAACTAACGTGTACTCTTGACAGGGTCCACTAGCAATAAAGATGGCAAAAAAAGCCATTAATGAGGGACTGGAGGCAGATTTGGCATCGGCTTTGGAATTGGAAGAAGAGTGTTATGAACAGCTCTTAAACACAAAAGATCGCTTGGAAGGCTTGGCAGCATTTGCTGAAAAGCGGAAACCAAGATATACCGGGGAGTAAATGACCTGAAAATGACGTTCGCAATCAATTTTTCAACGAAGCTTCAGAAAGAGAAACCGAAGTATCTGGGAATAAAGTGATGCTAATAAGCAATTTCAAGCCTGATAACTAATATAAATTGTGCTGTTCTGCAGGTTAGGCATAATTTGTATTACAGTTCATCTTCTATATTGTAATCAAATTATTGCGGTGGTTTAGTGAATGATTGATTTACAAACTTGCAGAAAACATCTTTATGTAGAATTGTTCTTCACTTATAGGCAAAAAACAGATAATCTGATTTTATCCTTTAAAGATATTGCTCCAGAAGGTATATCGATAAATTATAGCTTCCTGGGTTATGCATGCATCTATTGCCAGAAATAAGAAAGATGTGTGTGGCTTCTAGTTAGAGATCAGAATGAGTCCCCATAGAAGTTGGAAGTAGAAGTGGCAGGTATCTAATTAGTTAGAGTTTGAAAATAAAATTTGAGGTTTTTCAAATCAAAATACTATCAATAAATTAATCCCAGATTCTGCAGTCTGATTTTTGCTGCAATTACCTCATTTTCGTAAACTAAAACTTGGTATTTTCCTCTTCAGATGTATTCTTAGTGATCTGAATTGGGATCCAAACTGGGATAGACAAAAAATACATTTTAAACACTAAATATTACTTTGCATGAAAGGAATAGTTGCAATGTGTACAGAACGCCAAAAACACAATATGCAAGAATGGAACTAGGATAGGAAAGAAGAATAAGAAAAATGAAAAAAAGAAGAGTAAGAAAAATAAAACTTGTGTTACAAATTGTTACAGCAAAAGCAAAATCAGAAATAGAAAAGGAAGAAAGCGTAGTTCACATTGGCATCTGCAACTCACAATATGATCCTTTAGCTCAGGTTATGTGCCTCTTCTTCATTGTTCTCTCTTTCATTTTCCTAGACTGCTAAATCCTGCTCTAGGCATAGGCTGATTACTTGAAAGGAACAACTGTCTTCTTGATTGATCGTTTTCACAGCATAAAGACCCTTTTTTACCACTTTGCTATATTCAGACATTCTTTATCATTCTAGTTTTCTCTTAAACAACTGCATGAAGTGATTGCATTTCTTTTTCTTGTACTAAAACATATATTAAAAAACTCTTGTTATCAAATATTGTTTTCGAATATTTATTTATTTGGAAGCTGTAATAAATTTCAGACTTGAAACGAATTGAATTGTCAACCCTTAATTAGACCCATCTAACGATCATGGCGTGTCTAAATTCCATTTTCTTGATTGAGAAATGAGTATTTGCTGTCCATTTTTACAATAGTTTTGCATATTTTGGAAGTAATCTACATTTAGAAATGAATATCTAACATTTGTTATCATAAAATCCAACTGCAAATAGAAATTAAAGTTGACAAATAACTTTTGTTCTTCTATAATAAGAAGTGAATGAAATATTCAGAAAGAAAAATACTTTCACTGAACTTGAACTAAACATTGATCTGAGCATATCAAGTAATTGGGATTACTAACTCTAAACCATTGTTGCTTTTTTATCACCATGTAAAATCAGTTGGCAACTTTAATATCAACAGGTGAGTTTTAATAAAAAAGATATAAAAATCACTTAGATAACAGTAGAGCCATGGTAGTACTAATTAAAATTTCCAAACCATCATATATTGCCTTCTGTAGTTACCATTTATGGTTTATAAGACATCAAATAGAAATATAGCCTAATCTAAGTTGTACTTACTGTTCTTTGAATAAGGTTAGTCTTTTTGCCGAGTGGTTTCATTAATTTTCAGGTTCACAATAGGAATCTTGTAAACACCTTCCAAAAAATGAATATTTTCTGCGAACTAACGCTAAAGGTAGAAATGTTCTAGACTTAGCATTGTAGCTCAGAATTACTATAACCAACTCTTTATTGTGCTGTACTAATTTAATATCTACCTACTAAACTATGTCCTTTCTGCTTATAAATACACAATAAGCTTAATTTAATATCTACTATGCACATTTCTTTAATTTCCATTGTTCTTACAATATTGTGAACTTCAATATGGAGTTGGAGTGGCATTCAGATTCAAGCATGAGTTCAAACTCAAACATTATCAGCAACAATCAGCGGATGAAAGAAAATTACAGCAGCACAAGTACTTGGTCGAAATATAGAGGAGTGATTTGGCTCAAAAGTGGGAAATGGGGTGCACGAATCGCCTTCAGGTACAAGGCTTACTGGCTTGGAACATATGATACAGAAGAAGAAGCAGGAATGGCTTATGATAGGGCATGCATCAAACTTCAAAGAAGCGATGCGCCTCTTAACTTCCCTATGCATATGTACTCAGTGCAAGAGACCAAGTTTCAGAGTCATTACTCAAATGAGGATATTCTTGATATGATCAAGGATAAGAGCTACTTATCCAAATTTGAAAAATATATTGCAGATCAATCTTTGGTAAGCGAATTGGGGGGAATGGCTCAAAGAGGGTTATCTTACAGAATGCTTTTTCGAAAGGAATTGACACAAACTGATGCTACTCATATAAAAGGCTTTCATATTCCTAAAGAGTATGCGATTGAGTACTTTCCTCCACTTTCTGCAGGAGATGAGAATGAGAACAAGTCCATTGAATTGACCTTTTATGATAAGCATTCTTGTCCATGGACTTTTCGGTATTCATACTGGAAAAGTACTCAGACATTTGTGTTTACAAAAGGGTGGAGACATTTCCTGAAGATGAATAACCTGAAGCCAAAAGATTGTGTCTTTTTCTACAGATGTGAGCATCAAAAGGAGAGTCAAGGGAGAGGGTTTTATTACATGATTGATGCACAGCGTGTTAGTGTGGATGGTGATTCTGGGAATGTAGACAAGGCAAGGCAATTGATGAGGAAGAAATTAAACAATGAAGAACTGGTTGAAGACATGGAAGAAGAGAAGACAAGTAATAACAATGGAGTTATGCTTTTTGGTGTTCAGATTGGAAAAACAAGTGAATATAAGCAATTTATTTAATTTGTTATTGTTTTTGCTTTTGTTTCTTTTGAATTTTCCTTTCATCTTTTAATCACCCTTTTCAAGGTTTGAACCTAATTTAGCATGAAGGTTTAGTTTTATGTCTCTCATTACATGATATCTTAAATTTTCTTTTCTTTTCTTTTTCTGTTGCATATAACAAAGGCTGTTATATTCCTGGATTTGATGAATTATTTATGAAATTAAGAGATTGGGATATAATACTGTTTTTAATTTAAATATTGAAACTATAATTGTTCACCTCTTTAACTGGGAGAAGATTTAATTGATTTAACACTTGCGGTAGAAGCGACACATTAAAAATTTTCCTTAGTTTGTTTTCTGGTATATATATATTTTAAAAAATTGTGAAAAAAAATTAAATATAAATGTATTATGTGTTGGAATTTGGAAAAAGCAATCAAGTTCAACTGTGTTCATAACATTGATGCAAAAAATAAAATAATTTATTTTGCTTAATTGCATATTTAAATTCTATCCGAAATAATCTGTGCAATACGTGATTATTAACCAAAAATTGAATTAAACTGATTCATTTGAATAATTTGCAAAGCCATTTTAGAAATCAAGTTATTCCATCACTTTGATTAAAAAATATTATTTGATTTTTAATTTTTATTCGGATATCACATATTATTAACTAAATTTCTTAATACATATAAAGACAAAATAGTTAATGGAATGGATTCTATTCGATTTTATTGTACATATTCAATTCAATTTTAGATTTTGAATACCATAAAATATATTCAGTTAAATCGAAATCAAATTGGTTCGATTGGTTCGGTTAACCGAATGCTGATATAATCCGAAACCTTTTTATAAGAAGGCAAGCATTACATACTCACATAGTCTTATAAATATCAAATACCCATTTCTATCTCTGCGTACGAATCTCTTTGTTGATTTCGCTTTTCTTCGTGAAATTCCAGAGTTGAATAAGGAAAATGGCAACTATAGACGAAAGTGCTTCTGCTAAGCGGTGGCTTCCTCTTGAAGCTAATCCAGATGTTATGAACCAGGTATCCTTTCTTTTTCTATAAATTTATTATCTTTTAATCAATTTCTTCTTGATTGTTTTATCATGCAAATTTTTTGAAGAATAAAATCGAAAATGAAAAAGAAAAATTTGCTGATTGTAATGAGTTCAGTCATTTTGCCTTAGGGATAAGTGGGGAAGAGATTCTCTCTTATTAGAATAACTTTTTGTTTTGGGATTTATTTGGAGGCAAATTTTTTAGTTGACTGTTTCTTTGATATCTTTATTGTGCAGTTTCTTTGGGGCTTAGGTCTTCCCGAGAGTGAAGCTGAGTGCTATGATGTTTATGGCTTAGATGACGAACTCTTGGAAATGGTTCCTAAACCTGTACTTGCTGTTCTTTTTCTCTATCCCATAACCCCACAGGTTTGTTTCATTAAAAATTTTTTCTTTTTCACTTAGGCCATTCTGAACTTAAGGACTTCTTTTTTACTACCTCTTTTATTTGTTTCTCATGATCTTTTTGTGTCTCAACTCTTAAAGTTGTATTTAGTGATAATCAGTGCCAAAACTTTGGGTTGCACCAAGCATGAGCACCTGAAATGTGTTAAAACTACTAAATTCTTTTATATTCTGAAAATATATACTGGGATTTTAAATTTTATTGTTCTATTAAGGAGGGAACTTAATCCTTTTAATCTGGATTGGTAGCATTGAAAATGTACTTGTCTCTTGATTTCACGAATATTTCGATTCTTTTTCAGAGTGAAGCAGAGAGACTGCAGCAAGAAGCTGAGAAAAAGGTGGGAACCATGAGATTTAATCATATACTGAGTGTGAATCTCGACTCTTGTCTCTAGATGTGTCGTGTTTGTTATCCAGAGGCTTTTTCTGCAAATAAACATATCTGTGAGACTGTGAAGTTGTAGTGTGCATCCAGACTGCCGTAAATATTATGGAATCAATAAGAGAATTAATCATTAAGATTTCTGTTATTTGCCAATCCGATTGATGGTGCCCTAAATAGCCCATGAACTTTGCATGGAACACTGGTTCATACACCTTCTGCAGAGTGCAGGTATTTTATATGAAATGTCACTTATAGAATAAAGAATCAAGGCTCATAAGCTTCACTATGTTGCTAGATATTGCTGATACATAGTGATATAGTAACCTCTTGGACTGCTTGAAAGGCCTGTAGATTTTTGTTGATCTCATTTGCTATATGCCATCCTAGTGTGGATATTTGATGTTGGCACCTGCCTCCATGCTATTGGCAAACAATGGTTTTGGTCTAGACTGAAGAGTCTACTTCAGCTTAAGCATCTCAGTTTCTGGTTAATGCTTGCCATACAGTCAGATGAGATTCATATTTAGACCTCTTGTTAATTGTTAAGCTGCTGCTTTTTGGTTTTATAACTTCTTCTTTATGACATCCAGAAATGAGGAGTCTTTCTAGAATCTTTACTTGAGAAAACTTTAGAAGGCTGTCTGTTATTGAGAATTAGCACTTTTTCCCCCCTTACTATGTGGTTTTGATAGTAATGGCTTGAAAATATAATACATACTGCCTGTCCCTTAGTTTTTACTTTATCTTTGACTGTTCTAGTGTGAATATATATGTTTATGGAAGTTTTGTTACATGATTACAAATGTCTGATTCAGTCTTTAACCTTGATTTACTTTCTGTTCGTTTTAATTGGTGTTTGACACTTCATAACGCTGTCCTTTCCACTGTAGCCATTTCTTGAGATTAGTTGAGAGTTTTATGCCTCTTTTTATCTTTTTCTTTTGGGTGGGAGGGAAGAAGGGCAATGGGAGGTGTTGGTGGAGGGAAGAATGGCAGCATCTGAAAGGGAAAGCTTGATGCTTAGAATCTTAAGATAATTATTAAAGAAGATACTCCTTAAAAAAAAAAAAAAAAAAGAAAGAAATATTATGCCTTATTCACTGGATATTTTTTGCTCCCCCCCCAACCCCTTCTATCGGGAAAGATATTTCATTATCTAGAATGCTGTAAGATGCACCATAGTTAAATTTATTTTTCTTTGACAATTTGATTATGATGCTTTCCTGTGTTCTGGCTACAGGAACTTAGCAATAAAGTGTATTTCATGAAACAAACTGTGGGTAATGCTTGCGGAACAATCGGGCTTCTTCATGCTGTTGGCAACATTACTTCAGAGATCAAGCTTCGTAAGTTTTTTTTTTTTTATTCCTGAATCTTGCACTCTCCCCCAGCCCAACCCAAGAAAGAGAAAAAGAAAGATTATAGAGCCAAGAACTTTGACAATTGGATTAATGGCACTACCAGGTTGCCTATGTGCTTGAGTTTAGTTGCATCTGATCATAATATGGTAGATCAAGATATAAGGGGCCGTGCCAAATCGGCAAGATTTACATGAGAATAAGAGCTCTTGCTTTGCTGGATGACTGGACCTATTATGTTAAGCATTTTCATTTCTCAGGCTGGTGAACAATAGAACATGCAACTGACCAAATTGTAGGGATGATAATTAGAATGGTATATTTCCTGTTCTGTTGAAACTTATAGATTGTCATGCAGGAAGAGGTTTAAATATTCTATTGCCCTTGTCCTAAAATTTGCTAGTCAGACCCATATGATGTTGATGTTAATAGCAAAGTTAGCAGCATAAGTCTAGCTTTTGGAATAGCATACATTTTATGGTGAAGAAACATCTTGTAAATGCTAGGAGTTATGAATTGAATTACCTCTTCTATTACTATTAGTTGTGCGACCTTATTTCAAAACCCCAGTTGCATTAACTTTTAACTTACTTTTAGTATTTAACTTGTTATTTTCAGTTGAAGGGTCATTCTTGGATAGGTTTTTCAAGTCGACAGCACAGATGGATCCTCTGGAGGTTACTTTTTTTTTCTTCTTGTCCCAGTCCTGTTTCTCTTTCCTTTATAAACCTCTATATTTACACAGAGTTTGACATTGATGTCAACTTAATATGGTTGCCTTATATCTCTCTTCTTATTGTTTTCCTTTCCTTTTTATTTATTTTGTGCAGCGTGCTGCATTTCTTGAGAATGATAGAGAAATGGAAGTTGCTCATTCTGTAGCAGCTACAGCTGGTGATACAGAGGTAATTGCTTGATGTTCAGTTTTTATTGAATGGTAATGTTCATGTTGTTTCTTCTTGGGACAGAATATGGATATGCTGACCTTAAAGACTAATATTATCTGAAAACAGAAGCACGCTTAATCCTTCCTATCTAATGTTTATAATTATTATCAGGCTCCTTTGAGATCTCCATTTTAGACTATCTGTGATGAGGACATTAAATAATAAAGAGTTGGATATTCACTGAGTTGAAGTGTGTTCCCCCTGGCAAAAGACTTGAGTAGTAAATGTATAATATTTGATGTTGGGGGAAGTTTATTTTAGTTAATGTAGTATACTTATTGGGAAAAGATGCAGTAATCAGAATGGGGTACTCTAACTGCAGAAAAGAAATGGCTGGTACATCCTGGACTGTAAAGGACCATAAAGTTTGTCCACAGATATCGTGCCAAATGACTAAGATAAAATGTCATTGAAAAAGTTATTCAACATGGGTAACCCAAAGCAAACTAAGTTAGCAAATGGGTTCTACTAATAGTTCGGCCTTCAACCACCTTAGTTTGGAGGGTTTGATGAGTTAGCAAAGTGTCAAGTGTCAGGAAGTTTTATCTATTGAGCATTGAGAAGGCTGCATTGGTCTTCAGACTTAATAGTGACAGGCTAAAACAAGTGATTTGGCTAGGATTTAGGAATGAAGGTGTGGGTTTAATCTATATGTTAAGTTGCAGAGGGCACCAGCTTCATCGTGCCTGATGGGAGAGTGACATCTGTAAGTGATATGGATTAGGGATTTGTAAATGTTCTTTTTCCTTCCTCGTGTCAATCAAATGAATAAAATTACTGAAAACTAGCGACACATTTATCTTTATTTTCTTCCGCTAAGATCCTGATTCATTTTTTTTATCAATTTTTCTATGCGCAGGCTTCAGATAATGTTGACACTCATTTTATCTGCTTCACATGTGTGGAAGGTATATACTTTTAGACAGTGATTCACTCTCTGTGTGCATCTCTGAGCATGAAAGACCAATGAGATAAAAAGCAACAATATGCTGTACTTAACCAGAGATGTTTGCAAAATAGAATTACTGTAGTTATGCTTCCATTCATGGTTACTATCTGTGGCTATGTTATATGCAGGGCAACTTTTTGAGCTTGATGGAAGAAAGTCGGGACCAATACTTCCATTCATAGTTAACTATCTGTGGCTATGTTATATGCAGGGCAACATTTTTGAGCTTGATGAAGAAAGTCGGACCAATATCACATGGCCAAACCTTCACCAGGGAGCTTATTGCAGGTGCATATTTTGTAATCTTTCAGCATAGGACTTTTTTCCTCCTTGGTCTTTCTAGTGTTAGCCTATGTGCTGCTCAGAAGGGAAATAAAAGGGAACATTTTTATCAAAGCCCCAACTTGCCATTCATTATTGGTGGCAATAATTTATATCAAGACATTGGATGACATTTTATTAATCTATATCAATCTTACTTGTGTATTTGATGATGTTTTATTAATGACAGGATGCAACCAAAAGTCATAAGGAAAATGATTCAGAAAAATCCTGACTCCCTCAACTTTATGTAATTGCTATTTCAAAGAAATCGAGGTGCTTTTTAAGGTTTAGGCCCATTCCAGATAGTTTTGAAATTGGTTTCACTTTTTGTTTCATTCAAGCCATTCCATCCTTGATGCAGTCAGTTGCAGACTTCAATGGTGCCACTTTTTTGGTCATCAGTTGGTAGACGGGCATAATTCTGTTTTTCACACTTACGTGTGCAACTTAAATCTTACATAAAGGAGGTCTTTTGCTATATGACTTTTGATGAATTTAGCCAAGGGTTGCCTCTGCCATGTTTAAATTCCATATATATATACTATATATATATATTATAGTCCACATGGAAGCTTATATATATATATAGTCCAACATGAATCTTATCCTTACACCATCGGTTTGGGTGAGAAGAAATCATATTATAATTGATTATATATTCAAAAAATTGATATGCTGAATGATTGGTCCCCTTCTCTCTATAGCTTGCTCGAATAAATTTATTTTATTTTCTGTATGATTTGATGCAATTCATATCTTTCGGCAAAGAGGTTGTTCGATGAATTTACAATTTTATCATTTGCAGTGTAGTTATGTTGATTGTCTGCACTTCGTATAATTATTTATCAAGAAGACTCTATATTGAACATTCTTCAATGATTGATACTTATGGCTTGCTTGAAGACTCTACATCTTTCCCCAATCCCCACATGTTACATTCCCCAAAAAGGCCAGATTCAGACAAATTTTCTTGTTCATACAATAATAAAGAATTTTCAGTTTCTGAATGGTGAATGTGTAAGAGTTTTCTTGTTCAGACGATAGCATGGCAAATCCGACTTTTCGTGGTGTTTTCATGCAAATTTGATACTAGGTAGGTACCTTTTCTCTAGGATTGTAAAAGAAAAGAAAGCAGAATTATCTCGATACCCTGCTGGGTATCAAACCCATTTGCAGCTTGATTTTTATCTGCTAAAGAAAAAGGAGAAAACATCAGACACAGGCTTTATTCATATGGTCTTACGAGATTTTATAGCATCTCTACTATATGATTAACGTTGTTAACCTTTACTTTAAAAAAGAAAAAACAAAAGGAAACACTTAACATTCTGCGATAGATCTGAACTTCATGAGAACAGAGAATCAAAATTTTAAAAACTAGAGCTGAAAAGGCGCCGAGGGGGCAAGGGTACTTCAACATATCCTTCTAACATTTGCAGAACCATTTTCATCGAAGGTCTTTTTGAAGGATCTTCTTGAATGCACAATATTGCTATGGCTACCCATCTGTACAGCCTGTCTTTATCAACCACAATCTCCTCATCAGATGCAACAACATCATCTACTCTCCCATCCATAAAAGAATCGCAAACCCAGTCTGTCAGTATTCCTTCTTCAGATTCCCGTTTCGGTACATTCTTTCTGCAGCAAATAATCTCCAACAACATCACACCGTAACTGTAAACATCCACTTTAGCTGTAACAGCTACATTTCTGAACCATTCTGGAGCCACATATCCTCGTGTTCCTCTGATTATCGTCAAAGTTCGACTCTGATTAGACGCTAACAGTTTTGCTAACCCAAAATCAGAAATTCTTGCTGTAAAGCAATCATCCAAGAGTATATTTTCAGGCTTTATGTCGCAATGAATTATCGGAGTTTCACAGTCTTCGTGCAAATACACAAGCCCTTTTGCAACCTCCAAGGCAATTTTCGCCCTTGTATTCCAGCCTGGTTTTGGAACTCCAAGAAGAAAATTTGCTAGTGTACCATTAAAATTTGCTTAGCGCCCTTGTATTCCAGCCTGGTTTTGGAACTCCAAGAAGAAAATTTGCTAGTGTACCATTCGTCATGAACTCATAAACCAAAAGGCGACCAGTTCCCTCTTCACAGAAACCAACTAACCGGACAAGATTCTTGTGACATGTCCTTCCAATTGCTTTCATTTCAGTTCTAAATTCCCTGTCAGCTTCTTGAGTCAACTTATCCAATTTCTTGATTGCAACTACGTTACTTGAACCAAATTTCAGGTTTCCTTTATAGACAATTGCAGAAGAACCTCTACCAAGCTCCTCTTTGAAGTTATCAGTTGCTTCCTCAAGTTCCTGATAACTAAACATAGGCAGATTTGTTTCTAAAAAGGTTGAAACTTGAATTACGCCGTTTGATTTCTTTTTGAATTTCAGGAAAAGAATTAGAGGAACTACGATTAAGAGCAATCCATTAAAGACAACAGAGCTAGCGAGCGAACCAATAAGGATGGAGCACTTACCTTGTTTCTTGTTTGTGCAGATAGGGCCAGGGTAATCCAGAGGAGCACCTTTTCTGATTTTGACAAGAGCTTTGCTCGCTCCCATTTCAACTCTCCCATTACCAAGGGGTAGTCTTTTCTTCCAACAAAGTGTACCATAAATCGCAACAGCACAAGAACAATCTTGCAAGCAAGAAGTTCTGCACTCAGCTTCACTGTAAGGTTCTAGGCGTTCATAATCTCCGAGAGGCCAATTCACATTTGGAAGCTCTTTTATCTCATATAACTCCTCCATTTTCTCTGATTCATCCTCAACTCCACACCCTAAAGGAAAATTCGGTTTGCAGCCGCCAAACAAGTTATTTCCATCCATGAATGAATACCCAGGTGGGCATGTACAATTAGGCCTCCCGTTTATCATACTGCAATAGCTATTATACCCACAAGCACCACTACCGTAGTTATTAAATATAGAAGTGCAAATATCTAGAGGGATGTATTGCGCGATTGACCAACTTCGATCGCCAACAGAGCCTCTAGGATAGACATATTTCGTTAATACTCCATTATAATCAAGAGTAGCGCGATAGTAGTTTCCTGCTACACTAGCCACAGATTCTTGCGTTACCCATTGGAGTTGCGCAGTCAGTCCATCTGCCTTTACTATGAAGATATCTTCGAAAACAAGCTTATTACCAGAATTGGAACCATTTGCAGAAGTTCCACTGCTAAAATAATAAGGGTACCTGGATTTAGTTGGCCAGGCAAGAGGAGCGAGCTTAAGATCACCATTATCGAAGTAAAGCTCAAACCTTCCTCTAGAGAAGTCAGTTTCTGTTAGCCTAGAATACAAGGAAGTTTCTGATTCTAGTATTTGAGAAGGTAAAATTGTGTCTGTAGGATTTTTGAAGCTTTCCCATAAGTTAAAAGAGGAGTAGTTACTAACAAGAACTAAGTTTCCTGTGTTGAGAATAGCAGCATGGGAAACATTTTCAGTCTGGTCAATCTCAGTCTTCCATAATAGTACTCCATTTGGATCAGTAAGTACAAGACCTTTCGCTGTAAGCTCGAGCCTGGATCCTTCTTGCGTTGCATTATCTCCATTTGCAGACCAAATAATAGTTTTCTCAGGAATTTGATCAAACCAGATGGCAAGCAAGAAAAGATTTGTGTTCTTGAGTTTTTGGAAACCGAAAGCAAAGTCTCCAGAAGGTGAAAGCCATGAAGATAAGTTTTTGTAATTTGCAGTTAATGACGAGCTTAAAGTTATGTTCTCCAAGCCAAAAATGGGGTATAGAAGATAGCAGAGGGTTAGAAGGACAAGTTTAGCCCCAGCCATGGAATGGAAGCCAACACTCAAGTTCGTTTTGACAGAGGGTTAACAAATAAAAGGTCGCAAATCTTTCTATAAATTCAAATGAGTTTGCATACCAAATTAATGGAGTTTCCTTCAATTTTCCAAAGAGAAGAATTAAACATCAGCGTGGACTAAAAAACCTGCAGGTCAAACAAACGTTCTTTCTGGGGCAAAATAAATATCTAGTTATATATAATTGTCAAAATAAATAACTAGTTATCCATAATTATCAAAATAAATAAAAAATCCCATGTTTAGATAGAAACCTCAAATTAAAAATCAAATTCTTGCTATGAAGTCAAGTGAGACATCATCTATTGTACAACAAGATATAATTTAGTAGTCAGTGCATATATGACCTCACAGTAGATTCAGATTTGAATCTCGTTCTTCAAACTAAAAAAAAAAAACACCACCTGCTATCAACAATAACAATAAAGGTAGAATGCAATTGATGCTAACATGGGTTTCCTATTGATTTAGTAAAAATTGAAATATTTTATTTGAAAATTGATAAAATATTAGTATTATTTCATTTTTAACTTGAAAGGTAGAATGCAATTAATCTCTGAACTTTAAAGTATTATTGTTAAACAATTCAAAATAGAGTGTAATTGCAATAATTCTCAAAGTTAAAAACAGTATTTCTATCATTCAAATGGATTGGCAGGTCAAAATGAAGTTTCTTTTCAATTTTCCATTTAGTGAACGAGTCAAACACGAGGTTGCAGAGCAAAATAAAGTTTCCTTTCAAAAAGTTAATTTGATGAATGACGGATCTACTTGGGCTTCTTGATCATTTTGATTTTTCTACAGACTGCTCTATATCCCATTCATTTTCTAATTCTACGTTAACGTGGGATTTCTTTCTCTAATGCAAACCGTTTCGAAGAAAAAAAAAAAAACGAAAGACTAATAAAAGATACACGCACAAATCAGTTTAATGATGGTTTTTGAAAATGATAAATCCTACTTGACGACATGCACGTTTAGTTGATAAACTTTCACAAATCAGTAGAAAACGCAACGTCATTTATGCATACTCTCACAATTCAATAGAAAACGTCCCATCGTTTATGCATACTGATCTATTTATCATTTTCACTATTTAAACGAGGGATAGTTGGCTAAAACCATTAGACTTGTCGTTTATCCAAGTTATTTTGGAAAATCTTAAGTGTGCTATTTTGGCTTCACATTCCTATACTTTGTTCACAAAGAGGGAATTTCTTCTAATTTATTTCTTTTTGCTGACAGAATCACAGCACAAGAAGGGCCTTTTTTTTTGGGGGGGGGGGGGGGGCTTTTTTTTGGGGGGGGGGGGGGGGGAGGAGGATATGGGGGGGGGGGGGGGAGGAGGATATGATGATAGCTTCCATACTTATGATGCAACAATGGTCCATGATGAGAAATATTACCGATCCAAGAGCTAATCATCCAGGTACATGTTCTGCATTGTATATGGTATGTCCTCCATAGATTGTATGTCTTCCATTTTCCTTCAAATTTGTTAAATCTGGACCATAGAAGTAATTAATCAAATTCATTAATAATTAATTGGCCGTTATAATAAGTTGGATTTATTATTAACATTTCTAACAGATTTCTATCTTATTGATTTCTAAATTTCAGGAGACGGTCTCCAAATATTTACAAAGCAGATTGCTTTTAATAGTGTTGGTCACCGGATTTGTTCATGACATGTTATTAGTGTTGTGGGGTCTCTCTAATATGTGGGACCCACACAAGTTTGAAGAAAAAAAAAAAAGGTAAAACAAGTTTTTTTTCTTGGCAGTCAAAGAAGGCCACAGAACGAAGAAAGAAAGAAAAAAAGGAAGGAAAAAATGGACGTGTGATTAACGCATTCATTCAGTGGACATGTTAATAACGCGTCCCCTTCTCCTATTTATAGGAGAAGGTTTTTCACTAAACAATGCACAAAACATAAACGAAGAGATCTACACATTTAAGTGTAGAAAATTTTAAGAAATGGTTCCTAAAATTGGGAAAGAGAGAAAATAGTGAGAATTATAGTTTTTGGGGTGTTTTTTTTTTGGGGAAACACTTAGAATACCACTATTTTTGTAATCTCTTTTGTACCTACTATTTTTGAGTGGAAGAATTATTAGGAGTTTTTGTCTCTTGGACGTAGCCCATAACAGTTGAAGGGTGAACCACGTAAATCTCGGTGTCTTTATTTTTATCTGGCATTTACGATAATTATTTAATTTTTACCGTGGTTATTATTTCTGATGGATTCGATCGTCAATATACAATACGTAATTATTAGAGCATTTTTCCACGGGCCCTACTCGGGATAAGTTATAATCCCAACAATTAGAAATTTAGAATTTATATAGCTCAAGTTCACTGACCATGGCTAAAAATTATGCAAGTCTGATACAAAATTGTGACCATAGCCTGTCTTAGGGATGATATTTTTTGCTCTGATATGGTAATGCTGGAAGCATAATTTTCCAACAACCAAGTGTTTAATGAATTTTATTCTATGCTACAGAAATTTAAATTTTGGCTATCATACATTACAGTTGATTGATTACAAAACTTGCTTTGAATTTATGATATTTGTACAAGGGTTGCTTGCTAGGACTTCCTCTTAATTTATTGTCTTTTTGTCAAAAAAAAGATCAGGAATAAATGTCAATTCAGACTCTAATCTTATTTAACGGGATCAAAAAGATCAAATTTATCTTCTTCAGACAATAATTATTTTAAAAAATTAAAAATATCATATTTAAAATTTTAGATCAATTTATCCCTTGAACTTGTTTTAAAATTTTTACAAAGTAATAAATTGATTTAATTCGACGGGATTGAATATTTTCCTTTTTTGTTCTAGAGCATCATCTTGGTAACACACTAAATTTACAAAACATGAAGTATAACTTAATATGTTCAACACAAGAACTACATGGATTTCACATCAATTTTAAAATGTTTAAATTAATTTATATTTTTATAAACTAAAAATTATCAGTTAAGATGAGAATATAATATACTTCATATATAGTTTTCCTTTAATTCATATTTAATTAATTTTTTAAAATAAATTATACAGTCTGATCCGAACTGTAATCTTAAATGTTTATAAATACAATAAAAAATCAACGGCTAAATTAACTCAAAATATTAAATTCGATCTTTTTAATCATTTTGAACAAATTCATGAGTTAAATTAGCTGAAAAGATCAAATCTGATCTTTTTAATCTCGCTTAACAAATTTAATAGCTAAATTGAACTTTAATTCAAAAAGACTTCTTGACATGTTGGATATAATTTTTTCTCAACAGTTTTTATATCAAACAAAAGGTAAGTCTTCCCCTTGACCCCTTCATTATATATGGTTATGGCAGCTATTCAGCTGTTGAAAATGACTGGAGTTGAAGAAAAATGATATATTTATTGCTACATATGAACTGCAAAATTGTCAAATATTATAAGCTCTGATTTTGCAGAAGCATGGATCCCACCTGACAATGTAATAATGTGAGGTAGATGAAGATGACAGTGTGAAACAAAATTATTTAGGGCTTCAAAAATGTTGAAACTTGAAATTAAATTTTGAGAAGCAAAGGAGTAGTTAGTGATCAATGGTTGAACTGTTGTGAACTTTGAAAATCGTTGGAGTTGAAGGAAAGAAAAGTATAGAGTCAAACCTTTGAAAGTCAAAATGGGCTATTGGATTGGATTTGGATAACCCAACTTGCGGCAGTATGGGCTTACTTGTGCACGTGTGCCTCTTGCCTACGAGACCGGCTTCACAGATTTTATGTACGAGTCCGTTCAATCTGACCGAATAGATTTATAATAATTGAAAATTGGATAAAATACTGTGTAAAGCATTTAATAGTGAACTTAATTAGATCAGTTCGGATTTAGTTTGGTTGTTTTGAACCGAAAAATGATATGCCTAAAATAAATGTCAATTTGATTGATTTGCTCTAACTAATATAAGATTCTAAAATTTCAGTTGATTCATAATATATACAGATGAAGCTAATTGTTTTAATTAAAGCAAAGAATTTACAAATGTATTAATTTAACTAATATAAGATTCTAAAATTTCAGTTGATTCATAATATATACAGATGAAGCTAATTGTTTTAATTAAAGCAAAGAATTTACAAATGTATTAATTTCGATTCATATAAACATCTTATCATTAATGGAAATCGGAACCAAAAATTTAATATAATATAAAAAAGTTATTGTATGATGTTATTTGCATTTAGAGAATATTTCTATCCATTCCTTTATTGCCTTATTGCAATTCTTGTCAATGAATTTTGGTAGTACTGAATCCAGAGTGTAGCCAAAAATAAATAAAGCAAAGAAACCATGGAGGAAGTCAATACATTTATATGCTCAGTACACAGGATATGAAAGCTATAGTTCTGAATTATCCATAAGAATCTTCAACTATTCCATTCTTTTTTTATTTTTTCTTTATTTTATATATATTTATATTAAAAAAACAATTTTAGAGTTTAATTAATTATTTATTTATGTGAAACAAAATAATAGATTATGAGTTATAATTAACTAAATATACAAGTAAATAATTTATCAGCATGGGGTACTCTAACTGCAGAAAAGAAATGGCTGGTACATCCTGGACTGTAAAGGACCACAAAGTTTGTCCACAGATATCGTGCCAAATGACTAAGATAAAATGTCATTGAATAAGATATTCAACATGGGTAACCCAAAGCAAATGAGTTCTACTAATAGTTCGTCCTTCAACCACCTTAGTTTGGAGGGTTTTGATGAGTTAGCAAAGTGTCAAGTGTCAGGAAGTTTTATCTATTGAGCATTGAGAAGGCTGCATTGGTCTCCAGACTTAATAGTGACAGGCTAAAACAAGTGATTTGGCTAGGATTTAGGAACGAAGGGGTGGGTTTAATCTATATGTGAAGTTGCAGAGGGCACCAGCTTCATCGTGCCTGATGGGAGAGTGACATCTGTAAGTGATATGAATTAGGAATTTGTAAATGTTCTTTTTCCTTCCTTGTGTCAATCAAATGAATAAAATTACTGAAAACTAGCGACACATTTATCTTTATTTTCTTCCGCTAAGATCCTGATTCATTTTTTTTATCAATTTTTCTATGCGCAGGCTTCAGATAATGTTGACACTCATTTTATCTGCTTCACATGTGTGGAAGGTATATACTTTTAGACAGTGATTCACTCTCTGTGTGCATCTCTGAGCATGAAAGACCAATGAGATAAAAAGCAACAATATGCTGTACTTAACCAGAGATGTTTGCAAAATAGAATTACTGTAGTTATGCTTCCATTCATGGTTACTATCTGTGGCTATGTTATATGCAGGGCAACTTTTTGAGCTTGATGGAAGAAAGTCGGGACCAATAACACATGGCCAAACCTCACCAGGGAGCTTATTACAGGTGCATATTTGTAATCTTCAGCATAGACTTTTTTCCTCCTTGGTCTGTTCTAGTGTAGCCTATGTGCTGCTCAGAAGAAAAAAGGGAACAATTTTTATCAAACCCAACTTGCATTCATTATTGTGGCAATAATTTATATCAAGACATTGGATGCACATATAATCTATATCAATTCTTACTTGTGTATTTGATGATGTTTTATTTAATGACAGGATGCAACCAAAGTCATAAGGAAAATGATTCAGAAAAATCCTGACTCCCTCAACTTTAATGTAATTGCTATTTCAAAGAAAGCCGAGGGTGCTTTTTAAGGTTTAGGCCCATCCAGATAGTTTTGAAATGGTTTCACTTTTAGTTCATCCAGCCATCCATCCTTGATGCAGTCAGTTGAAGACTTCATGTGGCACTTTTTTGGTCATCAGTTGTAGACGGGCATAATTCTGTTTTCACACTACTGTGCAACTTAAATCTTAGCATAAGAGGTCTTGCTATATGACTTTGATATTCTAGCCAAGGGTTGCCTCTGCATGGTTTAAATTCCAATATATATATATATATATATATATCAAGGGTTGCTTTGATATTCTAGCCAAGGGTTGTCTCTGCATGGTTTAAATTCCAACATATATATATATATATATAGTCCAACATGAATCTTATGCTTACACCAATGGTTTGGGTGAGAAGAAATCATATATGATAATTGATTATATATTCAAAAAATTGATATGCTGAATGGTTGGTGCCCTTCTCTCTATAGCTTGCTTGAATAAATTTATTTTATTTTCTGTATGATTTGATGCAATTCATATCTTTCGGCAAAGAGGTTGTTCGATGAAATTACAATTTTATCATTTGCAGTGTAGTTATATTGATTGTCTGCACTTCGTATAATTACTTATAAAGAAGACTCTATATTGAACATTCTTTAATGATTGATACTTATGGCTTGCTTGAAGACTCTACATCTTTCCCCAATCCCCACATGTTATATTCCCCAAAAAGGCCAGATTCAGACAAAATTTTCTTGTTCATACAATAATAAAGAATTTTCAGTTTCTGAATGGTGAATGTGTAAGAGTTTTCTTGTTCAGACAATAGCATGGCAAATCCGACTTTTCAGGGTGTTTTCATGCAAATTTGATACTAGGTAGGTACCTTTTCTCTAGGATTGTAAAAGAAAAGAAAGCAGAATTATCTCGATTACCCTGCTGAGTATCAAACCCATTTGCAGCTTGATTTTTATCTGCTAAAGAAAAAGGAGAAAACATCAGACAAAGGCTTTATTCATATGGTCTTACGAGATTTTATAGCATCTCTACTATTTGATTAACGTTGTTAACCTTTACTTTAAAAAAGAAAAAACAAAAAGAAACACTTAACATTCTGCGATAGAGCTGAACTTCATGAGAACAGAGAATCAAAATTTTAAAAACTAGAGCTGAAGAGGCACCGAGGGGCCAAGGGTACTTCAACATATCCTTCTTGTTAAAGTTACAGCTACAGCTATTGATGCAAGTGTTGTTGACAATTTTTGGAGGTATTTTGTTAAAGTCATTTAGATTTTGTTGTATTGTATTTTGTTTTGAAATCAAGAGGTAAGTGAACTACCTTGCTCTTTAGCGTAGTTGAGTGAACAACCTTTCTTGACTTATGGGGAAGGTTGGTGAACAAACTTTAGAACAGCTCTACTATAAATGATTTACATTTGCAATGTAAATGAATTAACAAGCAATTTAATTGTTTCTTCACCTCACCAAAAATCTGCAGCTTTTTTCTTTTTCCTGCAGATTTCCTTCTCTTCCTTAATGTTTCTGCTCTTCATAAACCAAACAAGTTGGATATCAGAGCAACCTTGATCTCAAAGGGCTGTTGTGTGTGTTTGAGTTGAAAGTCATAGAGAAAGCCAACCAAATAAACCAGATTTGTGAAGTTATTTCTGTTTATTGCTTTTCCCTCAAATGGCTTTCCAGCAGCATGTCTCTTTCACCACCTCATTTTTTAATGTGGGGAAACTATCATGTTTGGGCTGTGAAGATGAGAGCTTATTTTTCAGGGGAGCTCTGGCATTTATGGCAGTATGTGGAGGAAAAAGAGTACCTCCACCTCTTATCAAAAAATAATCCAACCTTCAGCAGATTAGACAACATGAAGAAGAGGTTGGCTAAGGCTCCAAAAAGTCTCTGTCCTTTATTCCATGCCAGCTGTTGCACGATCCTTCATACCAGATTTATGACATGTGAGACAGACATGAAGCTTGGAGGAAGTTAAAAATTGAGTATCATGGATCTGTGAAAAAACTAGGACAGAATGCAGATATTCAATTTAAGAAAAGAATTGAAATGTTGAATGAAGAAATGAAAAGGTGAAAGATTATGATTTATAGAGGTATGAAAATTGCTAAACCAAATTCAATTGTTGGAGAGAGTTTAGAAGAGAAGAGAATTTGTTGGAGAAAAGTTATTGGTGACTCTCCCTGAAAATTTGAAAGCCAAGATTTCTTCTCTTGAAGGAAACTTGGGACATGTCACCAAATATCCTTGAATGTTGCTTTCAATTGCTTCTTACAAGCTGAATAGAACAAAGAAAAGCCTATAGGGAGAAGAAACCATTGGAGAGAAGGCTCTTGTTAGTGACTCGATAAAACAAATGCAGAAGGAGGTTCAAAGGCCAGCACACTGACAGAAAACCAAAAATGAAGAAGAATTTTCAGAAAAAACATTGGAGAAGGACAGATTTCCCACCTTGATCCACATTGCAAAAAACAAATTCACACTTGAGGAACTACTGCTGGTTCGACCCTGGAGCTCAATGTAAGGTTTGTAAGCAATTTTGGTCACACGAGAAAGTTTGTTCTAAAAACCAGGAATCCAACAAACACAAGCCCATCATTGCCACAAGTCACGAAAATTCTGAAAGTATTGGAAGAACAACTATTCTGCAGTAAATTGAAATTGAAAAATGTGGTGTCTCATTGAAGCTAAAGAAGCATGGCTTGTTGATAGTGGCTGCACTAACCACATGACACCAAACTGGTGAATTTCGACGTAGCTTGGATACAAGTATTCTTCAAAAGTTTCAGCTTGGAGATGGTAGGCTTTGTTGATGTCAAAGGCAAAAGGGAGATGTATGTTCCAAACTCCTTCAGGTACAAAGCTTGTTTCCGATGCTCTTTACGTGATTACGGAACTAAATCAAAGCTTGTTTTCGGTTCGGTCAATTGCTGGATAAAAGAAGTTTTACAAGTTTTGCTATTTAAAGATAAAACTTGTGAATAGTGATCCTTCCTGGCTCAAAGTTATTTTGCTTGTCAAAAATGAAAAGTTAGAAGCTTTCCTCTAAATTTAATAGACTTCAAGGAAAGAATCTTGCTTGAGTCATAAGAAGAATCTGATTTGTGGCATAGAGACTTGGTCACGACCAATCTCAATTCATTAAATTGCTACATCCAAAGAAGTTAGTTGCTGATTTGCCATCTATTAGTTGAAGTAAGACAAGAAGTATATGTGAAATATGTCAGTTATGGGCAAACTCAGCCCAAACCCTTTCCATCTTATCAAGCATGGAGAGCTTCTATGAATACTTGAATTAATACACACTGGATGTGTTGTGGCCCTATGAGTGTCTCTCTTACAATGGCTAGCAAGTCATTTTCTAGGTTGTTATTGATGACTACACGCAGATTTTGCTGGTATATTTCCTCCCAATTCAAAATTGAAGTTTTCAAAATGTTTCTTGAAGTTTTAAATCATGGTAGAGAATCAAGCTGGCTCCCCAAATCAGATTTTAAGATCATTTTTGATAATGGGGACATGAATTTACGATCCAATCATTTCAAGCAATATTTGCAAGACGCTGGCATTCACCATCAATTAACAGTAGCTTACACACCTCAACAAAATGGTGTAAGTGAAAGAAAGAATCGATCTGTAGATGAATATGGCGAGATGGCTCTTGTTTGAGAAAATCTACCCAAAGTTCCTTTGGGCTAGAAGCTGGGTAAACATGCCTGTATATCTTCAAAATCGGCTATCTTCAACCAAAGCTATTGATGGACAAACTCCTTTCGGAAAGCTGGGTTTGGAGTTACACCATCGGTTGGTTCATCTCAAAATCTTTGGAAGCATATTGTATATCATTTATTCCAAATGCAAAAGAGGGAAATTGGATCAACGAGCTTGAAAAAGGATTTTTAGTAGGCTACAGCAGTGACATCCAAAGCCTACAGAATTTGGAATCCTGTTACTTAAACAGGTATGTATGTCTCACGCAGGAAGTTGTTCAAATTCCGATGGAGGAAGGTGGAAATGGGATTTGGAAGTAAAATGGACCAGAAAATCTAAATCAATTCTTGATTTTCAGCAAAGAAGCAAGAACTTCCAGTTGACAATGAAGAAGATCAATTGAGATTGATTGATGCAATTTTAGAGAACTAAGATCCTAGAGGAGAAATTTTACAGCAAATGTAATGTTGTCTCACTTGAAACCCACTCAGGTGGATGAAGCCTTAAAATTGCCTTCGAGTGGAGAGCTGCCATGGAGGAGGAGTGAAGATGGATTATGGAAATGAACGAACATGGATTTTAGTTCCTTAGGACCATTGAATAAGCATATAATTGGAACTAAAATGGTGGGTATTCAAATTGAAATTTAAATTTCTGATGGCTTCCATTCAATAAGCACAAGCAAGATGATGTTGTTAAAGGGCTACGCTAACAGCAAGGGGTTGATTTACAGAACCTTTGCACCAGTTGCAGGATTGACACTATCAGATTGATTTTGGCACTAGCAGCAAGTGGAAGGTTGGCAAGTCTTTCAATTGGATGTGAATCAGCTTTCTTAAATGGTTCTTTGAGGAAGAAGTGTATACTTGAAGCAGCCTTGAAGGTTTTTAATGATGGAAGCCAATAAGAGTGTGTTTGTTGAAGAAAGACTCTATGGTTTACAAAACAGGCCCCCAAGGACCTGGTATGCCAAGCTTGATTCATTACTTGCTGAATTTGGTTTTAACGAAGCTTGAATGAGGTAACACTTTTTACGTAACTTCAACAAGGAAGTGATGTGCTTACTCGTTTCCTGTGTATTTGTTGGACGATCTACTTGTCACAGGTTCAAAATTTACAATTAATTCAAGAATTCAGATTAAGATGTAAGCAGGTTTTTGAGATGATGATCATTGGCTTAATTGCGCTATTTCGCTGGGATTGAAATTGCTCAGATTGAGCAATGGATTTTTTATTTTCACAGAAATTTTGCTGGGAGCTGGCTTAAAAGGTATTGAACTTAGCAAATTGCAAAACCAGTGAGTACACCTACAGCCCATGAATAAAATTGCAAAAGGATGATAAGGATGATGGTTCTCACTCTATAGATGCTTCAAATTAAAGGAGAATGGTTGGTTCTTTGCTGTATTTATCTGTAACAAGACCAGATATCATGTTTGCAAAAAATTTACCGTCGAGATTCATGAATTCTCCAACTGAAAACCATCTTACAGCAGCCAAACGAGTTCTGAGATATGTGCGAGGGACTGCTGAATTTGGTTTGTTTTATAGAAGATTAAATGGTGTGAAGTTGTTGGGGTTCTCAGACAGTGATTGGGCTGGTTTATTGGATGATATGAAGAGCACTACTGGTTTTTGTTTTTCACTTGGTTCTGCTGTCATTTGCTGGGGAACAAGAAAGCAAGTTTCAGTTGCTCAATCAACTACAGAAGCAGAGTATGTTGCAGCAGCTAAATCAAGCTATTTAGTTGAGAAAGGTGTTAGTGGATCTGAATTTTCAGCAAGAAAATCCAACTAAAATACTTTGTGACAATAAATCAGCTGTTGCTATGGTTAAGAATCCAATGATGGAGCAAGGGATTTTTTTTCACAAAAAAGAAATGTTGCTTGGGAGAATGCTTAAAGTTTTGACTTAGCAAATGAAACCAGTGAGTAACACCTATAGCCCATGAATAATATTGCAAAAGGATGTGGTTCTCACTTATAGATGCTTCAACTTATAGGGCATGGTTGGTTCTTTGCAATGTATTTTATCTGTAACAAAGACCACGATATCAGTTTGCAACAAAACTTTACTGTCGAAGATTCATGAATTCTCCAAACTTGAAAACCATCTTTACAGCAGACCAAACGGTCTGCTTCCCGAAGTCGAGTTCTGAAGATATTGTGTTTACGAGGAATGCTGAATTTGGTTTGTTTTACTTAGAAGATTAACAAATTGGTGTGAAGTTGTTGGGGTTCTCAGACAGTGATTGGGCTGGTTCAGTTGACGATATGAAGAGCACTACTTGGTTTTTTGTTTTTCACTTGGTTCTGCGTGTCATTGCTGGGAACAAGAAAGCAAGCTTCAGTTGCTCAATCAAAAAAACTGCAGAGCAGAGTATTGTTGCAGCATCTGCTGCTGTTAAAACCAAGGCTATATGGTTGGAAGAAGGTATTAGTTTGATCTGATTTTCAGCAAGAAAATCCACTAAAATACTTTGTGACAACAATCGCTGTTGCTATGGTTAAAAAAATCCAAATCTTCCATGGAAAAACAAGCATAAAAAACCAAGCATATCAAAATCAAGTATCATGCAATTCGTGAAGCTGAAAAGGAAAATGAAATTCAGATTATTCATTGCAATTCTGAAGACCAAACAGCGGATATTTTCACCAAGGCATTGCAAAAACCAAGATTTGAATTTCTTAGGAATAGACTTGGTGTTTGTCTCAACTCTTGTATCAAGGAGGAGTGTTAAAGTTACAGCTACAGCTATTGATGCAAGTGTTGTTGACAATTTTTGAAGGTATTTTGTTAAAGTCATTTAGATTTTGTTGTATTTTGTTGAAATCAAGAGGTAGGTGAAATCAAGAGGGTAAGTGAACTACCTTGCTTTTAGGTAGGTTTGGTGACAAACCTTCCTTGACTTATGGAAGGTTGGTTGAACAAACTTTAGAACTTAAGCTCTACTATAAATGTTTACATTAATGTTTACATTATGCTGTAATGGAATTAACAAGAAATTAATTGTTTCTTCACACTCATAAAATCTGCAGCTTTTTCTTTTTCTGCAGAATTTCCTTCTCTTCCTTAATTTTCTGCTCTTCTAAACCAACACTTCTAACATTTGCAGAACCATTTTCATCGAAGGTCTTTTTGAAGGATCTTCTTGAATGCACCATATTGCTATGGCTACCCATCTGTACAGCCTGTCTTTATCATCCACAGTCTCCTCATCAGAGGCAACAACATCATCTACTCTCCCATCCATAAAAGAATCGCAAACCCAGTCTGTTAGTATTCCTTCAGATTCCTGTTTCGATACATTCTTTCTGCAGCAAATAATCTCCAACAACGTCACACCGTAACTTTAAACATCCACTTTAGCTGTAACAGCTACATTTCTGAACCATTCTGGAGCCACATATCCTCGTGTTCCTCTGATTATCGTCAAAGTTCGACTCTGATTAGACGCTAACAGTTTTGCTAACCCAAAATCAGAAATTCTTGCTGTAAAGCAATCATCCAAGAGTATATTTTCAGGCTTTGTGTCGCAATGAATTATCGGAGTTTCGCAGTCTTCGTGCAAATACACAAGCCCTTTTGCAATCTCCAAGGCAATTTTCGCCCTTGTATTCCAGCCTGGTTTTGGAATTCCAAGAAGAAAATTTGCTAGTGTACCATTCCAAGGCAATTTTCGCCCTTGTATTCCAGCCTGGTTTTGGAATTCCAAGAAGAAAATTTGCTAGTGTACCATTAGTCATGAACTCATAAACCAAAAGGCGACGAGTTCCCTCTTCACAGAAACCAACTAACCGGACAAGATTCTTGTGACATGTCCTTCCAATTGCTTTCATTTCAGTTCTAAATTCCCTGTCAGCTTCTTGAGTCAACTTATCCAATTTCTTGATTGCAACTACGTTACTTGAACCAAATTTCAGGTTTCCTTTATAGACAATTGCAGAAGAACCTCTACCAAGCTCCTCTTTGAAGTTATCAGTTGCTTCCTCAAGTTCCTGATAACTAAACATATGCAGATTTGTTTCTAAAAGGTTGAAACTTGAATTACTCCGTTTGATTTCTTTTTGAATTTCAGGAAAAGAATTAGGGGAACTACGATTAAGAGCAATCCATTAAAGACAACAGAGCTAGCGAGCGAACCAGTAAGGATGGAGTACTTATCTTGTTTCTTGTTTGTGCAGATAGGGCCAGGGTAATCCAGAGGAGCACCTTTTCTGATTTTGACAAGAGCTTTGGTGTCTCCCATTTCAACTTTCCCATTAGCAAGGGGTAGTCTTTTCTTCCAACAACGTTTACCATAAATCGCAACAGCACAAGAACAATCTTGCAAGCAAGAAGTTCTGCACTCAGCTTCACTGTAAGGTTCTAGGCGTTCATAATCTCCGAGAGGCCAATTCACATTTGGAAGCTCTTTTATCTCATATAACTCCTCCATTTTCTCTGATTCATCCTCAACTCCACACCCTAAAGGAAAATTCGGTTTGCAGCCGCCAAACAAGTTATTTCCATCCATGAATGTATACCCAGGTGGGCATGTGCAATTAGGCCTCCCATTTATCATACTGCAATAGCTATTATACCCACAAGCACCACTACCGAAGTCATTAACTATAGAATTGCAAATATCTTGAGGGATGTATTGCACGATTGACCAACTTCGATCGCCAACAGAGCCTCTAGGATAGACATATTTAGTTAATACTCCAGTATAATCAAGCGTAGCGCGATAGTAGTTTCCTGCTACACTAGCCACAGAGTTCTGCTACACTAGCCACAAATTTGATCTTTTTGGACAATTTAATACTGAAATTGTTTAAAATAATTAAAAATATCGTATTTAAAATTTTGGATCAATTTACCCTTGAACTTGTTTTAAAATTTTTGCAAAGTAATAAATTGATTTAATTTAACAGTTTTGAATTTTTTTTCATTTTTTGTTCTAAAGCGTCATTTTTGTAACGCACTAAATTTACAAAATATGATGTATAATACAAAATATGAAGTATAACTTAATATGTTCAACATGAGAACTACATGGATTTCACATCAATTTTAAAATGTTTAAATTAATTTATATTTATAAACTCAAAATTAGCAGATAAGATAAAGAGGATATACCATACTTCATATATAGTTTTCCTTTATTTCATATTTAATTAATTTTTTTAATAAATTATATAGTCTGATCCGAACTATAATCTTAAATGTTTATAAATACAATAAAAAAATCAACGGCAAAATTAACCCAAAATATTAAACTCAATTTTTTTAATCATTTTGAACAAGTTCATAAATTAAATTAGCCCAAAAGGTCAAATCTAATCTTTTTAATCTCGCTTAACAAATTTAATAGCTAAATTGAACTTTAACTCAAAAGACTTCTTGACATGTTGGATATAATTTTTTCTCAACAGTTTTTGTATCAAACAAAAGGTAAGTCTTCCCCTTGACCCCTTCATTATATATGGTTATGGCAGCTATTCAGCTGTTGAAAATGACTGGAGTTAGAAGAAAAATGATATATTTATTGCTACATATGAACTGCAAAATTGTCAAATATTATAAGCTCTGATTTTGCAGAAGCATGGATCCCACCTGACAATGTAATAATGTGAGGTAGATGAAGATGACAGTGTGAAACAAAATTATTTAGCACCTGACAATGTAATAATGTGAGGTAGATGAAGATGACAGTGTGAAACAAAATTATTTAGTGCTTCAAAAATGTTGAAACTTGAAATTAAATTTTGAGAAGCAAAGGAGTAGTTAGTGGTCAATGGTTAAACTGTTTTGAACTTGGAAAATCGTTGGAGTTGAAGGAAAGAAAAGTATAGAGTCAAACCTTTGAAAGTCAAAATGGCTTATTGGATTGGATTTGGATAAGCCAACTTGCGGCAGTATGGGCTTACTTGTGCACGTGTGCCTCTTGCATACGCGACCCGTTCACATATTTTATATGCGAGTCGGTTTAATTTGACCGAATAGATTTATAGTAATTGAAAATATTGTGCAAAGTATTTAATAGTGAATTTAATTAGATCAGTTCGGATTTAGTTTGGTTATTTTGAACCGAAAAATGATATGCCTAAAATAAATGTGAATTCGATTGATTTGCTCTAACTAGATAACAAGGTAGAAAAGAAAAAGTTTTAATAGAATATAATCTCTATTATATCAAACTTACAATATACACGCCACTTAAATAAGAAGAGTAGTAACAGAAGTTGCCTAAAAAATAGGAAGAAATAGTGGACAATATCACTAGTAAGTGAACAAATCACCCTAGTGGACAATATGACTAGTAAGGTGACAAATCACCCTAAGAATCTCAAAACCACAAGACCCATTACAAAATTACACTATATTTAAACAGAATTCACCCTTTATTAACTCCATTCTCAAGCCTGACACATCAAGCCTTATTACTGCCTGAGGGACATCCTTATAGCTTTCCTAAACTAATTATCCCCCCTCAACTATGTACAGGTTTTGGAGGAACAAATAAGTTTGCGTCGAAACTGTGGCTAGGCGAGCCTTTGTCATGGACTTTGTTAAATATATCAGCAACCTGGATGCTGAAGGAATGTATCTGGTGAATCAAAAAACTCCTTGGGCAACGCGTTCCCTGACATAGTGATAAAATCAAGGGCAAACCATGTTTTGCTGCGTGTAATGTAGACAGGATTGAATTGTCAAGTTTGTAGGCACTTTAGATTAATCGCCATTAAAATTGGCGGCCGCTTGGGGAAAACGTGCAAGTCATCCAGGAGGAAGCCAAGCCCAAGTAAGTTCGGCTGCTGTGTGAGCCATTGACGCGATACTCGGGCCTCAATGCTGGAAGCGAGCAACGGTATGTTGCTTTTTGGCACACCAGGAGATGATATTCGATCCGCAAGAAATGTAGTATGCAGTAGTTTGATCGCCGTGTGGTTGACAACGCCGCCCAACTGCATCTGAAAAAGGCACTAAGAACAAGTGATGTTATCGGAATGAAAAGTAAGACCATAATGAATCGGCCTTTTTAAAGTAGCGTAAAATACGTTTGAACAAGTTTTAAGTGAGACAGTGTGGGATTTCAAGAATTGATGAAACATAGCTGACACTATAGGATTAAATCCCGGGACGTGTAAGTGTCAAATAGTAAGGAGCCAACTAAGCCCGAAAATAAGTTTGGATCACCAACTGGTGGTGGATCCGAAGTGTCTTCATTTTCGTTGGACAAGCGGTATTTTGGCATTGGCTGACCAATCAACCATTTGAGCTCGTTCCTAAGAATTGAGATTGCATAGCGTGTCTGAATTTAAATGTAAACCAGCATCAATGGTTTGGACTTGAATTCCTAGAAAGTGAATGGCAATGGCCCAAGGTCTTTCATAGAAAAATTCCTTGCTCAATCCTGCAAAAAAAATCTTGAACTAGAGCCATAGAAGACGCTGTTAACAAACAATATCATCTACATATATGAGTACGCAAAGAATACGTTTGATGTATGCATGACAAACAAAGAGGGATCAGCCAAACTACAAATGGTAAAAACCATAGTCAAATGAGAAAAGTACTCACCGATTAAACCAGGCTCTAGGAGCCTGTTTCAACCCATACAAGGCACGTTGTAGCTTACAAACATGATCGGGATAAGTAGGATCTCGCATCCCAGGTGGCTGATCCATATAAATATCTTCGGTTATAAACCCATGCAAGAAGGCATTTTTAACGTCCAATTGACGTATCGGCCACTGCTTCACTAAAGCAACTGATAGTACTAATCTAATAGTGCCTGGTTTGATGACAGGGGAAAAGGTTTCAGTGTAGTCGACACCATTTTTTTGATGAAACCCCTTGGCTACGAGTCGTGCCTTTAATCTATCCAAAGTCCCAGCAGAATTAAGTTTAGCTTTAAAAACCCACTTACACCCTATAATATTCACATGTTGTGGTCTTCACATGTTGTGGTCATGGAACTAGTATCCAAGTTTGATTAGAATGTAAAGCTTGGAACTCATCAATCATAGCTTGTTTCCAGCCTTCATGTGCAAGAGCACTTTTGACACTTTTAGGCTCAGGTGGAATATCACAAGATTTAGACACATTCAAAGCATATCGAGGATTGGGTTTTACAATACCTGATTGCGATCTTATGACCATCGCGTGTCGAGGTTGCAATGCTTCATCGGGAACCTGATCATCTGAGTTTGCAGTCGAAGAGGTGGAACCAGTCGGTGTCAAGCTCGGTGTGGACAGTCCATCTTCAGGCAACAATGCTTCTTGATCTCTGCAAGTTTCTGGGGAATTAACCTCTTGTTCAGCTGCAGTGACAGCTAGTGGCATGTCCTGTGAATCGAAAGTGAGCAAGGAATCGGGTTGAGGAATTGTGGCAGTTGGATGATCATCAACCAACTCAGTTTCTGCAGGGGAGTGTATTTCAATGTTTGCTGCTATAGGTGACGTTGACGACGACGTCGTTGATGACGACGTTGGTGCAGCTTGTTCCTGTTCTGCCGGGGAAAGGGGCATAACAAGTTCTTGAAGTTGGTCTTGTTGCTGTGTGGTAGCTGCTGGTAGTAGTAAAGGAGCAGGAACAAGTGCAGGAACTTGGTCTGAAACTGGTGTGGATTCAAATGGCTGGTCAAATATGGCAGTAACTACTGGTGGTGTAGGAGTTGCAGGACCTCCACTCTGTATGACCAAATTGTCTTGTTTAGCTGTGACATTCTCTGGTAATGAAGATGTACCTGCACTTTCAGCAGAGCTTAAAGCAGAATTGTTAGCTTCAGAGGACGGTAACCAAGAGTCTATAAGCTGAACAGCAAACATTTTATCAGAGGAAGTAGACTTGTATGGGAAAGAAGTTTCATCAAAGCTCACATGACGAAGAAGTTTCATCAAAGCTCACATGACGAGAAATAATGAATTTTTTTGTTATAGGACTGAAGCATTTGTACCCTTTGTATTTTTCACTATAGCCTAAAAAAACACATAAGCATGATTTAGGATCAAACTTATGTCGTTTGGTGTCCCAAATATACGGAAAACATTTAGAACCAAATACACGCAGTGAGCTATAATCAAAATGAGAACCATGCAATTTATAATATGGTGTGTCATGTCCTAAAACTGAAGATGGCAAACCTATTCATTAAAAAAACCAGCATTTGAAAAAAGCTTCAAAACCCACATTAGACAATGGCACATGACTATGATACATCATTTGTTTTAGTCCTAATTCACGAATAATACGGTGTCCGTCGCTCACTTTACCTGTTTTGCTCAGGTGTATGTTGGACAAGAGACTTGATGTTTAAATTCCCTGTGGCAAGGAAAATGTGAAGATAAAGCAGTGTTTAAAAATTCTCCTCCACCATCGTGAATGGAAGATTTTGATTGTCTTCCCAAATTGTCGAAAGAACATATTGTTCAAATGCTTGATACGCAACAAAAATTCCCAGATTTTTTCCCGTGCAATGGGGTATAAGCCACGAAATAATTTAAGAAATATCATCAACCAAACAAGCATAATATTTGGAAAATTTTGCAAAAAGATAAAATAGGGGCTGGTCCCCATAAATTCACAATGAATTTTTTCAAACACAGAGGAACTATTATTCGAAGCAAACTGAAATGGAAATCTTACTAACTTCCTAAACTGACAACTATCACATAAAAGATTTTGAATGCAAGGAACCTTGAACATCTAATAAGATTCTTGTTAAAATAAAACAGAAATTGTAGATGATTGAGGATGGCCAATCGTTGAATGCCCAAAAATGGTCTGCTGTCAAACAGTTCCTTAAACCGATTGGAATAATGTGCTTTTGGGATTTCCTGACAAAAAATAAAGATTATTTTCCGCGGTCCTCGTAGCAGTATCTTGTCCCGTTTGTCGATCCTTTACAGAAATAGAAACATTAGGAATTCACAATTGACTGGATATGATCTGTTAATTTGGCCTATAGACAACAAATTCTTTTTTTAAAGCAGGAACTGAGCAAAAACATTGAAATAGGGTAGATTTTGTTTCTGTTCTATGGAAGTCAATTCCAACACCATCGATAGGAAGAAAAAGTTTCCATCTCCATGGTTATAGAATCAGTCCATAGTAGTTCTGTAAGCTTATGTAACAGATTTTTTTATTACCTGTCATATGGTTCGACGCACCAGAATCTGCTACAATCGGTGGTCAACGACATCAGTTATCCCAATGTAAGTTGCTGTGAGAAGCTTGAGCCGGGCCTGGGGTCTGTTTGTCTTTGTGGAATCCACCAACAGATTTTAGCTTACATGACCAGCCTCTGTTGCATATTGGCAGACTTCAATTCTTATATTGTTCCCCAGTTCAGCTGGTGTCATTCCCCTAACGTCTGGCGGAGGAGGTCGTCGCTGAGAAAGAATTAGATTCTTTGTGTTGGCCATAGCCCTTGTGTTTGTTGAAGCTTGAAAAACCACGTCCTTGTGAGTTGAATTTAGGACGCCGATTTGATGAGGAATTAGACAAAGTCTGTTTGTATTTCCATAGAGCCACAATGAGAAGCGATTTGTTCAACTCCTATTTCGGATTTGTGTGGAAATATTTCGGATTGTGTGGAAAACCACATCCGTCGCTGATCGTGATTTTTCAGTTGTGAGACCAGTTCATTAAACGTCGGTCTTGGTGGTTTGAGCATTGTTGTTGTAAATGTTTCGTACTGCGGACCCAGACTGGTAAGAAGGCAGAATATTTTCTCACCATCGGGAACAGTTTTCCCAATTGCTGCTAAATTGTCACAGATTTCTTTAAACAATCGCAGATGTTCGGTGATCGACCGATTCTCTTCTTTGCGAAAATAGGTCAATTGCTGTCGGAGGGTAAATTCCCTCTCTTGTGAGTCTTGGGCATATGCATCTTTTAATGCCCTCCAGACGGCATGAACGGTGTCTAATCCGATTACAAGGCCAAGCGATTCCTCACTCAATGTTCCACAGATCCAACCGCGGAGTATTCGATCGGACTTTTGCCATAATTATCGGACATTTGTGGTTGGTTAATTTCGGGGAATTGGTTGAGTGGTGAATTGAATTTCTGATCTCAGGAGCCTGTTATCAAGTGATCAGATAACTCCTGGGCTTTCAGCTAAACTTCAAAACTTGTTCTCTCTCAAAAGTGGATAATTTTGTTTGTTTTAGTTCAATGTGACGAAGTTGGCAACATTCAGAGTTTGAAGAAAACAGCCATGATAGGAAGATCTTCACTGCTCTGATAACCAAGATAACAAGTAGAAAAGAAAAAAGTTTTAATAGAAATATAATCTCTTTATATCAAACTCTACCAATATACACGCCACTTTAAAATAAGAAGAGTCAGTACAGAAGTTGCCTAAAGAAGAGTAGTAACAGAAGTTGCCTAAAAAATAGGAAGAAATAGTGGACAATATCACTAGTAAGTGAACAAATCACCCTAAGAATCTCAACCACAAGACCCATTCAAATAAATAATATTTACAGAATTCACCCTTATTACTCCATTACTCAAGCCTAGACACATCAGCCTTATTACTCCGGAGGGACATCCTTATAGCTTCCTAAACTAATATAACTAATATAAGATTCTAAAATTTCAGTTGATTCATAATATATACAGATGAAGCTAATTGTTTTAATTAAAGCAAAGAATTTACAAATGTATTAATTTGGATTCATATAAACATCTTATCATTAATGGAAATCGGAACCAAAAATTTAATATAATATAAAAAAGTTATTTTATGATGTTATTTGCATTTAGAGAATATTTCTATCCATTCCTTCATTGCCTTATTGCAATTCTTGTCAATGAATTTTGGTAGTACTGAATCCAGAATGTAGCCAAAAATAAATAAAGCAAAGAAACCATGGAGGAAGTCAAGACTCAGTACACAGGATATGAAAACTATACTTCTGAATTATCCATAAGAATCTTCAACTCCTCCATTCTTTTTTTTTATTATTATTATTACTTTATTTTATATATATTTATATTAAAAAACAATTTTAGAGTTTATTTATTTATTTATTTTATGTAACAAAATAATAGATTATGAGTTATAATTAACTAAATATACAAGTAAATAATTTATCAGCAATGCAAATGGTTAGTGTGTAATGGATCAACGATGCAGGGATAGATGAGTGAGTATTTATCAGCCACAATATTCCAATTAACCATAAAGAATGAAAATATTTCATTAAAGGATAAAAATTAATAAAACAACAAATTTTATATTCACAAGCCAAACAGTTCTTTTTTTTTTTTTTTTAACCCTCCTCAACCAACTTCAAAAATTTATGGAATGCCTCTAAACATTTTATAGCTTCGATTTACAGTATCACTTTTTTTTTTTTTTTCCACTCTCTATTTTCTTCAACATGTTGTAAGGCTTCTCACATTCGATATTATTCTTTTAATTAACCATTTTTTTTTTTTTTTCCACTCTATTTTCTCAAAATGTTTAAGGCTTTCACATTCGATATTATTCTTTAATTAACCAATAGATGCTCGCCATGTGTACTTGCTGCCACTTGATATCTAACTGCATTTCCCATTTCTAATCCGGCTTGAGCCACTACTGTTTTAGTATCAGACGGCGTTGTACCGGAGCTGACAACCTTCTTTCTCCTCTTCGGTGATCCATTCACCGATCCCGATGATGAAGAAGATGACGGCTCCGGTGATGACCTCTTTGAAGTCACTCTCACAGGGTCAGGTTCTCCAGAATTCACCCTCAATGGGAAATTCAACAACGCCCTTGACCCACGCATTCTATAAGCGGCGCGATCATAAGCCAAAGCCGCATCCTCCGCTGTCTCAAATGTCCCTAACCAAACCCGAGCCCCATTTTTCGCTGGGTCACGAATCTCCGCTGCGAATTTCCCCCACGGCCGCTGTCTCACTCCTCTGTAATGCTTCCCCTTCGTGGGCACCACTGCCGGAGCCGTCGTAGTAGTAGCAGCAGCCACAGAAACCATAGCTTGAGTCTCAATCCTCTCCGGCATCTGTACAGTAGCCGGAGTTGGCACAATCTCCGGCAAAGCAGCAAAAATCTCCTCCGGTTCTAATTTCACCGGCGGAAAATCAGGCTGCGGCTCAGTTCTTAGAGATGGGACCCAACCAACAGTAACAGCATCGCGGAGAACGCCGTAGAGAAGCATATCTTCAGAATCATCGACTTTGAGCGGCAAATCGCCCCAGTTATCCGATAAACAAGGGTACAAGCTACTGAAGCTTGAGCTCCGGCAATAAACAGGAGTAGTACTAGGAACAACAGAGGGATTAATTGTAGAATTATTGCAAGAAGACATAGAAATCGAATCTCCAAGTAAGTATTTTCGAACCGATTCAAGAACAGCAAAATCGGATTCGGTTATCGTCTGTCCGTACATTTCTGGAAACACAGTTCTGTTATGTGTTTGGTTTGGTGTGTCGATTGAGGTTTTTGTATTTTGTTTCTTTTTCTTCAATCGGAAATGATAATTCTAAGGGATTTATAGGGGAAATGGTTCATGCATTTATTTTTTAATTATAAACAGTGGGGTTTGATTTTAATATTATTTTAATTGTGAAACAAGTTTCTTCGCAGCTTCTTCACATTTAAGAATTGGTTTTAAAAAATCACGTGGGGAAATTGCAATGACCAGATTGATGACGTCATGAGTCTTCGGGCAGCAATTTGTTGTTTGTCTTTTTGTCTGTTTATCTGTCAGAGCTTTGGATCGCCGAGTTTTTTAATTTTATTTATTTATTTTTAATTTTGGCTTTTTGATTTTGATTTTGATTTTGCATGCAGAAACGAAAGCCGTCAGCTTCAATAGGGGCATGGTCATTCATTTGACATTTAAGAGAGTTTAATTAGTGTAAGAAAGATATTAAAACAAAATATCTTAAGTTAAAATTTTATAGGGTTAAAGTCAAATTACAACGAAAAATGAGAAAGAAAAATAAGTTTTTCAATTAAGTTGGTAATTTTGGACTTAAATACCCATTTTGTCAAGGGCTTAAAGTTAAATTTAAAAGTTTGATAATCAACATTACCTCATGATTTAACACTATATATAATCCGTCATAATTTAACATTATATTATAGTGACGGATAAAGCAGTTCATTCTTTATAAATTAAAGACCAAGAAATAATTATAAAGACTATATAGTAATTTATTTTTATTTACCTTTGTTACCGCTATAATCAACAATGATATTTAACTCGGAGTAAAAGTTGCTCACAATCACATTTGAATCTAGAAAATGAAAAAAATTTAGTAAAAATTTGATCTTCTTGCAATTTAATTTTTTTTTTTTTTTATGATTCAATTTACAAACAAATCTACCAAATGTTAATATGAATATTACATTCTTTTATTTAGGCTCAAGGAACTATAAAAACACAAATTACCAAAAAAAGACAGTATTAGTGAACCAATAAGTACAGAAAGAAAATGAAACTAAAGGTAAATATGCTAGTTATTTGGACTTTAATGAAAATAAAAATAAGGATTTTTTTTGTTGGAAAAGAAAAAAAAGAAATAGGGTTGGAAATAATCGGGAAGTAGATAGAAGAAAAAGGCATTGAAGAAGAAAGATACATTGGCCTTAGACAGATTAATAGATTTTGTATGTGGATAAGTCCTCCATAAAGTCAATGGACCATCATTAAAGATAGAATAATAATAATAATAATAATAATATGTGGGTGACACCTAAACCCCTCCTTTTGTCACCTTCAAGGAAGGTGACTCCTAGCTAGTGGCGCTACCAAGTAGCAAAGCAAGCAACCCCCTTTTCTTTAATTAATTTTTAAGTATTGGATTAAGTTTAGATTAGAGGCCTACATAATCTAATTTTTGAGCACTAATATATAATATTATCAAATATTAGTACTATAATATTAATTTGGGATTTTAAAGGTCTTATATTATTGGTTGGTGAGAAAACCACTTGCAGCCAATCACTTTCATTTTGTGAAAATTTGCGGCTTAAATTTTAAAATAATATAGGTTGGATACAAAGATATACTACCAATTAAGCAATTTGTGTTCTCATTCTCATAGTTGCTATTTATTTTCTATGCATAAGCCAAGTTGTTAATGATCAAGGTATACTAGTATTTAATTCGAATGGGTTAGCTCAATAGCAAAAAGTATTTGTAGAGTTGACTATTGTGATTTAGATCATGGGTTCGATTCTCTACAACGCAAACCTTCATTGATTCAGCTCACTTAAATTTTAAAAAAACTTATAGAATAGGGTTAAATTGATAAAAAAAAAAGTATATTAAATGAAAAGTTTTAAATTTTTTAATCTAATTGACCCCACTAAAAATCATATTAAATAAATTATCTCACTGAAAAACTTTTCTAACTCCGCCACTACTAGGTATTTAATTTATATTTATAAATCTAAGTCGCCCCTATTTGCATCTATTTCTATTTTTTTATCTTGGTAAAACCATAACTATATAGGATTCTCAAAAAATAATAAAAAAAAAACAAAAGAAAAATAATTACAATTTTGTTTCTTCTCCATGGGTGCATTTTATGAAATCGAATTTATATTAACATTCTTTATAGTGATTAAAGCCTATTAGCATTCCCATCAACATATTGCTAATAAACTATGCATGAATTCTAATAAATAATATTAGAAAATTATTTAAAAAAATTAATATAAAAAACTAGCGATAAAGACTTGTTATGATAACATTTTCTTCTATTTAGAAAATCAATCTCAGTTTATAAACAACTAATTTCTCTTAGATCATAAAACGATAATGTTAAAAGCTCTTTCAAAGATCGACTCCCGACTCGACCATGCGATTAGTAGAATTTAATGCTTCAACCGTGGATGAAGCTATCTGGATTAAAAAACCTCTTTCTTTTACAAAAATAGGTTTAGGTTAATAATACATATTCATGAATTAGGTTTTGCAGCTGACACATGTTGGCTCAAAAAGTAGGGGGGAAATGGTACCCTTTCCAACTAAATAGCGTAGGAATATATATAAATTTTTTGCTTATTTTGAAATTAAAAAACTAAATTGTTTGTTCCTGCGTCAGCTTCTTAGTTTGTTAGCGCAAAATCTTGTTTTTGATGTCAAAAGTTTTCATTTTTTGTTTCCAATATCTAATAAATTGACAACAGCTATTCTGAAAATAAATAAATAAATAAATAAATAAATAAATTGACAACAATTGTTTTTAATTTCACAATCCCAAAATATTGCTTATACAAGATATTTAAGTACCTTTACATCTCCATAAAAATTAACTTAAATTCTTATTTTTAAATAATTTTATTATTTAAAAAATAAAAACCTTAGTATTCTTTATTTTTACTAAATATATAAGAAATTAATTTTAAATTAAATTGAACATAAAATAATTATTCAAGATCAAATTGAGCATTTATCCTAATTCTTTTTTGACATTTTCTCACTTCTATTATTGTTATTAATAATGTAGTATTGAAACTATTTTTATTTTTAGAGAATAAAATTATAAGCCATCAGCTGAATTATTTTATTTTATTTTTTTAATTCTGGAGTTATTTTATGATAAGATGGCACATTCTTCAAGAAATGGCTAACTAATCAGAAAGTTTGAAGCTGACTGCCACGGTCAAATTAGACTCTGACTAAAGAATTTTCCCTTTTATAAGCTTGAGGTCACCACGTGCCAACCAACAACACGTGCGGCGAACCGCAATGTTTGAGTCCTCTCCAAGAATTTTTTATTAAACGACAAAGTACCAAGACGAGATTCTGTTGAGAAATTTTGAAAACCTCTCTCTCCATATATATAAAAACAAAAAGTACACATATATTTAATTAAAAGGAAAAATAGCTAATTAGTCCTCCAAATTTAATCAATAGCTCTAATCATCCTTTTGATTAAATACACTATCACAATATTTAGTCCACCATTTAAAAAAAATATTATTTTTTATATTAGATGAGAGACTAAATAGTAATTCAATAAATATAAAGAATTAAATAGTAAAAATATATTAAATATGAAAAATCAAATAATCAAATATTATAGCGTATTTATCTCTAAAATTATATTTTTTTAATAAAATGACTAAATAGTTTAACAAAACTAAATTTTATATACTAATAGATAAATTGATTAAATAAGGAGGATGAAATTATAATTATGACTATGTCAAAGGGATTAAATAGTTCTTTTCCCTTAATTAAAAAAAATAAATAATAAGATAACAAAAATACTCACGTGCTTAATTAATCAGGAGGCTGCATGGATATTTCTGATATTATTTTTTATTTCACATGAATGCAAGGGCAGTATCTATCATTTGTTCACTAAAAAAAAATCTGCTTGTCGTTTTGGAGATAATAGAAAATTAGCCGTTGAATTGAATACTATTAATCAAAGCTTTTGGCTATATAATATTAATTTCATTTGCTTTAATTCAAGCAACTTGTTTTTTCTCTTTTTTTATTATTTTGATTACAACAATGATTCGATGCATGAACCAAAGAATATATGAGATCTATGTATTGATCTTATCCCTTTTTTTTAATACTCATAAGGTCATTATGAAATTTGTTTCCGTTTTTTTAATAACTATGAGATGTAATCCCTCCGTCATAAAGTGAAAATCTTTTTTTTTTTTTTTTTTTGATGAATTTGTTTCCGTTTTTTTTATAACTTATGAGATGTAATTCCCTCCGCATAAGAAGTGAAAAATCTTTTTTTTTTTTTTTTTACAGAAATTAAAGTCATGAAAATTTTTTTTTTTTTTTTTTTACAGAAATTAAAGTCAAATTTATTTAAATTAAGCTTATTAACCACCTCAATTAATATTTATAAAATTTATTATATATATATTGATGGTCCGTTTGAAAAAATTAATTATTTTATTAGTTGTTAATTGTTTTAGTAGCATTTAGTTGTTTGAGTAGCTTTTCATAACTGTTTGAAATTAGCTCGAATGCTGTGTTGCTGAACATTGTCAAAACGCTAAAAACTATTTAAAAAGTTGTTGTCGAATATAACTATAATTTAAACTTATCCAATTTTTTGCTGTTGATATACTTTATTTCATCTGTTCCACTTTAATTGTCCACTTTGATTTTATTTTTCCACTTCAAGTGTCGACTTTTCTTTTATTCATAATTTTTTTTTCCATTTTTCTCTTATTCATTAATTCCTCTAAAATGACTACTCTAATTCAATAGATTAGCACACTAAGGTATAGCCTGACCATAAATGCATATATGACCTGACAATAAATTCATATTTAAATTCTCCACTCCAATGCTAAAACAAAAGATTAATAAATTGATATTTAGAAAAATTGTAGCGAGCTTTTTATAAAATTAAAATGAATCAATTTTTTTAATCTATTATAAAATGCCAAAGTGATCGCTTGAAGTGAAATGGAGAGAGTGATATTTTTTGCAGTTAAAAAAAAGGATTAAGCTTCTTAATTGCCGGTCAAATTTGAGATTTGACGATTGATTAATATTAAGGAAATAAAAACCTATATTGGATTTGTTTTTTCTTTGGTAGGAATTGACTATAAAGCCTATGTTGAGTGCGCTGTATCGAACATCTATTTTCAAAATTTTGGTGGCTTAATTAGGTTTGATGTTCTAATTTAAAACTGATTCTGCCGACTTTGAGTTGCAAATTTTTGGTTAGTCAATTGTAGATTTCAGCTTCAATTGGCCAATGGGGCTTTCTGTCGACAAGATTATCATAACAAAACAAAAATCAACATATATGGCACTATTGTCAAGGCGTTTCGAAACGAGTTAGATGGCGAGTGTTGGCATCGGATTGGTCTGATATGATTGGAGTCAGTATTATTAAAATTTATTTCTAAATTGTATCAGATATTCCAACGAGAAATTTCAAGCTCGGGAACTTTTAATCTCAGAGCCTCTGCTTTGTTGCTAGGTCTGTGCACTGGCTGCTTTTATATTATATTTTACTGGAAAATTACTTACCGACTCCCTTGTAACTATGAAATGAAGGGCATCTTACATATAAAAATAAAATTGATTGATAATCATTTGACTACATCTAGAGATTGTGAAGTGTGAACTCTACAATTTGAGATTAACATATGGTTCACACACTGAATCTATATAATATTTAGGAAATTTAAAAAAAAAAAAGATGGTAATTTAGAAAAATAAATAAAGTAAAACGAATAATAAAATAATTCATTTTGATTTATTGGTGACAAATTCCAGCTAAATATATTTAAATTGTACTAAACATTATTAATTCCAACACTTAATTGTAAATATTTTCTATTCAGATATCAAAATAGAAAAAATTAAAAATTCCACAAGCAATAAATACAATTAACCCTCTTAACTCATTTATTTTCAAAAAAAAAAAAAAAAAAACCCATTTTTCAAAAAAAAAAAAAAAAAACCCTCTAACACCATTACTCAGTTGTAAGAAAGAGCTCTTCTATCAAATGAAGAATCAATTCTTTTGTAATAGTAATTCAAAATAGACGTTTTGATATACTGAGCCAACGTGAGAGAGAAAATGCATCTTTAAGATTTGTCCGAAGAGGAATTTTATTTCAAGATAAGCTAACATAAAAAATCTAGATTGAAATATGCAAAAAGCCAGAAAGAAAAAAAACCGAAAAAGAAAATATAATAACCACAAGGAATTGATTGATTGTACAGTAATTGACTGTAAGCTCAATGAAAAATCCGTAAACACCACAATTTTATTAGACACTGGATCTCTTGTCTACAATCACCTGCACATAGGCATCTAGTTCAATAAATGACTATAAGTAATCCAGTATAAAAAAAAAAAAAAAAAAAACCCTCTAACCCATTACTCAGTCGGTAAAGATAAGAGCTTCCTTCTATCAATGAAGAATCAATTCTTTTTGAATAGTAATTCAAAAATAACGTTTCTGAATATATGAAGCCAACGTGAGAGAGAATGCATCTTTAAGATTGTCCGAAGAGGAATTTTATTTCCAAAGATAAGCTAACATAAAAAATCTTAGATTGAAATATCAAAAGCCAGAAAGAAAAAAACCGAAAAGAAAATATGATAACCACAAGAATTGATTGATTGTACAGTAATTCGTACTGTAGCTCAATGAAATCCGTACACCACAGATTTTATTAGACCTGGATTCTCTTGTCTACAATCACCTGCACATAGGGCATTAGTTCAATAAAATGACTATAGTAATCCAGTATCCAATTTATGTCAAGTACAAGTTAGAAAATACCTATTGAAAATGATATCCAAGAAAATGATATAGGAAAGCCACACCATAGTTTCCCATGGAAGTTTTAAGTTTTCCTTGGTCAAGACAACCTGTAAATCCATGAACCTAAAGAATGTATTATTCTTGGATAGCGATTGATCAAGTTTTTTAGGAAGGTGTTACTATCCAAAACATGTTACATGTGTTCTTTCAACTACTATCTCATGTATTTAAATCCACTTTTTCAACTTTCCCACATTCTATTCAATCCATAGCAAAGCAAAATCTGAAAAAGAAAATTCAACCACCATATTAGAAATTGGATTCAACCTCCCAGAAAACATCTTTCTTAGATCATATAGGCATATGTGTAAAAAAAAAATTATATTCTTTCACTTTTTCTTACCAATTTCATGGAACTAAGTTCACTAATAACCAGTAAAATTAGTTGGCATCTTTCCAAGAAGTTATGTAAGTCTAAAAGCTACATAGAATAAATTCACAAGAAGAATTAGGTTAGAGGCCCTTGACTATGATATCACTGTTTGTTACCACCAAACAGTTTATTCCCATTTTTTCTAACAAATGATTACATATTTGTCACTAAATTCTTCATTCAAAAATAAAGTTTATCTGCTGGTAAAAATTGTTGAACTTTAAAAATTTGTTTTGAACATAATATCCATTCCAATGTAGAAAATTTTCAGTTACAGTAACGAAGACATCACTGCTTATCATGTGCAAAATGGATTAATGGTGTAGTGCGTGGAATATTGAATGAAGAAAGTGGAGGATGCAATAAAAGTTGACAGATTAGGTTTACAGAAAAGGACAAGGTTAACAACACCGAGTAGTTAGAAGTATCAAGGAAAGCATAAACAGATATTAACTGGTTCGAAAATAACACAGAAACAAGTAGCTATAAAGTACAGTAGCATCAAGTTTTTAATGTTTACCCATCATTCGTCACCTAGATTTGACATAATTAGTGGTGAACCAATGCCAAATGGCTGCTAGTGTAATTTCACAAACTAGATAAGTTGTTAGCATAATTACATATAATTTTTTGGATAATTAATGCAATTTTCTGTATTAGGGGAAGTAAGATTATTGATTAAAACAATAGTTGGATTACTATGTTTCCAAGTGAATAGAATGGAAATGCCAGCATATTAGCATAATACAGCCACTTACATGTCAAGCTGAAAAGGAAAGGAGACATTAGAAGACATGAGAGAACAACAGTAGATACTAAGTGGATGTGCCATCTTGATTGACTAAGCAAAAGTTAGCTTTTGTTTGTCTGTGTTTATCATTTCACTTTTTGGTGTTGCACTTCAGTGCAGAAAAGCTATTTAGAATTTATGATATAACACTGGCTTGCAGTTATAATACCAATTATATCAAACTCTATTTTACATCAGAACAATAAGTAGTGAGATATTACAAATATCATGGTTCTTTTGGTAACAGGAGGCAGGCCATAGCTGAACTCTTCCCCTCAAAACACGTCCAGGCAGCATGCAGTAGAAATAAGAATCAATTACACCATGTAGATGAGTCATTTCAGCTGTTCACTAGTCTACACATAACTGGACCTGATTTTCTTCAATTATATTTAATAGGTTGCAGGTTTATCATTTAATGGAGGGAAAATCTCATAATAAATTGTAATCAAATTGTAAATGGATTTCATGGCATCTAAAGATGCATAAATCTATTAGCCTCTTTAGTTTTGACAAAAGACTTTCACAGGTGGATATAAAAATGTAACAGTAAAAATTTACATATGAACTTGGAAAGGTGCAAAAGAACACTACAAAATCTTCAAGTAGTTAAAAGTGCATACCAGAGCATGAGACTACTATTAAACTGCACACAGAAGCCCCATCAAGAAGAATCTGGCTAGGATTCTGGAAGCTCAAGGAAAATCACTCCCACAAGTACATGGCCCAAGGTCAGTCTTTGCAGTTTCTCCTCACTAGTCCAGCAGCAGCAGGTAATGGTTTCTGAAGGTAAGATGTCCAAAGATTAATGCTTTCTCCTCATTAATCCTGAGGGCATCAGCAGAAAGTTAATGAAACTTGCATTTTTCTTTTAGGTCACTCAAACTCTGATAGTTAAGCAATCAATAAGTTCAGATAATGGACAGAAAAAGCAATGACATCAAATTCATTAAGCATGAAGATTACCTAGGATGAAAAAAATCAGTTTTTAGCTGCATGAACCATCTGAACGAAATGCCCTCTAAGACTCTTTAGGCTGAGCATTTTCTAGTTACAGAGAACTTTAGTACTAAGGTTTTTCTAGCTATATATCCCAATTTAAATCCTGGTAAATAGCCAATCAACAAATTTTAGCAATGAATATTTTCATAGGAAGGGTAAAACATAAGGGAGCAATCACTTCAGAGGCAGACATATCATATAAAGGCTATTGTTTTTATTAAAAAACCTCTGCTTATCTATCAGATGTGAATGTTTCTGGTTTTTCTTCAGATAATGGACAGAAAAAGCAATGACATCTAATTCATTAAGCATGAAGATTACCTAGGATGAAAAAAATCAGTTTTTAGCTGCATGAACCATCTGAACGAAATGCCCTCTAAGACTCTTTAGGCTGAGCATTTTCTAGTTACAGAGAACTTTAGTATTAAGGTCTTTCTAGCTATATATCCCAATTTAAATCCTGGTAAATAGCCAATCGACAAATTTTAGCAATGAATATTTTCATAGGAAGGGTAAAAAACATAAGGGAGCAATCACTTCAGGGCAGACATATCATATAAAGGCTATTTTTTTATTAAAAAACCTCCGCTTATCTATCAGATGTGAATGTTTCTGGTTTTTCATTAGTTCTCCATGAAAAGAATTTTGTCCGATAACAACACTGATTGTTGTTCCAAAATAATGTACAGAAAAATGAATATAGTCATGGTTGAATACTTCTAGACAGTTTGTTTTGTGAAGCCCATTCTCTCACCAAGAAAAAGATTGATGAGTGAACTTGTTAGGTGAAAAGACTACAATACATAATTTCCCAATTTTCATGCCTTTGTGAGATTAACTAGAAGTAAGCAAACTGAAAAAAAATGCAAATTTTAGTAACTACATATCTTTATGAATATTCTCATATAATTCACACACAAGTGACAAACTGACGATTAATATAATTCCTAACATCAGAGATGATTAACATGTTACATCACTGTTAGCAATCATTAAAACTTGGTTATTTTACTGTTTTCCAATGCTCAGATGCGAAAAGAATGGATCTTTTTTTATTAAAAAAATTTGCTCTTGGACTTGGTTCAAGCTTCATCTTACTTGCTATTATCCTGAGACATTTTTGCATAGAATAATAAGAGTGGTTGAGACTGTCAGGAGGCACAAGACTTAGAATAATTAAACAACTATAGCAATTGACTGCTTCCCATCCTTTATTTATATCATTGGCCCTACTACTTCATAATAGCTTGAGTACATTATAAACAAGTTTTTGTTAATTTAATGGCTGGCCAACTAAATTCACAAAGTAAAAATAAAACAAAAACCATAAAAAAACAAAAGGAAAAAGAAAAGAGAAGTGATGCATCTCCTATTTTGGCTTTTTAAATTGGCCTAGGAATAAAAGCCAAAAATTTCAAAATATTTTTTTTTTGTCAGCATGCCCGTGAGCCATCTTTGGATTTTATATTCAAATAATTCAGGATAGATTCAGAAAGCCTAATTCTTTTAATATTAACAGACCATGTCTGAATTGATTGGCATTAACAATTTCCTTTTCTTTTATATAAATATAGAAACTGATAAACATAAACCTATATTAGACAATGACAGACCAAATCAAGATCTATCCCATGAAGAGTAAAATTTGGCTTTTTAAATAAATTATTCGATAAAATCTATGGAATTTTTTTCATTTCATTATAACTCATATTTACATGAACTATGAGCAATTTTTGGCTTTCTAGAATAGGGATCTTTTAATAACTCGAACCATATAGTAAAGGTTACCTATTAATCATGACCAAATCATAGTTGCTTCAAAAGGAATCTTTCCTAGTTCATGCATTACTACTATCCAAATATTAAAAGCAATTCTTTAACGTTATTATCCAATCCATTTCCTGAAAAAATGTCTTAATACTTTTGTTAGCTAACTCTCTGTTCGTATGAAATGTTCTACACAAACGTGCATTTTTGGAAGCAACCAGGAAAAGTAGAAGTAAATCCAAAGATGAGTAACTTATTATAATAGAATTCAAATAAAAAATAGCAACAGAACACGACAACAGAACATGAATTAACAACTTACATTGTCCATCAGCCGTCGATCCGTTCGTGAAGATCATCCAATTGCAAATTTCAATAAGCCAATGCAGCGAGAGATAGAGCGGGGAACCTTCCTTTTTGGGTCAAAAAAACTCTCGTTGAAAAGTCGCTGTTCTGCTTACATATTCATCTCCTTTCTATATATACCATTTTCACTTCATCTTCCACTCTCATCCTCCTACAAGATTTCAAAATAACAATTCCTCTCCTCTCTGTAACATTCAGCTTTTTTAATAGTATAGTCTTTAAAGATTTGAAGAAGTCTCAGAAATGGAGGCTGAAACTCATGTAGCTTCTGCTTTAGAGTTCATCAAGCATCATTTACTTGGTGATCTTCTCTCACCTGTTGGTGCTTCATGTTCTTATTCCACCCTTAATGATGTAAATATGGAGCTTTCGAGCTCTGAAAATGAGTCTAATTGCTCCCGGACTTCAAGTATTGATTCAACAATCTCATTCTCTGATTACTTTACAAGCAACAATATTGATGACGATTTCTTCCAATTTGAAGCTAAACCTCAAATCGTTGATCTCACTGCTCCAAGATCTTGCGATTCGCCAACTAGTTTTGAATTTGATGCAAAACCTCAACTAATCTCTCAATCAAGTAACGAATTCTTCGAATTCGAATCAAAACCTCAAATACAACACATTCAGAATTTCAGATTTGAATCAAAACCTCAAAGTATTTCTCTATCAAATAACGTTTTCAACGATTTCGAATCAAAACCTGAAATACCATCTGTTGGTTCAAGTTCTCAGGGGAACCGAAAGCCGTCTTTGAAAATATCGTTGCCCAAAAAAACCGAATGGATCCAATTTGCTGAACCGAACCAGCAATCGGTCCAAGCTGACTCGGGTGCTTCTGCTGTAGAAGAGAAAAGGCATTACAGAGGAGTCCGACAGAGACCGTGGGGCAAATACGCAGCGGAGATCCGAGACCCGAACCGGAAAGGCACTCGGTTGTGGCTCGGAACCTTCGAAACAGCTATCGAAGCCGCCAAAGCCTACGATCAAGCAGCGTTCAAGTTTCGCGGCTCAAAAGCCATTCTGAACTTCCCTCTAGAAGCTGGGAAATGGAACACACGTGCCAGTGAAGGAAACGAACGGAAACGAACAAGAGAAAGTGAGATTGTAGAAGAGGAAGCGAAGAAGGTGGTGAAGAGAGAAGAGCCTCAGGGAGATGAGGCGTTGACGCCGTCGAGCTGGACGGCAATTATGGACGGAGGCGATTTGAAAGGAATCTTCAATGTACCGCCGTTGTCTCCGTTTTCTCCTCATCCGCCGTTAGGATATTCTCAGCTTATAGTTTCATAAAATTTCTATTTTTTATTCTAGTATTTTATTTTATTTTTCCCTCTCCAAACTTCGTTTTTTAATTTTGTATATGGGGATGATATCAAAAATTTTGTACAAAAATTACTATTACCTTATTCTTGCATTACCATTAATATATTTGCATGGAGGAACTATAGGTTTATTTAAAAAGGAAATTAGATAATAAACGGGATTATTCCGAATTTTAATTATTTTGATTCCTAATTAAATTAAAAGAAAAAAAAACACCAAACAATTGAATCTGAGTGTAGTTTAACTATTTATTCAAAAAAATAAAATAAAAATAAAATTTAAAAATTTATATTGTTGTTAGTTTGGTTTATGAATGAACAGTAAATAGATCAGTTTTTGACAAGTTTTACCTGTAAGGGGAAAAGTAAAAACTGGAGAAAGCCAGTTGCCCAAGTGCACGGTAAAAATTGAATACACCTCGTTAAGGCCAATGGGAAATGGGAACACTTGCGTGGCGGTGGCACCCTTGATTTGGTCACCTAAACCTAAATTAATGACCAACAACCAAACAGAGCATATAAAAATACATAATAGAGTTTTTGTTTTTTTGAACAACATATAGAGTTGACATCAACGTAAAAATTGAACAATATAATTCACCGAAAAAACACACGTAATGGTGATTTTGCATGGCATGCACTGCGCCTGCGGCATGCTCAATATTACGTCATATATACAAACGCAGAGACGTACCATATAAAGCATAAACAAGAAATTTGACGTTTAATAATTTTTTTTTTAAACCACCTATCTCTGGAGTCTTTTACCAAGAACCGACTAAATTTAACTCAGAATTTAATCACAGTTAAGACTCTTTGTCTCTCCCTATAGGGAGTTTAATGAGGATCGAATCCAATAGCCCTTTCCCTATATCCAATATACGTTGTCAACTGAACCACAATCTGTAGATTATCGTTTAATAATTTTAATTTTTAGTAATCCAACCTTTAACTAATAAAGCTTTGACCTAGCCAATAAAATGGACAATAAACAAGTTTATAAGTTTTTATGTAAACCACCGGTATCCGAACCTTATTATTAGAGAGCTTCTAATTCGGCTCGAAGTTTAATCATAGTTGAAGCTCCTCCCCTCCCTATAGGTGAATTTAGTAAGGATCGAACCCAATATATCTTCTCATATGTTCAATCTGCGTTGCCAGTAGAGCTACAATCCGTAGAAAAACCAATTTATAAGTTAACACAATTAATGAATTATTTATCAATAAGGTGTTGATTAAGGCGGTAAGCGACCTCAACTCTATAAAGATGAGAATCAAAAAATTCACTTTATTAAAAAGACAAAAAAATTATATCTTGATGGTATGACTTCTATATGAAAAGTTTCATGTTTTTTTTTTAAAAAAATAAAATAAAATAAAAAAAGGAAGAAGAATTCGATGCCCAAAGACCATCAAATGCGGAAAAGGATTCAAGAAGTCAAGAGTGATGCAACATTTTTCACTTAATGCAATGAGGGTTTTGACAATTAAATGAATAATTATACATAAATCTCCTACTGTTCTAATTTTAAAAGCTTATAACACTTTCCATTTCAATTATTCAAACTTCAACAATTAAAGTGTACAAAAAGATTTTCAAAGCATGAAATGATTAACCAAAGATATATATATATTTAATTAATTTCTTATGACTACAAAATTATGAATATATGAAACATGAATTCAATTCAATGCATTCTTGGAATCCTAGCTGGGAAACTCCCACTTTTCCTTTCAATCTTGAATATATATATATATATACATATTGACAAAAGTTTCTTGATTGTTGTTCTTTTTTTTTTTTCAACTAATCATTATCAAGCTATTACAACCATATCTACAGTTTCAAATTTCTTATTTTCGTTGTTCAAACCATGCATAGTTCTTCTTGACTCTTAAAACATATCTTTTGGAACATATAGCAATCGTCACTGTTGCTTCTTTTGGTTATTTATGTATTTTTTTCTGGTCAGCTATTACTTTTGTTTTGAACATGTGCTCTTGTTTCGCTTGACTATTTTGATATATAATAACCACACTCCATGGACTCTCAGCTGCAAATGTGATTTTTATATATATATTTGTGTGCACACAATAGGGTTTTTTTAATTCTTAAAACCTTGCTTGACGGTTTCGATTTTGACTAGTAATTTTTATAAGCTCATGACAAAAAACGATATTTGTTTCAATTTTTTGTACTTCTTCATTTTTTTTATTTAATATGGCATTATTTTATTCGTCAAATTTAAAAATATTATAAGACAATTTTCTTTATTTCTTATAAGATTTTTACTTGCTTAAAAAAACATGAATTATAGTGATGTGTAGTTTTGAGGCTAAACACATATTTTGGATCTCCAACTTTAATAATTTTTTCAATTAACCCCTTTTTTTTGAAACATTTACCTATTGCGTATCTGAAATTCGTGCGTGTTGCTCACTTGCCTCTTTTGATGAAACTTTGACAGAGCGTGCAGTAGCATTACAGCAGAAGAAGTGTATCAAATGTTAAGTATCCGTTATCATCAAAACCACGCTGCATTATTTATTGTTTGTTTGCCCTAGAATGATAAAACAGTCTTATTTCACTAACAAAATTCAGCCACCTCAATTATGAAAATGACACCGTATTATTTAATATTTATTTGCCCCTAGAATGATACAACGGTCTCGTTTCACTTACAAAACTCAGCCACCTCCACTATGATAATGACACCGTTTTTACAGGAAATTAACCCTAAATAGCTCAAGCTATGGAAAACAAAAATAGCTCCAACCCTTTTAGCTATGGCAGACCCAACCAATCGAACGAGAGCAAAAATAGCTCCAAGCAACGACGAGAATCAATTAATTTTACTAATTCGGATAATAAACCATATTTTTCAACAATTGAAAGCTTTGATTTTGCACCTGTGTGGCGATTGATTCTAGAATTCTCACTGATCCAATTCTCGAGTGCACGCTTCTTCCTCGTTGCATTATGAGAAGGAGCGAGGATAAGGAATCGACATTGTTGTTCTTCAAGAGCAATGTCATTAATTGTTGATGGTTAACGATTTTAATTAAGATCAAATCTAGAAGCCTAACTATTTGCTCAATGAAGTCAATATTTCTCATATCACCAAGAAAACCAACAAGCATTGACACAAATCCTTCCAATTTACCTAGAAATTCTCGATTCTCCTCTGATTCTTCAACGAAACGCAAAATTTTTGAAAAAGCATTAGAACAATAGCGATCCTGTTCTTTCTTCATTTCAATGTCTTTGACTATGTTCTTAATTTTGTCATGTGATGGAAGTGACTTAGCTGCCAAGTCAACTCAGTGACTGTGGTGGTGCTGTACCGAGTCAGACCAAATCTGGATTAGGTATTGTAAGGTGTGGTTGGGAACAAATTCTTTGCTCTAAAGGACTTGCATGGTGGCGGGCTAAGTGTTGTTGCCATTGTCAAGCCACTTCTGGATACTAGCACGATCATAGGTGACTCTGGCGCACAAGCTAACAGGTGTCGAACATCGGAAGAAACTAGGCACCATTATGCACAAATCATCCCTCACCATTGTTTTTTTTGGCAATACAGAAAGCAAAAGAAAATTTGGCGAGAAAGGTAGAGAAAGGAGAGAGGGAAAGGCGATGGAAAGAGATGGTGTCGTCTCATGATGATGAGAGCGAACAAACAGTGACGAAACGGCGGCGTTTTGAAGTGTAACGGAGCACTAATGCCAGACGCGCTCTATTTGTGAGTTGATACCACGCGCTGTCAAAGTTTCGTTGGAAGGGGCGAGTGGACAATACGCACGAAGTTCGAGTGTGCAATAAACGTTTTAAAAAATGGGTTAATTTAAAAAAAAAAACAATTCAAGGGTAAAAATATGTGTTTAGCCGTAATATAGAATTTCAATTTGAAAACTTAGGGTAATTATGTTGGCTTTTTAAGTGCGATAATACTTTACCTGCACAACCTTTGTATCAAACTAATCAATGATTTTATCTTTTTTTAGAAGTAGTCTGTTTATTAAAAAAAAAAAAAACTGTTTCAACTGATTTGATGTATAGAGAGATGTAGGTAAATTATTTCTTTTTAAGTATAATTCTCCTCAAATCATCATAATTCAATGTCAAAACCAACCACCTTCAATCGATCACTCCAGTTGGTCTTCCTACCTTTTGTAGTGAGAGTAAAAGGCTTTGATTTTGAGTGAAAGTTCTCTTCACCGTAAAGTTAATAATCAATTTGGTGAATTATTCAAAGAAAAAAGTTGTCACTGCTTTGTAGTCTGCAATATTATTCCGGTCCATTGAGCCTTATATATATAAGTTAAAATCAATTTGGGTGAATTATTCAAAGAAAGAAAAAAGTTGTCACTACTGCTTTGTAGTCCTGCATATTATTTCCGGTCCATTGAGCCTTATATATATAGTAAATATATATATATATATAATATATATATAAAATCAACCCCATTGCATGCAATCGAGTGGTATGAAGCAATAATTTCCGTATGCCTTTGGGTATGATATTATTCTTATTTTGGGGTAGATTTTCTACTACCTGACTCCATAATTTGTAGGGTTGTACACTGAACCGAATATGAATATATATAAAATCAACCCAATTGCATGCAATCGAGTGGTATGAGCAATATTCGTATGCCTTTGGGTATGATATTATTCTTATTTTGGGGTAGATTTTCTACTAATTGAACTCCATAACTTTGTAGGGGTTGTACACTGAACCGAAATATGACTTACAAATGAAATAAATTTATTTAAAAATCTGGAATTTTCAAAGTCTTGCAATCCCAAACAAATCATATACGGTCGATGGAGTCTATATATATATAACAAATGAATAAGTCTTCCCTTAGATGACTTGTTAACTTCCACCTTCTCTCACTATCTAAATTTTGTTTATTATTGACTTTATAATTTATATACATGAGTACATGACTATTGAATCGAAGAATAATATAGAGACTGTGTAAAACGACAAATATATTTAATGTGGTAGGATACAGGTAGTAGCTCGTAGTGTGTCTTGTGAACATATATAGCATGCCATTGGCATTTTGACTTTGATATTCAGTTTTGAAATTTTGATGAATTCAAATTTTGACCATGTCTCTGATTTGTATTGCTCCCTTGTCAAATTATTGAACCCATGTGCCCTCAAGACTTATACCTATGCCTATGGATAATTACAAAAAATAATCAATTTATTTTCAATTATCTGAGAAATTATAATCAGTAAAAATAAAAACACAAATTTAACTGCGAAATATTTTTGTAAAAAGGACAGAAAAGAAAAAGTAAAATGCAAATAAAAACGTACAAGGAACGACAGGTGTTTTTCTTAATTATCATTTATTCTAGAACTAAAATTGCTTAGAAGACAACAGATTTGGAGTACATGTGCAATCCTTCTTATTTTATCCAAAGAATATATATGTTTTACCTTTTGTCAAATGGTTGAAATTTTATATTAATATACAAAAACAATATTGCTTATCTAACATATTGGTCTTTAAAGTATTTTATAGTATCATAGTTTTCAAATTATAATCAAATGAGTTTAATCATTCTTTTAGATAATAAAGTATGAATTAAATTTACACACACATGATGTATGCAATTAGGGTGAGGAAATGCTCGATTTGATTTCTAAAAAATGAAACATCCAAATTTTCTTACAAAAATCAAACCGAACTGAAATTAGCATCTAAGTTGAATCAACTCGAACAGAATCAATTAGTTCGGTCGATTTTGATTTATTTTCGAATCAATTTTTAAGTCGAATCGAACTACCGATAACTTTAGTTCAAGTCGATTAAGTTGACAAAATTGAATTCCCTTTAAACAATTGATGGGACCAGAATGCCGAATCAACGATGGGAACAGAATGCTGAATTTGATTCGGATGTTTTGCATGCCCCTATATGCAACCTTTCATACACCAAACTAAGTATAAGTCAATTTAATGTTTATCAAATAAATGACAGAAATAAAGATATTTTTGACAATTTACAGAAAAAGAAAAAGAAGAAGATAACATAGAGATAATAATTGTTATCTGCTACTACCACATATATATACTAAGTAGGTAAATAATTTCTCAAAGTTACATTTAAAATTTGTTTTTTTTTCTTATAATTATGGTTTTTGAGTATTGGGGAATGAGAAATTAAAACTTAATCTATTATCAAGTCGTATGTGCATTTACTACTGGGCTATAGACAGTTGTGCTTACAATTATGTTTTTGAGTTTATTATTTTTTTTTTCTTAATTATCAATCTAGATGTACACATAAAAGTTTTCTAAAAAGAGTTCCATTATTGCTTTGTTTTCTATTTACGTTAGAACCGTTGGATATGGCAAGAAGATAGATAATGAACCAACGGTAAGCGGATAACCAATAACAATAAATAGAAAGGTAAAGGAATCGAGAGAGATAGAGAGAGGATGTTTCCTCGTTTGGTCAAAGAAACTGCTTCATCATCTTCACATATTCCTCAGCTCCTTCCTATATATACCCTTACACTCCTTCTTCCACTCTCATCATCCTTCCAAAACATTTCAGAACACTAAAACTTCATAAAAATGGCGACTGAAGCTCAACTGACCTCTGCCTTAGAGCTTATCGAGCAACATTTACTCGGCGATCTTCTTTCACCTGTCAGTAGCTCATGTTCTTCTTCTACTTCAAGCACCGACTCCTCTATCTCAATCTCTGATTATTTTAACCCTAACGATACTGATGATGATTTCCTCCAATTTGAAGCTAAACCTCAATTCATTGATCTTACTACTCCTAAGAGTTTTGAATTCGATTCTAATTCTCTTTTCGAATTCGAATCAAAACCTCAAATACCTCAGAGTTTCGGAATTACTCAATCAAATAATAAAGATTTCTTTGATTTCGATTCAAAGCCTCAAATTCAAGTAAACCGAAAGCCATCTTTGAAGATCTCGCTGCCTAACAAAACTGAATGGATTCAATTCGCTAAATCGAATCAGGAACCGGTGCAAAGCAACTCGGTTGAAGAAAAAAGGCATTACAGAGGAGTCCGACAGAGGCCGTGGGGCAAATATGCCGCGGAGATCCGAGATCCGAACCGGAAAGGAACTCGGGTTTGGCTCGGGACTTTTGACACCGCTATTGAAGCCGCCAAAGCCTATGATCGCGCCGCGTTTAAGCTGCGCGGCTCCAAAGCTATACTTAACTTTCCTCTGGAAGCTGGGAAGTTAAATACAAACGCCGATGAAGGGAACCAACGGAAACGAACAAGAGAAAGTGAGATTGTAGAGGTAGAAGCGAAGAAGGTAGTGAAGAGAGAAGAAACTGAGAGGGATGTCGCGTTGACGCCGTCGAGCTGGACGACGAGTTGGGACAGTGGTAATCTGAAAGGAGTTTTCAGTTTATCTCCGTCATCTCCGTTATCTCCCCATCCGGCGTTAGGATATGCTCAGCTCGCGGTCATATGAGTAGTAGCTTTTTTTTTTTTTTAAATTTCCTAATTATAGTGAGCTACTTTTTTAGGTAAAATAAAAAAAAGGAAGTTTTATGTATATAAAGATGGTAAATGAGCTATTTTCAGTAAACATGCAAATGGCGATTATGGTGAATGATTAGCAATCTCCTCTAATAATTAATAGGGACTCAATAACTTGAAAAATCAAATTACCCACTTAATATGTTTTTGTCAATTAATTTATATTAAGAATATTGGAAATGTACTCTTTTAAGAATCTAATTTTAAATGCAATTTTGCATTGTGTTGTATTAGACAATTTCTCATATGTGACACAGAATGCATAGTTTACATTTTAATTTGTATAAAAACAATTAAACCCAATGTTGATATTATCTCATAAAATTATTCTCTTAATTACTATATGTATATTAAACATCAAAAAAATTAATAATATATTTTTTATATTTTCATAATATATTTTTACTAATTAAATGTTGTCTGGTCAGTTTTCTCGTTTTCTATAAAAATATGAGTGACTTTTTTATAATATTAGTTTAGTTATTATATAATTAATTTTATGATTTTTATTTTTTTTTTTTGTAAATTTGTAATCTTAAGTGACTTTTTTAAATTATTATATAATATAAATAGCATGCAAATAATATATTAATCTTTGTATATGAATTTAATAATCGTTGTTTTTGAAATGCTAATTAAGAAAAGTGTTGTTTGTTTTTAATTTTAGTTGTTATGTAATTTATTTTATAATTTTTTTATTATTTTGTTTGTAACTTTGCAATTCTTATTGACCTTTTTATTTGTTTAATGTATTTTGGATTTTTTTTTTTTTTATAACAACAAGAAAGCTAGATTAAGTTAAATTTTTATATTAACATATATTAATCATTTTCACTTCATCTATGTCATGTGATTTAAATATATATAACTTTTGTTTAATTGATATTATATCTAACTCAATATAATTTGCTTTCTCTATACATTTTTGTTTTTTCATTTACAATCAAATAAGTTTTATATTTCAATATGCAATTGATCAATTTGCGGTCCATGATAATAGAGTTTTATCATATTTATTTTTAAGCATATATATTTTATATTTATTCTTCTTATCTCTAACATATTGCTCATAATAATTTATTTCATTATTTTCATTTATTGATATGGTAAATGTCATAAAATGTTTATAATCATATAAAAATTATTATAAATATAAAGATTCACGATAATTTATAATATCACGATTTTGAAATTACTGTTTTATCATAATAATGATAAGATTTTGAAAAATAAAATCTGCCCGAAATTGAATTTCACTATAGTATTTTTGCAACGATGGAAGACGTACGGTACAAGTATGTGGATACATTGATCCCTTGTTAAATACGTAAAAGGAAAATTTGGAAAAGGAAAAATAATTATTTAGTCCCAATATTTGACCAATTAACTAATTCATTTTTACAGTTTAAAAATATTAATTAATAGTTCCGGAGTTTTACCTTCGTCTAACTACTTAATCTTTTCATTCATATTTTTCAGATTTTTATATTAAAATAAGTCAAAAAGTAAGAGAGATGAGAGAGTTAATATAAAATGACAACAATAGCCCTCATGACCTTTCTCTCTCTTTCCTTCTGTCTTCTCTCCTCTCCACCTACATATCATATGTTTTTTTATGGGTAATATCCGTTTTCTAGCTTAAAATTCGAATATATTGATTTTTATGTTTTTTTTTTTTTTGTTAAAATAGCAATATGAAACTAAAAATTTAATATAGAATTTCATAAAAATAGTTTTTTTTCTATTGCAATTTTTGTTTTGAAGATTCTAATTCCAACTTCAATCAAGACTCTAAAACTGTACACTTAAAGACTCGAACATCATTTTAGATTTAAAATCGCCACTTCCAGCATCAATCAACAATAATCTTCAATTTACAAATTTTCTTTTCTTTTATATGAGGAGATATATTGTAATTACACACGATAAACTGTGCACTTAAAAAACTCAAACGTCATTTTAGATTTAAAATCGCCGCTTCAAACATCAATCAACAATAATCTTCAATATACAAATTTTCCTTTCTTTTATGTTAGGAGATATACTGTAATTACCTACAATAAACAACTGAAATACACATGAATTCAAATTTAAAAAATTTCAAACAATAATAAAGCTACAAACATATTGGTATCTGTCTATTCCAAGACTCAGTTTGAATCTTAAGCAACCCTTCTTAAAAGTGGTAAGAAACCCATCCCCATAATTAAAATGTACATATATGTAGCCTCGTTCTGTAACTTCATATACTTAGAAAGAGAAAGAGATAAAAATGGAGAGAAAAATGGTTGTTTGATTGTTTAGGAGAAAGAGATAGCGATGGAGAGAGAGATGGAGAAGGGCAAGAATTTGTGGGTGGTGAATAAAGACTCAATAAGAAATAGATAGGGTTATTTTAATATTTTTCCGTTACTAAATGTTCGGATTTTTTTTCTTTTCCTATAATTTTAATAGCAAATTTTGATAAATTAAATGGAAAGACTAAATAGTCTGACGATATATTGTCAAACTGCAACATAATTATTTTCCCTTCTAGTAATTCCAAAATTACCTTCACAGTTATCGCTGCCATTGGGAGTCAGGTTTTGTTCGTTTGACTTCTCAAGTTTCTTAAATGCGAACGGTTGTGAATTCTGATACTCCTTCCTTGGTTTTGTTTTCAACCATCACTGTCAGTTTTAATTCAAAAAAACTTCCAACCGCAGCCCTTCGTTTCGGATTGACTCCGCCATTAGTAAACATCAATAATCTTTTTTTTTTTTTTTTCCAATTTTTAATACTGATCTTTTTCAAAATAATATAATAAGAATATGTAAATTTTAATCTCAAATTAGTTAGAACCGACTGTATTATATAATTTTTTTATTTTCATTCCGTTTTATATATAATTAAGTTCATACAAATATAAAAAAAAAGGAAATTTTTATAATTTTGAATTATCTCTTTCTCTTTTAGTACACTTTACAATTAATGTAATGCAATTATGAATCATGACACCTAAGATTCTGTATAGAATATGATCAAATATAAATCATAAGTTATTCAATATCTATATTTATATTATGAATATGTTGAACATTCGAGACCCAATATTTATTTCTATATGATATGATAGATGCCGCTGCTGCCTTTCACTATTAGATAAAGAGTTTATTTGATAATATTAATCGTTCTAATACTTATTAGTATTTCAATTGCTGTTAGTTTTTTATTAGTAATTAGCTGTTAGCGTTAGTTTTTTATACATCTATTTAAAGTGAAAAACAATTCTTTAATTAGTTATTAATTTAAAATGACAAAGAATAAAGAGAACGGTTTTATATTACAAATATGGCTTGTTATAATATATGAAAAAGTAATGGGTATAAATGTGAAAAAATTATCAATTAATTAGTGTGAAAAGCTAAACTTTAAGTGGAATAATGTTTCATTAAGCGCTTCTTTAATCGCTAATTACTTTATTTAACACTATAATTAATAAAAATAGTTTATTAATCTAGTTAAAACGGTAAAAACTATATTAAAATGGTTAGATGGATGAAAATGAAGCAGTATAAATATTACTTAATTAAATTAATCGGTACTAGCACTTAATTATTAATCTCCAAGTTTTTTTCTCTAAAGATGATTTTCTTTTAAATATTTATAATATCAAAGTTTGATTTTACACATAATGTAAAAAAAAAAAAAAAAAATTGGGATTCATGAGTAAATAATGAAGCCATCTTTCTTTTTCCTAGCTGAAGAATCAAAAACAGTACTATAGAATTTAACTTTTTAGGTATAAATTATTATTATCATTATTTTAGTTTGTACTGCAAGTATAATTAAAAGACTGGACCGAGCACTCGCCCTCTTATTTAAGAGATTTTTTTCACCCAGATCATCCCCGTTGGTTAGGTGTAAATTAATTTGATAATACTTCTTACTATAAATACTCCATAAAAAATTTTAATAATTACAAATGAAAATGTATAACTTAATTAATATAAACAATAATAATATGAATTAAGCACAGTACTATGAAGGTTATGCTATCGTAACAAGCCTGTAATAACACCTGAAAGTCTACAATTAAGAAAGAAATCAGGCATGATCTTGATCTCTTGCAAATAAACAAATTACCTGATTATATATAAATCTTTTCGTAATCAATCTTTTGAATCCCATAATAAAAAATTAATAAATTTAATTAAATATTAACCTCTTTTCTGAATAGTCAAAACCTATTGCTTATCCAAATTAAACAAACAAATCTTTTTTTAAAATATATATTATCATAAAAAAAAAAAAGAAGGGTCTTCCCCTTTAATGACTTGTTCTTCTTCTTAATTATTGTTTTTTAACTTACATCATTGGGTTGTCATGATACATCATAATTATTAGAAGAAAAAAATAATAAAAGATTCAAAATTTAATCTTTTATTTTATTTTATTTTATTATACTCTTGGACAAACACTTTGACAACTTAATTTTAAATTAATTATATTAGTACCATTAGTAGTCAAATTGATGAAAATGAATTGTATTTTTAAGTGAGTTTTATTTATAAGGTGAAACTTGAAACCGTCATTATTAAAAATATTTTATTTGAATATTATATTTAATTTTTGACTCAAATATGAATGCATTTTTGTACTTATAATCACTTATATTATAATTCTATCTCTATATGTCTATTTATATATGTTTTAAGATAAGACAATATATAAAAAAAAATTACCAATACATATTTAATGTTATATTGTAATTTTTCTTTTAGATATCAATTTATAAATCAGTTTCAAAACTTGTATTAAATCTAAAAAAAAAAAAAATCAATCCCTAAATTATAGTCAAACTGACACGTGAAGACCATTATTTTCAAAACTAATTAATGAGATTTCCAATATATTGTTCTATTAATATTGTAGACTTTTTATCCAAAATAGAGAAATCACGGTGTTAACGAAATCATAAATTAAATTAAAAACTTCACAGTTGGTTTTACTATAGTATAGCGACTAATTTCTCAGTCAATTTACAATTAAAAATGTTATTATAAATGGAACGAGCAAAATGTTAATATTATAATTTAAGTACTTCATAATTGATTCTGAAAACAGAAATCATTTATTAATTTGATTATAATTTAGAGATTAATTTTATTTTTTTTCCATATATATATAAATATATCGCTTCTTTTTTTTAAAATAATAATCTCACTCCTTTTCAATAGAAAAATGACAGTTTTCGACTATAGATGATTTCATATGTGTTGAAGAGCTCTTTATTATAATGTTGGGTTGACCAAGCAAGCAGACATAGCCATGTCTAAATTGAGCTTGTCAATCATCAAAGATTACCCATTCGAACATGACCATGTGACTCAAAGATTTGCGTAAGAAAATTATATGATATATTAATTAGTTTGATTATTTAAAATTAAAGGATTTAGAATACATTTCAAAGCAATGGATTAAGTCATTTTCTACTCTCTTTTTCTTTTTTTTTTTAATGTTAGAAGTAGCTATGTTTATATACTACTAAGTATACATATATATATATATAAAATATATATATATATATAATATAATCCCTTGCCTAGGTCAAAGAAATGCAATTAATAAAAAAAATAGCTTATCCAATTAGTATATATCCCTTGCTAGGTCAAAGAAATGCAATTAATAAAAAAAATAGCTTATCCAATTAGACACATGCACTATTTATGACGTGGGATGCAAACAAAAATACAGTGGAAAGCTATTTTTTTCTTTTTTGAAAACGATTATTTATACCTAAAAATTGTATTAAGAAATTCACAATTCGTTAATAATGAATATAAGTAGAGTACATCATAATATTTTTGTAAAATACAAATATAGAAAATTGAAATCTCTTGTTCATTTTCAAATAAGACGACAAAAGAAACCCTCCACAATATTGTCCCAAACATTATTTTTTCAGAAACTCGTTACAACCGACACTCACAAAAGAGTTTAATATAATAAACTTTAATGGAGGAACATGTCGCACTATCAGGCTCTATTGATAGAAGAAACTTAACCGAATTTGAAGATTTGAAGTCTCCGACCACAAGCAACCAACAATCTATCTTGTATTCCGAACTACCAAATAAATAAAAGATCTAATAAAAACTCCTCAATAATGAGGAACAGCTCCATAAAATGAGAAAAACTAATAACCCAATAAGAAGGTACCAAAAACACTCAATTTGAGAGACTAAATCTAAATTTCATCCCAATCGATTATAAATTTGAAAATTATTACAAAGAAAACTAAATAAAATAAAGAACAATAATAATGAGGGAAGAAAAAACACCACCGCGACCAAAGAAGACAGTCAACAGTGGTTCATAAATAAAATCTAGAAAAATATAAAATAGATTGAACCAGAAAGAGAGACGATGGCTATTAAGAGAGATAATTAATAACAAATAATGATTATGTCATATTTATTTTTTATAATTCTAAATAAATTTTATATGTAAATTATGTGTGATCTGATTGATTGCAGATATAAGAAACAAGACATATTGAGTTTAAATCATTTCCACCAGAATAATTTTGATAAATTTGTTGAATGTTGTTTAAAAAAGAAGGGATTGTGTAGTGATAAATATTTAATTACAATATTTATACCTCCAACCTGTATCAGAAAATGAATATAAAAAGATAAGCTAGCTTTTAAATAAAAAAAGTTTCCATCACATAGATGTGTGGTCATGATTACATTATTTTGATGTGTACTGATAAATATTTAATTACAATATACAATTTTTTTACAAATAAAATAATTAGATTTCACATTACATTTATATGTTCTAATTTTTTATTTGAAAAATAAATTTTAGTCCAACTTTTTGATTTGCACTTACTATATTTTAATTTTTAGGTGTGATCAGGCACTCAATCCAACCATCGGGCGGCTCACATCATGATCTCATGCACTCCCAATAATGATATATGCAATTGTATATTTAGTAATTAACAAAGATTGCTTACAATAATACTCTCTTAATTAAGAATTAATTATTCGTAATGTAGAAAAATATCAACGTCATCATAGCAATAAACTAATTGAATTTTGATTAGTGCCTCTATAATATTGTTGCAATTGTATTTGCTTACATAAGCATTGAATCTATAAAAAACCTTTCAACCCAAATTACTAAATATAAATAAAAGAGATGAATCTTTTCTCAATTTCTTAATAAATTGTTTGTACGGTTGCTAAAGAAAGAATAATTATTATAAAAGAAGAATATGTAATTGGACTGCCGATTCATCCTCGGTAAAAAAAATTTTAAAATTAAGAGGTAAAATTCTAAAATTTTACATTAATTTATTTAATAACTTTTATAAATTTCTTGATCTTGAAGGAGCTGCAACAGTGAAATAACCCGAATTTTTATTTTCAAAGATTTTTCATTTAAATTTAATAAACTGACAGCGTGGAAAATGTATCTAATTATTTAAATGCAAATTAATAATTTGGAAAATTATCTAATTATTTAAATGCCAAATTAATAAATTTTGTACAGTGATAAAACCGAAGTAGATATGATAGCTGCATATGTGATAATAGTTAGAAGATGATCTAAGTAAAAATCGAGCATTTTGGGTTGAATCGAACCGAAGAACCAGCCCAAACCCACCCAATCACATCTAGAACGCCTTTCTCCCCATATTTCCAGCGCCACTACTTCACCCTCCCCTACACCAATTCTGTTGCTCCAACCTGTACGCAGCACCCACCAAAGCCTTCTCTCCACTTTCTTCTTCATTCTTCTTTTCTTTCTTTATTTTCTTCTTTCTTTCCTTCCTTTCTTCACTGCGCGTTGCATTTCTGGTGGAGACAGCAGCAGAAGAGCCCGCGCCACCCACGCCATCGCGCGCCACCGTGTTCTTCCTTTCTTCACTGCGCCTGCATTTCTGGTGAGACAGAGCAGCAGAGCCGCGCCACCCACGCCATCGCGCGCCACCGGTGCTCCTCGCCGCAACTGGCCGCCGCAATAGCTCCGCCAGCAGTCCCGCCTTACCCTCGGCCAGATCGTGCAGCGCCAGCTCCTCCTCTAGCTCATCGCGCCACCTGCTCGCAGTTCCGGTGAGCGCAGCAACCTGGTTTGGTCGACTCAACGCAATTGCTCTCACTTGCTCTTAGTTCCGTCACGCGTAGCTCCCTTTTTCCAGTCGAACAATTCCGGCAGCAAGATTTTGGGTATATAAATTTAATTTTTAGACTATTTTCAGAATGTTTTTCTTAGTTTTGTGATTAGCTAATTTATTTTGCGTTGATTTAATTCTAGTATAACTCCATTCGTGTTGATTTAATTAAGGAACCTTGATAATGATATATTAATAGGATTAAAGTGTAGATTAAGGTAGTTTAGATATAATGTTATTGTATATTATAATTTTGGTGGTTGTTTGGGGATGTTGAGATGAAGGAGGAGGGAAAAATTTTATCTTTGATTAATTCGCCTGACGGAGTGGGGGCCGTGATTGGATTGAGTTTGCATTATTTGTTAAACTTTTCTTTCTTTTATTTTCTTTCTTTCTTTCTTCCTTTCTTCACTGCGCCTGCATTTCTGGTGAGACAGAGCAACAGAGCCGCGCCACCCACGCCATCGTGCGCCACCGGTGCTCCTCGCCGCAACTGGCCGCCGTAGCAGCTCCGCCAGCAGTCTCGCCTTACCCTCGGCCAGATCGTGCAGCGCCAGCTCCTCCTCTAGCTCATCGCGCCACCTGCTCGCAGTTCCAGTGAGCGCAGCAACTTAGTTTGGTCGACTCAACGCCATTGCTCTCACTTGCTCTTAGTTCCGGCACGCGTAGCTCCCTTTTTCCAGTCGAACAATTCCGGCAGCAAGATTTTGGAGGTTTATAAAATTCTGAAATGCGAGGACAAAGGCTGGAAGCACGTGGCTAGAAAGGCAGTCCCCTTAGAAGACAATAAAGATTTGTGAGTAGTGTTAGCCTCATCTGCCTGCATTCATGCATTTACGACTAAATGTTATCATGCATTATCGCCATATTGTGATGCACTATTTGTTGATATTAAATATTGCTTGATTACTTGTGCTGTGATATTGCTGTGCCTTGTTTGTGTGGAATTGGGATGAAGTGGATCACCATGGGTTTGTGAGACCGTTACCGTTATATGGATCCTATCTTTGATACTGAATTACTGTTAGCCGGGTAAAATGGGGGTGAGATCGGCGCCCCCGTGTGCACATACTGTTTACCGTTGACTGTTAACCACAGTTGGCTTCTTTATTTTTGGGCGCACCGGAGTAATCTAGTTGATCGCACCCGCAGGGTGCTCCGTGGTGAGCGCCTTGTATGAATCTAGATTTGAGGAGCGACCGGGTTTTGCCTCCTGTTGGTATTAAAAAAAAAAAAAAAAAAAAAAAAAACAGAGAGAATGGAAAAAACAATTGAGAGGGTCCTGGTAAGTAGGATTAGGACCGGGCTCGGCCAAATAGGGATCGGCTCTCCTGGTGCAACACGTGAGGAGATGCCATGGGTGAGAACGGCTCATCCGCGGGTTCTCGGGTGACTCCAAACCTGAACTTAATTTCCACGTGATGTGATTATATGAAGGTGATAATACTTTGTGATTGCTGTTGATTGCCATTTGTGTGACAAAACTGCATGATCATATAATTAAACCGGGTAACCAGATATATATAATATTTTCGCATCTGTGTGATTGTGTGGGGTGAGAGGTCCATGTAACCCTAAACTCATTCGAGTTTGGCGCTCATCCCATGCCTTTATTTTTTTCCAGGTATAGAAGAAAGAAAAATCCTATGGAGTTGAGTACAATAATATTAGAAGATTGTTAATGATAGAAATGACGATGTAAATGTAAAGGGAGAGTTTCCGCAATTTTATTCCAGTTGGGTTGAAATGAATAATAAAAAGTCCATATTAAATATATGACTGATTAGTAGATACATAAACTGAAAAAATTATTGGGCTTGCATCCACAGTTATGAATAGGAAAATGACGTTGCATAATATAGGCTTACTACGGACTTCGGGGGCCTTAAAAGCCCACCCAGGTCCTAGTGCGGTTCCGGCCCATGGAAACGGGTCGTACAAAAGTTGTATCAGAGCATTAAATTGGGCCTTAGGAATTCAATTCGGAACATAGGAAATTGAAATATTTAAAACTCCTACGTTGGGGATCGGCCGTAACCAAAACTAAGGAGAGGACACTAAATAGAAAATTGTCTTGGTGCAGGTGGACGCACTGTGCACTTAAGGCGGTTACAAATAATATCATAAAATAAAATAAATATAATTTTACTAATTAATATTATCATTATATATAAATGGGTGTAAATAACATTAATTATATAATTCATTTAATCAAAGCCTTGAAAGCGCAGTGATAATATTTAGAAGTGGATGAAGTGTTATTCAGTGGCCTCTCTGAATCATTACCATGTTTACTCTTTCTAATGATAAACTGTTCCTTTAGTGCTTAATAAAATTTTATAATTTCTTCTTATTGTGAATGGAATAAATAATTCAATAATGTAATTATGTAAGAAAATAAGTGATATATGATTAATAGGTTGAAGTTAAATGATAAAAGTATGCTAGTGTATTTAATACGTGATGGATGTTGCGGAAAAGGTATGTTGAGAATGAGTTGTTAGTGTTAATGAATAAGCGAACTAGATGATTCGGATTCAAGGACATTAGGATGTATGTAATTAGAGTATTGATTTGAGCATATCTATTTGATGAAATTATGTGATATTGGTTGGTGGAATTTATTATGGCTATTGAGGTAAACATTTTTCTGGATGGAATATATACATTGGTGTCATTACAGAAATAATATTTATAAGGTGTAAATACTAAATGAATTGGTGTGATTTGCAATAATAATTGATGATGAGTAAATTTTGTTGTACGAAATAATGTTGGTGGAATTATTTTATGAAGTGAGTTTTATTTATGAGTAATCACTGCTTAGTAGAGTAAAGTGTATTGTGGTCTTCATCAACTATTTCTTTTCAAGTGTATGAATATAGGGAATAATATAAATTATTGTGGTTATAAGAAAAGTAAATTGTGATTCTTAGTAAGAGATATTGTGGTTTATATAAACACTAACATATGACTTAGATTCTTATATAGTGATCAATAAGAAAAGTAAATTGTGATTCTTAGTAAAAGATAAATTGCTTTATATAAATGATGATGAAGATTGTGTGGATTGTGACATCTTATGGTTTAATAGGACACGATTATGAATTAAATGCAATGAGATTTAGCCTTTTTGTGTTTAAACTAATGGTTGTCTTCTAGATGTTATGTCAGTTATAACTAAGGACTATTGTTTAATGAGGAATTCTGTGATCCAAGAAGAGTGAAATAACTTATATTAAGAAATTAAGATAATTATGTTATATAAATAGTACCATGATAGTTAAGTGAATTGATGAATGATATCGGACATTATGGGATAATTGTCCAATTATTGAATTTATGTTCTACCAATGACTTAGATAAGCAAGAATGAATTTAGTCTTGTTATTGTATGGATCTTAAGATAAGAGCTAATCACAAAAACGTGAGGAGTGTAAATTAGTATGGTTTAAATGAGGATATTTAGTATTTAGAGGTTTGATAACTTAACAATTATTATTAGTAAGATTGATAGAAATAGGAATAATGATGTATCAGGGGATTTAAGACAAGAATTTCTGGTTTTGGAAGTGAAACGCTATTAGGCAGTAATTATATTAAAAAAAAATATATATATGTATATATAATAATAAAAATTATAAGTAAATATAATAATAAATATATAAATAAATAAAATAATGATAAATATATATCAATATATATAGAATAAACGAAAATAATAATAAGTATATATGACATAAAATAAGAATTATAATGATAACAGTAATAATGGTAATAACAGTAATAATAATACTAATAATTTATGAGGTATAATAATAATGTATGCGTTATGTCGATTGAACTTAACATTATGAGACACTTGGTGTTGTAGACTACTAATATATATGAATTTACTGAATTAGGAAAATAATTGAGAATAAGAGTTGATAAAAGATCATGGGACTTGGCTTGAGATGACAACGAATGTGAATAAATTAATTTCTTGATGTAGAGCAATTAAAATAAGGAATTTCTATTAACTAGTGCAACTTTTGCAAATTACTTGTATTATTGAATAAAGAAGGAAAGTTATATTTATGTCATTACTAGAACATAAAGGTAATTAGAGTATTTTTATTTATTAGTAAGCATAATAAGCCAGTGAGGCGTTAAATTATGATTCATTTTGATTATTGTAGATTGTTAAGAACAATAACCAGGTGAAAATTTGAGAACAAACCAGTGAATTTGGGATAATTTTTGCGAATTTAGTAAGTAGAATACACACAAGTATTCGAGGATTGAAAACATAAACTATAAGATTATTGGATGGGTAACGAGATGGTTAAGATTACATCTTAATTATGTTGGATGCCAACTCATGTGTGTCAGTTAGATAAATTATTATTTTAAATTACCCATGGAGTGATCGAGGTACCAATTAAGATGAGAATGATTGAAATATAATTTGGAGTCAATGTAAAAAAAAAAAACCTATTCCGAATTTCTCAGTAATTGGTAGCAATTATGATTGAGTGAATATGATTGTGTTATAAATGGCAGTTTACGATATATCTTGTGGTTTAAGGGAATACTTCATTAGTTAAATCCATTCGAGGATTGGTACATTGTAACTCTGATGTGGAAGGATTCAATGAGGTATTAACCTTATTTAAGTACAGAATATAGAGGGAACATAATTAAGGTTGAGGATATCGTATTAGGTATAAATTTACAAATTTTGGAGGTGATAGACATTACGGTAGCCTTGGAGAAAAGAAATAACCCAATGATATTATTATTTGAATATTCATAGACATTCATGGGATTAAGAATAAACATAAAACAAAGGACATAGTGAATCAGGAGTTGGATAATAGAATGGTGTTTGCAAATTTTAGAAAAATAAATTAAGAATTATCCAGCATGGCAACAGCTTACTTGGCTAGTTGCATAAGTTCTTGTCATAATTGTTATGGGTATGACAAATGAAAGAAGAATCACAAAGAAGTCAATAACTTAAAATAGACTTCAATTTGAACTTTAAATTCTCTCTATATAGTTATGTACTACTGTTTTTATGGATCTTTTAGAGATTGAAGAGAGTCTGTTATCTATCTTTCGTTGGAAAATTGGTGAAGTTGATAAATGACGTGATGAGCTTATAGAGGTTAGGATCTCCCTATCTTTATAGCAAACTAGCTAAGAGAAGAGAAATGTCATGATTTTGTTTGATATAGAAGCTTGTAGTAATACCATGACCTTTGTTCTCTTGTAATTGGACAAGCGATTAAATGGTACTTAATGTTAGAACTTGAGTTGATAATCGAAAAACCTCCTTGAATTGTAGCACCATCTTATCTAATTTAAACTTCTCCATATATTGGAAGCAATGATATATAATATTGAAATTTATGAAAAATGGAAATTCAGCATGTATAGGCTTTGAATTTGAAAATACGGATTCTAAATTGGAATAGCGTAGTAAATTGAATATGTGTAGTAAATTTGAATATGTGGATTCTTGTATCAGAAGACTTAATACTTGGTTTGTGTATGAGCGTCTTATTGAGTGATAATCATTGCCTATAATAGCTAGTGAAAGGTAAATGAGGCGATACATCAATGTAGATCACATGATATATAGCCAATGAGATTAATAACTCTTACTTGAGCAGATGTTATAAGGGACTTAAATTCTTACGTGTAAAGGTGAATATTAGTGTCGAATCTGTGCTTGGGGTTATGAATATTTGACTTGAGTTGTGTGTTTGGGGTTATGAATATTTTACTTGATTTGATGACTTGTAGATATAGTACAACTCAAGTTTAAATTAACTATAGTGATAAGGTAGATAACTTTGGGGATGGATTCATCTTATAATCATCCTACCCTCCCTATATATTAGATTTTCTTCCCAGGTCTGCTCATTGGTTTATCTTACTTAATAAATTTAATAAAGAAATTAGTCTCGCCGCTCTGACTAACGAACTCAAAAATATTTACCTCATCGTCTTGATTCACCCTTCTAGCTGCTTAGAAGGACAATTATTCTCCTGAATGTGAATGTCATATTTGCAGCATTATGGTGATAAAGCACAACACCATTGTCGTAAAACAACTGTTCCATCCTAGTTTCTTGTTATTTCAAAAATTCGAGACGAATTTTCTTATAAAGGGGGGAAGACTGAAAATAACCGAATTTTTATTTTCAAAGATTTTTCACTTAAATTTAATAAACTGACAGCGTAGAAAATGTATCTAATTATTTAAATGCAAATTAATAATTTGTTACAGTGAATAAAACCGATATCGAAAACCAATGAAAATTCAAAAAAATCAAGTAAAATCGAGAATCGAACCGGAATCGAACCGAACCAGCCGAAACCCACCCAAATCACATCTAGAACCCTCTTCTCCCCCTATTTCCAGCGCATACTTCACCCTCCCCTACACCATTCTATGCCTCCACCTGTACGCAGCACCACCACAGCCTTCTCCTCCACTTTCTTCTTCTTCTTTTCTTTCTTTTATTTTCTTTCTTTCTTTCTTCCTTTCTTCATTGCGCTTGCATTTCTGGTGAGACAGAGCAGCAGAGCCGCGCCACCCACGCCATCGCGCGCCACCGGTGCTCCTCGCCGCAACTGGCCGCCGCAGCAGCTCCGCGCTAGCAGCTCCGCCAGCAGTCCACCTTATTCTCCTCTCTCAATCGGCACGCCATGCTCCCCTACCTCTAGTCTCACGCGCCACCTGCGGCGCAGTCGCTTGTTTTTGAGCGCAGCAACTTGGTGTTGGTCGACTCATGCCATTTTGCTCTACCACTTGCTTAAGTTCCAGCACCGTAGCTCCCTTTTTCTCTATTCTATATATTCCCTCGTATTTTTCGGCAGCATATTATATATATATATATATTAGGACTATTATAATGTTTTTCTAGTTGTAGTAGCTAATTTATTTTGCATGATTTAATTCTAGTAAATTTCCATTCGTTGGATTTAATTAAGAAACCTTGATAATGATATATTAATTATATATATATAGAATTATATATATGGTATAATTTAATGTATATTATAATTTTGGTTGTGTGGGATGTTGAATTGAAGGGGATGGGAAAAATTTTATTTGATTTAATGCCTGACGGATGCGCCGTATGGATTAGTTGAATATTGTTTTGAAAATTTTGATATTTTAAACAGTGTGGATAGTCTTAATTTTTAGGGGAGATGCTGACCGATAATTTCGGCCTAGAAAATTAAAATTAAGATATAAGAAAATTAAATACTTATAGAAATTAAATTATTTATAGAAGGTTAAAAGAAATATAGAATAAGAGTCATTAGAATGATAAATAAATAAAGGAAACCCAATATATATCTATAAATTATATATAGTTTAAATTTAATAAGTGAATTTAAAGACTGGTTAACCAAAAACAAATAAATGAATGTAAACTGCATTTCCCAAATTAGAAATCTTATTTAGAATTTTCTTATTATATAGATATTTATAAAGTGTCGGAATGTGAACAAAAAAGGCTAGAAGCGCACAATAAGAAAGGCAATCCTTTTAAGGACAACAAAAACTGTGAGTAATGTTAGATAATTCGCCTCATCTGCCTGCATTCATGCATTTACGACTAAATGTTATCATGCATTATCGCCATATTGTGATGCACTATTTGTTGATATTAAATATTGCTTGATTACTTGTGCTGTGATATTGCTGTGCCTTGTTTGTGTGGAATTGGGATGAAGTGGATCACCATGGGTTTGTGAGACCGTTACCGTTATATGGATCCTGATACTGATTACTGTTAAGCCGGTAAATGGCGAAGATCGCGCCCCCGTGTCACCTACTTGGATGATATGGAAAACCACAGGGTGGTCTCTTATTGGGCGCACCTGATAATTTGGATTTGATGGTAGCCCGCAGGGTGGCCTCCTGTTGTGTGCGGCTGATGATCTAGATTTGAAGGAGACGACTGGGTTGCCTTCTGTTGGTATGGAAAAGAAAAGAGAGACTGGAAAAAAAATGAGAGGGCTGGTCAAGTGAGGATTAGACCTGTCGGCCATCTATGGGGGATCGGCTCCTTGGTGCACACGTTATGAGAGGATGGGCCATGTGGGAGGACAGCTCATTTGGGGTTTCGGTGACGCCACTGACTAATTTCCAGGTGGCGCCACTGGCTAATTTCCACGTGATATGATTATATGAAGGTGATCATAATTGTGATTGCTTTTTTATTACCATTTGTATGACAAACTGCATGATCATATAATTAAATCGGTGACCAGATAAAAATATTTTAGCATCTGTGTGATTATGTGGGGCGAGAGGGTCATCTAACCCTACTCATTGAGTTTGGCGCTCACCCCTGCCTACTATTTTTTTTCAGGTAATAGAAAGAAAGGAAAGCCCTATGGAGTTGTATGGAGTTGAGACAATAATTATAGAAGATTGTTAATGATAGAAATGACGATGTAAATGTAAATGTAGAGTTCCGCAATTGTATTCCAGTTGGGTTGTAAATAAATAATAAAAGTCCATATTAAATATACGAACTGTATTAGTGATACATAACTGAAATAAATTATTGGGCTTGCATCCACGGTTATGAATAGGAAATGACATTTGTATAATATAGGCTTACTATGGGCTTCGGGGGCCTTAAGCCCACCCAGGTCCTAGTGCCGGTCCGGCCCATGGAAACGGGTCGTGACAATATATATTTACCAACAGAGAAATCAAGAAGATCCTGGAGACTACTGTTGGACAATCTAAGAAGGACTGGTCCAAGAAGCTCGATGATGCTCTATGGGCTTACAGAACCGCATTCAAAACACCAATCGGTATGTCTCCATATCGCATGGTTTACGGTAAGGCTTGTCATCTTCTATGAAAAATTTTAACTCACATGACCATAATAATAGTAATAATAATAATAATATAAATTTTATATTTTAAATTATTGTTAAATATGAGAATAATGTAAAAAAATAAAAAAAATTAGGAAAGTCGTTAGGCATCGGTGGTGGTAGCTGACGGCATCATTGGTGGTGCCTGGCAACGAACGGTGAGAAGTGATACTGACTAACAATGATTAATAAATTAAAAAAAATATAAATTTATAAAGTTATAGTAAATTTATTTAGAACATATTTTACTCTCTTAAAAATGAAAAGTCATTTTTCTTAAAAATGAGTTAATTTTGTTTTGACCAGAAAAATATTTTCAATTAAACTTAATTTTTAGAATGCTCAAACAATGGGAAATTGTGCCTTAATATTTTGAAGTTTTGGAAAGAAGATAAAGTTGCAATTTATGTGCAAGTAGAAAAATCCAATTCTAAAAAGCTAAAAAAAAAAAAAAGAACAAATCCTTTAATCCAAAGAGCACAAGGCCCATATGTATCTTTCCATATGGGCCATCCTTTGTGCAACATGACTTTTCTTGGATTTAATTGGCTATGGTGAAGAAGAATATCCAAATTGGAAAAACCTAAATTGGGCATTGATTGCTAATAGAATATATAATTTTTTTAAAAAAAATTAATGATTATTTAATTAATTAACTAGATTTCTTGTTGCAACGCATATCTAGTTCTGGTTTTGATGCTTGCATGAGCTTTTGGGCGGATTCAAACCAAATTAAATGGTCGCAAATTAAATAGAATAGGTAATGTTTTTAAAAATGGAAATTGAACCGAATCGAAAAAATATATAGAATTTGAATTAAACCTAATCAATTTAATTTCATAGTTTCGCGAGTTTTTAACTATTTTCAACAATTCTAGACTTATTTTTTAGGTTTATTAAAAACCGAACTTAATATAAAAAATTCCATTCTTTTCTATAAAAACCAAAAGTAAACCAAATATGTTAAAAATTAAACAGAATCGATTCGATTTAATCCGTTTGATTGATTTTAAAAACAGAGAATACTTAATTAGCCCTAGATCTAGTTCACCAATTCACTAACTTATAGTGAAACAATTAGAATTGAGACATGGGTCTGTATTCCCTTTTTTATTGTCATTACAAATCCCTAACACCCACTTAATCCAAAAGCCAAATCTTTTCTTAGCCCTTGGTAACAGTAGGCCAATAATGACAAATAAAAATCCGTACGAATCTGTGAGAGTATGATTTCTCCAATGAGATGAGCTTTGCTTGGAATGTTTTGGTAGCATCGAATATCAACAAGTGAATTTATCAATATATTATCCAACAAGTAGAATTTATCATATATAAGATACATATATATATATTTATATATATATATATAAACGTGGTTCCAATTCCGACCGAAAACTTATAAAACTATATATATAACGGGTGGTTCAATTCCGAACCGAACTATAAAACTGAAAATAGATTTTTTAAAAATCTAAATCAAACTGAAATAAATTTGGAAACCGAACCAAATTGATCGGTTCAATTCGATAGGCATTAGTTCAGTTAAATAATTCGATTCTACTCAAAAAATAAATATTTTGGAAGACCGATCTAAAAACTGAAAATCGAAATTGTAAAAGATTTCAAACTAAAGCTGAAACTAAAACTAAAACTCAAATAGTCGGACCAAATATTGAAAATAATTTGATTCGATTTGATTTCTAATTTTTTTCAAAGTTTGCTCAATGCTTATTTATACACATCCTTGCATTGCAAATGGTATTTAGGTAAAATCAACAGCTCCAAATTACAAATTGAATCCTAACTTTTTAGATAAATGGGTAGTCTAGCCTAATTTATTTGGGTATTTAGAAGTATGATCAGACTTGTGTACACTTGAACACCCATACACCAAGCCGATATAAGGGTATTTTAAAAATTTATTAATGTTTCTTTTTTTTTTTTAATAATCGGCTAAAAATACCATCCTTTGGTATTTGGGTGGGCCCATTATTTCGCAATAACCCGGGAGAAAAATCAAAAAGACACCTCTGTTTATGAGGAAAGATTTACCTACACAGTGTATAGGTGAGCCTATACACTGAAGTCTTATTGTTTAGATCAAAAGTCTGACCATGCATTGTAAAAAAAAACAGCACTTTAAAATTTTTTTTATTAGGATGCAGAAATACGCAAAACAAGACAAAAAATTAATCTTAAAAACTGCATCTTAATTCTCTTTGGAAACACCATTTTTGCATACGTACTTTGTTGCATATTCATAGATAATTGCATAATTGCTGGAGGCGGAGTTGCATAAGCCTAGTTTCTGTCTCCTACCCAATGGCATTTGCTCTTTTCTTCTTGTTCCTCCACTGATTCACTTTAAACAGCATGTCCTTTTGATGCTTTCCATACTTCATTGTAGGCTATATATACATGTTCTTTTCATTTATCTAAACACTCACTCTCTCTTTCAACATTGCAAAAGTCTTTTCCATTATAGCTTTTGTTACCAATATAGCTCCTGCTATATGAGAAAGAAGTCCATTCTCTGAATTTCTTAAGGTTACAAATATAGTTGTTATATATGTTTGCACATGTTCACATGTATTATCAATGGTGAATTTATTTTCTAGTTGCGAACAAGTGAAACATTAGAGTCATAGGAATTCCATACACCGAACAAGAAGAAGATCCAATGATTCTGTTAGACTTCGTATAACCTGCATAGCTCATTTTTGTCGGTGAGAAAATGCCTGAAAGAATCAGTCGTTTAGATTTTTGCCCATTTAGAAATCTAATATGTTTTTTTTTTTTTTTTTCATATGTAAGTAATTTAATTGATAAGTTTCTAAACATGCAGATTTCCTACCTAGAGATTAGGGTGGGTGCTGAAGCAGGAAAACTGAAATGGACAAGACTGCAATTGCCCTTGAAGCTATTAGCAAGGAAACTGTTGATCTGGTACATATTCATCCTGAGTGAACTACTACTACTTTTGTGTTAACCAATGTTTATGTAGAAAAAGAAACAAAAAGGAAAAGGAATTTCTTCAATTATTTCTGATGTAAAAACAGAATTTTGCATAGATTAGTGGTTAAATCTAAAACGAGATCTTTTTGGGTAATAACTAACATCAATATGGATACAAGTCCATCTACCTTTATGTTTATGTCAAGTCTGAATAAATCATCCTTCAACATCAACATGTTTGGTAACCTGGATTTGGATTCTTACAGGAGACAATTCCTGTTGAAGAAGTCTTTGAGAAGTTGAAATGTACAAGAAAGGGTCTTGCTACTGATGAGGTTCAACAGCGATTAGAAGTATTTGGGCAAAACAAGCTCGAAGAGAAAAAGGTCTTTTAAGAATGGTTTTAGCACTTGTTGTTCTAATTGGAAATTTAATTTCACTTGCAACTTTTTCTTAAATTAAGTTCTTTTATATGCTGCTTTATAGGAAAGCAAAATACTCAAGTTTTTGGGGTTTATGTGGAATCCACTGTCATGGGTTATGGAAGGTGCAGCAATTATGGCCATCGCTCTTGCACATGGAGGAGTAAGTTTATAGGGATACCCTTTTATCTTTCACTTCAAATATCTCCAATTAAATGCATTGAACTGAAAATAAAATCATTATTCAGCGAGAAGGGATAGATTTCCATGATTTTGTTGGTATTGTGACACTGCTTATCGTCAACTCAACCATCAGCTTTATAGAAGAAAATAATGCTGGAAATGCAGCTGCAGCTCTTATGGCTCGGCTGGCACCAAAAGCAAAGGTTAAATCCATATATTAGTTCATAAATCTTCTTATTTAGATAATGAGCTCTTGTTTAAGCTGTTTGGATTGCTTAATTATTTCTTCGTATCGAAATTGTCTACGACAGGTTTTACGTAATGGCAGCTGGGGAGAGGAAGATGCTGCTGTATTGGTCCCGGGAGACATCATTAGTATTAAATTAGGTGACATTATTCCTGCTGATGCTCGATTACTTGAAGGAGATCCTTTGAAGATTGATCAGGTGACTAGTCATAAAATGTTCAATACTGAATTCTTTTTTCCTGCAGAAAGAAAAAGAAAAGGAAGAAGAAGACAAGTTGTGTTCTTATATTGAGATTTAAGGTTTCAATATATGTTTTCTTTTTCTAGTCTGCTCTTACAGGAGAGTCACTTCCAGTCACTAAGAATCCTGGCGATGGGGTTTACTCTGGTTCAACATGCAAGCAAGGTGAAATTGAAGCAGTTGTAATTGCTACAGGAGTACATACCTTTTTTGGAAAGGCAGCTCATCTTGTTGAAAACACTAATCATATAGGGCATTTTCAGAAGGTTCATCTCAAAATTGCGTTCAAATTTACATAATCAGGAAATTCTAGTCATGCTTGCTTTAATATCCTGTAAGCATCTGCTACTAGTTGTGAGTTTGCTTTGTGGTTTCAGGTCTTAACTGCTATTGGAAACTTCTGCATTTGCTCTATTGCCATTGGAATGTTGATTGAAATTGTGGTAATTTATGGGAGCCAAAAGAGGTCTTATCGCGTCGGCATAGACAACCTTCTAGTTTTACTCATTGGTGGTATCCCCATTGCTATGCCAACAGTACTTTCTGTTACCATGGCTATAGGTTCTCATCGCTTGTCTCAGCAGGTATGTGAAAATAATTTGTTTTCCTGAATCAAACTAGTATATAATAGCTTGAGAGAAATATTAAGGATTTTTCTACTTCCTGTGTAGGGTGCCATAACAAAGAGAATGACAGCTATTGAGGAAATGGCTGGGATGGATGTGCTTTGCAGCGATAAAACAGGCACTTTAACTCTTAACAAACTTACGGTTGACAAATCTATGATAGAGGTGCTACTTTTAACTCTTATCTGTATATTATCAGGTTAATATACAGATAGTTGCTGCATTATAACAGAGAAATTTGACTTCATCTATTTCATTATAGGTTTTTGCAAAGGGTGTTGACAAAGACATGGTTGTATTGATGGCTGCAAGAGCTTCAAGGCTGGAAAATCAAGATGCTATTGATACAGCTATTGTTTCAATGCTGGCTGATCCTAAAGAGGTATCAAATGTTTTATTTTGTGTTCTGCAGATTAAGTTTATGATGAACCTGAGGTCATTGAATTGTTTTACTATATTAGGCCCGAGCCGGAATCACTGAACTTCACTTTCTTCCGTTCAATCCAACTGATAAGAGGACAGCACTTACTTACCTGGACAGTGCAGGCAAGATGCATAGAATGAGCAAAGGAGCTCCAGAGCAGGTACTTATTAGTTGAAGTCTTAGTTTATGATCACTTTACAGAATACCAGACTCTAAAATTTCTTACATATTTTATGTGGGAACTTCAGATTCTCAATCTGGCATGGAATAAATCAGATATTGAAAAGAAGGTACATGCAATAATTGATAAATTTGCTGAGCGTGGACTTCGATCCCTTGGAGTTGCTAGACAGGTATAAGTTTTGGTTCATTTCTATAGTATTTTAGGTTTTCTTAACTTAATTCTTAACAATAAAGAGAGTGACAATAATTTATAGGAGGTACCTGATGGTAATAAAGACAGCCCTGGTGGACCTTGGGAATTTGTTGGTCTTCTTCCTCTTTTTGATCCACCTCGCCATGACAGTGCTGAAACTATCAGAAGAGCTCTAGATCTTGGTGTTGGTGTCAAAATGATCACAGGTGATCAACTTGCAATTGCAAAGGAGACAGGAAGACGACTTGGAATGGGCACTAACATGTATCCTTCATCCTCTTTGCTTGGAGAAAACAAGGATGGAGAAATTGGAGCCTTACCAGTCGACGAGCTAATCGAAAATGCTGATGGTTTTGCTGGTGTTTTCCCAGGTAATAATGATCCTATTTGTATTGAGATTGAAAAAGTACCATTTTTAGATGTTGTTATTTGCCTTGATTATTCTTTCTAGAGCACAAATACGAGATTGTGAAGCGACTTCAAGCTAAGAAACATATAGTTGGAATGACTGGTGATGGAGTTAATGATGCACCAGCATTAAAAATCGCAGACATAGGAATTGCAGTAGCAGACTCAACAGATGCTGCTCGCAGTGCTTCTGATATAGTCCTGACAGAACCTGGGTTGAGTGTGATCATTAGTGCTGTTTTAACTAGCCGTGCAATCTTTCAAAGAATGAAAAACTATACTGTAAGATCATGTTGATAAATCTTGAATTTTGTGACTACAAATAGTCAAATTTACTCACATTTCACTCATCTCTCTTTTATTTCCCTCCCTTTTCCCCAGATATATGCAGTTTCCATCACCATACGTATTGTTGTAAGTTTTATATTCTTTCTTTTATGTACTAGAAGTTTTTCAAAAATATGAAAACTGCGGTTCTAATTAGAAATTGTTTAACAGATGGGATTTATGTTGCTCACTTGTTTCTGGAGGTTCAATTTCCCTCCCTTTATGGTTCTCATTATTGCCATTCTAAATGATGGTACTCTCTTAGAATCCATTGTTATACATATATGCTTAACAAGAGAACATCTCAATTCTCAATGCTATTTTTCTGTATATATTTCTAGGTACTATCATGACAATATCTAAAGACAGAGTTAAGCCATCCCCAACACCAGACAGCTGGAAGCTAAGTGAAATTTTTGCAACTGGGATTGTGATAGGTGGATACTTAGCAATAATGACTGTTGTGTTCTTCTGGGGAGCTTATGAAACCGATTTCTTTACGGTAAAAGCCCCTAGCTATGCTTCTCTAAGCTAGAAATGCAGAGAAATGTCAAAACAACTAAATATTTTTTTTCCTGACTATCGCAGAAACATTTCCATGTGCATAGCCTCCAGAAGAAAAATTACAATATTTCAGATGAACAAGTCTCAAAGGAACTGAATGAACAGCTAGCATCAGCTATTTACCTTCAAGTCAGCACTATAAGTCAGGCTCTAATATTCGTTACCCGTTCAAGAAGTTGGTCATTCACGGAAAGGCCTGGTCTTCTTCTTGTTATTGCTTTCTTTATTGCTCAATTGGTAAATACTTGCTCATTTCTATTCACTGTTAGGTTTATTACCACTTAGTTTTAATCCTAATAAGTTGTATACAGGTTGCAACTGTAATAACTGCAGAAGCAACATGGGGTTTTGCTGGAATTCGTAAGATTGGCTGGAAATGGACTGGTGTTGTATGGCTATACAACATTGCAACTTACATGCTACTTGATCCTATTAAGTTTGCTGTCAGATATGCATTGAGCGGTAGAGCTTGGGGCCTAGTTTATAACCAAAGAGTAAGCAAAAATCAAATTTAGTTTGCATTTTACAATGTCTCAGACTTTTGAAAAATGAAAGCAGCTTCAAATTCACTGTATGTAAATTGGGTTTTGAGCATTTGGCATTGGTTTATTTTTCTCAGACAGCAATGACCACACAAAAGGACTTTGGTAAAGAAGCTAGAGAAGCAGCCTGGGCAGCCGAGCAGCGAACACTTCATGGTCTGCAATCTACAGAAGCGAAGGGGATTACTGAAAAACATACTTTTGGAGACATTAGTGTAATGGCTGAAGAAGCAAGAAGACGAGCAGAACTTGCAAGGTTTGTACTATTTTCATCAATCACACAATGTCTAATAATTCCTGTCATCTCTAAAAGAAAATATAATTTTTGTTTTTGGGATATTATGCAGATTAAGAGAGCTTCATACTCTGAAAGGCAAAGTGGAATCCTTTGCAAGGCTGAAGGGTTTAGATATTGATGTGAACCCTCATTACACAGTCTGATTAGTTATGATTTGATTGCAGAATTTATGAACCAAATGGTGCTTAATTAATTCTGTTGCAACTTAATTTCCCTCTTTTCTTTATTCTATGGTTATATGCTCAGTGCTCAAGTGCTTCACTGTCAATAAGAACTCTTGATTTTGCCCATTTCGTAATTTCTTCAATAATAGAAGTAGTTCATTTTCTTATATCTATTGCAACTTTCCCTCTTTTCATTTTCTTTGATCCACAGAATAACATTGTTCCAAACGTTGTTCCAAGAAAAAAAAAAAAATTCGTTTTGATTTTTGCCCATTTTCGTTAATTTTCTTCAATAAATAGAATAGTTCACTTTTCTTATATCGTAATTGCAACTTTTCCCTCTTTTCATTTTCTTTGAATCCAACAGAATAACATTTTTCCAAAACGTTTTGTTTCCAGAGAAAAAAAAAAAATATATATATTATTATAATATATATAATCAAACATTAATATATAATCAAATTAAAAAAATATCATTTTTATATATTTGCAATTTCTTTAATCAAATTCTCATTTTGACATATTTATCGTCTTATAAATAAAATTTTACTACTTAATGTTTTTTCATATTATAACCAAATAATAAGAAAATGAGTTATTTAAAAAATATTTTAAAAAACAAAGGGGCAACTCGACGATCTCACGTGTATCTTTGGGCACAACAGTATTTCTCTGAAAGCGCTCAAAGCCACATAACATAATGCATCATGTCTCTTAGTCACGTGCTGTAATGCTGTCCACGCGTTTCCATGTATGAAAGATAAAATAAAATGGGGGATCTTTCTCACGCTCATGCATTGGACTACTTTGCACGCTCAAAAAAAAAAAAAAAAAAAAAAAAAAAAAAAAAAAAAAAAAAAAAAAAAAAAAAAAACTAATCAACTAATTGGAAAAAAACAATTAAAACTTAAAAAAAAAAAAAAAAAAAAAAAAAAAAAAAAAAAAAAACTATCAATAATGGAAAAACAATTAAAACTTTCATTACATCCGTTCCGTTAATTTTACCACTTTTCGACTTTTTATACAATTAAAAATTCAACCATTCAGTTCTATAAAAACTAGAAATAATTAATTAAATTATTTTTTTAATTAATTTTTATATTTAAGAGAAATTTTAATGGAAATATCTAAATAAGGATAAAATTTGAAATAAAATGATTAATACTAAATTAAATTTTCAAATGTATCATCAAAGTTTTTTTAAAAAAAAAGTTAAACAAAGTTAATATGTATTTGTTAATTCTTTTGATTATGGTGAAAATTTTACGATGATGATATAAATTGCGATATATTAAATGTCGGTTTGATATTTTTTTTTAAAGGGCCGTTTGATATTATTATTGCCAAATACCAGAAATACATTTTACACAAAAATTAAAAATTATTTTATGAATTCAGTATATGGAGTAGGATTATAAATTCACTCGTAAATAGTTTGTTCAAGATGATTTGATAAATTTAATGAGTTAGTATCGAATTTGAGTTCCAACATGTAAATAGTATTTCCTCCATTCTTTTTTTTTTGCTTGTTATTTTTCTTTTGGATGTTCCAAAATGTTTGCAAGGTTTCTAAATTTACACAAGTAAGCAATTATTTTTCATATATGATAACCTTTATGATTGTTGATTAAACGATGAATTTTGTTAATATCTTAATAAGTTTAGTCTAAAAAAGAGAAACATAACTTTTGTTGACTAAGTTTTTTATATGCATGTTTTGTCAAACCATGCAAATAAAATGGGATGAAGGGAATTTTTTTAAAAAAATTATAAATTGTAAACAAGTCAAGCTACAATTTGTAAAATTTGTCTTTAAATTTGAATTGAAGTATAGTATATATTAGTTGTTAGCTGTTATAGTAACTGTTAATTGTTTTACCAACATTTCATCAAACGTAAAGAGAGTAATTATAATCTGCTTTTTTAAACTCTAGACATTAGTGTAAACGTTACTTTACTGAGCAATATGGGCATGTTCGTCAATACTAGCTGTTTTAGTAGCTGTAAACTATTTTAATAGGTGTTAGCTATTTTAATAGCTGTTAATTGTCTAGAGTAAAAGTGTTCAGTAAAAATAATTATTTGATTAGCTGTTGAATTTAAAATAACAAAAAGAGACATTTAAAATAAAAGTATTCAGTAAAAATAATTATTTGATTAGCTGTAAAATAAAGTATTTCAAGTAAAAATGAATTATTTTGATTTAGCTGTGAATTTAAAATTAACAAAAGAGACATTTTTCAGTAAAAATAATTATTTGATTAGCTGTTGAATTTAAAATAACAAAAAGAGACATTTAAAATAAAAGTATTCAGTAAAAATAATTATTTGATTAGCTGTTGAATTTAAAATAACAAAAAGAGACATTTAAAATAAAAGTATTCAGTAAAAATAATTATTTGATTAGCTGTTGAATTTAAAATAACAAAAAGAGACATTTAAATATTGAGTTATAATTTTAACTTATGACTACAGTAGTGAACTCATTATAAAAAAAAATATCAATTCATAGTATATAGTCTAATTATATAAATTGAAATCGTTATCATTTTTAAAATGATAATACAATTTCCTTACATATTTCTCTATTAATTCATCATTAAATTATTTTGTTTAATTGCAGACTTGCAATACCGTAACAAAAGACTTTAAATTAATATTAATATAAGTTAATTAATAATAAGGATAATATAAGTTAATTAAGTACATAATTGTCAAAAAAGTTTTAATAAAAAAAATGGAAATGCTAAATGTTAGATGAATTAATGTTTTAACAAATGTTATCTTATCCACTAACAACTATTTTATATACTATTTTAACAAACGATATAATTTATAAAAATAATAGCTTAAAACAGTCAAAATTCTAAACTCTCCCTCAAACGATATTTGCCGAACAGAGCCTATAAATAACAAAGTAGCCATAAGCTTAGTTTATTTATTAATCCTAGTATAAAAGTATTTGTCATATATATTAAATAAAATAAAACTATTTTCAAAATTTTTAAAGTTTTTGTAGCCACATTATTTCCCTTGTTTTTCTTTTTTTTTAAGCTGAAAGTTTACCTCTCATGTCTAAATCATTTTTTCGTGCTCTAGCACAACAGAAAACACCACTAGAAAAACATCTTTTCCCCATATATAATTTTTTCTGTTGGTGTTGTTGTTACTCATCTAGCACGAAGGCAACAAATGCGATCCACGTGATTACATAATTATATAATTTATTTAGTTAATGCAAGTTTCCTTCCAACACATTAGCACATTAGTGTTGCTGCTGTATCATCTCCACTCTTTCTTACATTAATCGTGACCTGAAAGTGATGATGACAATAACGTTCCTTTCAAACAGTTGAAAGAATGCACTTGATTTGAAACTCTACCTAATCTTTATATATAGTATTTTCAATAGCGTAAGTGGTCCTCAATTCACGGAGAAATGTTTTGAAAAGCTATAATTTAAGTGAGTTTGAGAATTTAATCATTATATATAAAAGAAAAATATTCATTAGGGTCATTTTTTCTGTTAATGAACCGATCCGATACGAATAGAATTTAATACTAATCCAATAAATTAGGGATACCTATGAGTAATAAAAAAATTAGGATAATATTGCTTTCTTCATGTGGTTATTCATCAACATCTATTATGCTTTTTAGTCTTTTTTATTTAATATTCTATTAGTTGAGAGAATGATTTAAAGCAGGTACAAATTATATTTTATATCATATCATAATATACAAAGATTTAGTCACATTGAATAATATTCAATTTTCATAATTTTTTTATAATGTCGAAGAACTCTATGAGAACATTTGTATTGATTCAAATATGATTATTGAATTGTAATACATTTATTTAAAAAAGAAAAACAAATTCACTTAAGTATATCCTTATTCAAAGTAATCTTTTTCCACTTGTCTTACACTATCGGGACAATCAGCAAATCATATCATATTCTTATTGAAAGGAATATTCTGTCTAATCCATGTCCTAAACCCACCAAGAAAATACAATGAAATAAACAGTCCTTTGTTAGTTTAAAAAAAAAATATATATATAGTCCCTTTCTTAGTCATCTCCACTCCCTTTAAAGGCGCGTGCTGTGAACATCTCCTATTTTTCAAAGACGTGTGTCCATAGACCTCCTTCAAAGCGATCTCTGTACTCTCACTACACACTGCAACTCTTTATCTATACCGTAATAATATAAATATAACACGAGATTTCCCTCGTTTTACATAGCCAAGAATAGATTGAATATCTTTTTATAGCATGACTATTTTCTGCGTTGTTTGTCATTTTCAAGCTCTACCCATTTCGCACCACACATTAACGAAAAATTCCCACTAATTTAATTTAACTTTGGCTTTTGGCTCAATACATCAGAGTAAATTGGACCATATCTTCGTATTACTTGTCGCGAAGTTAAGTTATTCTAATTTTTGTTCATTGTGTATCTGTACCCTCTTCATTGCAAAACTAAGATTTTTGTCACTTGAACAGACTCCAAATGACGATGAATTCTATAGCATTTTCTTGCTGGTATCATGATTTTTAATTGGTGAATGTAAAAAAATTAATCTTTGTCCAACTGGGTGGTACAAAAACCAAGTATTTGATTGCTCATGACTCGGCTTGAGTTGGGTTGTTGTGAGTAGTGTTAATTAAGTTAGTTGGGATTTTGAGTAGTCCAGTCCATTAATGGAGTTGAAATTGCTTGGCTCTAAATCTGTGTCTTTATCTGAGATAGCTCTGCTGGAAAAGACTTATTCTTGCCCTTTTTTGAGTCCAAGGCATGTGGCTGCTGTTAGATTTTCTCCGGAGTTCGGTTCTTGCAGAGGTAATTAATTATTTCTGTTCTTGAATCATTGGTGGCTTTGTTAGGTTCTATTTTCTTGTTTATGTTCCCACATTTTCTTGGCAATCAAGCAGAACATTCATTCATTTTTTACTGGAAATGCTTTGTTTTGTTCTGGTTTTATGTTTCTCTCTGAGTTTTCTGCTTTTCTTTACTGTTTTTGGTCTGTTTTTTTTTTTTTATTAGTACTTAATTTGTTGATTTCACTAATAATTTAATATACTCTGTTTCTGGTCCTTCTAATCATAGGCCTGTAGGGCAAGATACTGAAACTTTTTGTTTAATGGTTTTTCTTTCTTCTTATGTTTAGGGATGTCGCTAAAGGTGTCTTGTTCAAGTACTTCAAATGGTACTTACTTGTCAAAGAAGGCTAATAAGTCAGCTAACGAAGAAAAAATTGCAGCAGAGAATCATTTGTATCGGATTAATGGAGCAAATGGTGCTAATTCAAGTTTGTTTTCTGGAAATAAGAGATTGCTTGATGCATTTGATGATGAGTATGGTGGAGTTGTTGTTGATTCAACTAGATTACCGAAGAATTCAGATGATTTTGCTTCTTCTCTTCATTTTTCCCTTTCTCATTGGAAAATAATGGTGAGTTCTTTTTCTATTTTAGAACCAGTAATTTGTGCAGTATAATTGCTCTATGATATGCTGAGACTTGGGAGAATTCGAATTGAAGTGATCTTCTTGTTATAACTTCTTTCCACCGTGCCCCACCCCCATGTGCTTGTCCATACCCAAAATGGAGAAGTATTAAATTGGCTATGAAATTTTCTTGAAAATGGTTAGAACAGAAATGATATATCACCGATGAGCTTTGGCTCAGTGGTACTAGATACATTTGCAAAGCTATATGGGGTTTACAGTTTAAACCACAGTTAGAGCCAATTCTTTATTTGTTAGCAATAAGAATTATAACTAAGCTAGATACTATCATCAATTTGGTTGAATATGCATTTGATGGACCGTAACGGAATCATGTTCCGAAACTTTTTTGATATATCACTTTTTTCTTTAAATGTTTGGATGTATTAAATGTTTCTGAAATGAGAATAGAAGGGTCTAGAGTTGATTGTAACCTGACTCGATTTAGTACTACAGATTTGCCTATGTATCTGGTTCAAGCCTTCAACTTTTCATCTTTGCATGATTGCATTCTTGCAGTATTTCACGTGGTCTCAAATATTGCAGAACCTTGAAATATGTAATGTAGTTATGGGCTTGATTTAAATGTTTCCCTTTTCCTCTGGATTCATTTATTTATAAACATTTATTGGAATAGAATGACAAGGTAGAGTGGAATCTTCAAAGAACTTGTAACTTTTCATGATGTAACACTGTTATGTAACCTAACTGCAGGGAAAGAAGGGAATTTGGCTGAAGTTGCCATTGGAACGATCAGAGCTTGTTCCCATTGCAGTAAAGGTGACTTTTTAGACTTAACGTACTCTTTAGCATACCGAATCATTTAGTTTCACTTAACTGACAGTAGAAGACAGTTTACATTTTAGCTTTCTTGGGCTTGATTATACACGATTCTCCAAAAATGACTCCAGAGTTTATGATGTCTGATAGTTTACTTCTTTCCTTTGTAATAATAATTTATATGTGTATCTCCCTAAGACGAGTAATTTGATATTTACAGGAAGGTTTCCAATATCACCATGCAGAACCAGGATATGTAATGTTGACTTACTGGCTTCCTGAAGGACCTTGCATGCTTCCCACTAATGCTACCCATCAAGTAGGAGTGGGAGGATTTGTCATCAATGACAAAAATGAGGTAATTTTTTTTAAATCAAAGATAAGAAGAAAATATTTTAATTAAGTGTACTTTGGTTTTCTTTTGGCCTAGCCATGATCTGCAGTTCATGCATTGCAGTTATTCTTTCTTTTAATTCTTATATTAGAGTAGGTAATCTACTATATGGAATTTGAAGTACAATGACCAAAATTCTTGATTCCCAAGTCACTAGTTGTCTGATTCTGTTTTGATAATAACAAGCACCTGAATCCTAACAGGATTCCTTATTAAATGCCTTTATTCCTGAGTATCTGCACTTTTCTTTTAGTTCTTTTTTTTCCTTACATAAGCAATTTTTTACACAATGATTACTCTAGAATAGACTGGTTTAATTGTTGAAATTGAAATTTTAAACTTCTTGGGAGAGTAAAGATTATATTATGATTGATGGCTGTAATTTTATGTACTTCAAATTTATTTTCCCAGTTCAACTTCTCCTTTCTTTCAACAACTTATAAGTTATACATTACATTCCCTAATTTTTTATATCAACCTGTACATTTTTATGCTTATGCAAATTCTTTTCTTTTTTTTTTTTTCTGATTCCCATTTGCAGGTTCTTGTAGTACAAGAGAAATTCTGTGCTCCATCCTTTGTCGGTCTCTGGAAAATACCGACCGGTTTCATCCATGAGGTAATAAAAGACTTTAGAATTGGCAATGAAATTAGGAATTGAAATTAGAAGGAAAGGAAAACATTAATAATTTATTTTGTTTTATTTCTTGTATCAGTCAGAGGAGATTTACTCAGGAGCAGTGAGAGAAGTTAAGGAGGAAACTGGTGTAAGAATACCTTCATATATTTCTCTAAAATTCAAAATAGTTGCATTTTAGGTGTTACTCATAACAAAAATAATTATTTTTTAGTCAATTCTTTGTTGTAGATGCTAATTAGCTGCCTTGTGTTGTATACTGCAGATTGATAGTGAGTTCATAGAAGTTGTAGCATTCAGGTAATAGCAACGACTATCAAAAAATAATTGGAGATACGAAAAAATGGTTGCATCATGTGAATATAAATGCTGCTTATATTTTAAGATCAGAAAAAGTTTTCTAACAAAAGGGATTTTCTGACTTTTGCATGATTTTTTCCCACTTACTGACAGTATTTACATTTCCTTCGCATCATATCTAATATCTTCGGCTATTATGATTTCAGGCATGCTCACAACTTGGCTTTTGATAAGTCAGATTTGTTCTTTGTCTGCATGTTGAAACCCTTATCAACTCAGATCATTCTTGATGATCATGAAATTCAAGCGGCCAAGGTGACTAATTTGCCTCACAAATTTGTCCATATATGTAGTTGCATAATACTTTTGCATCACAATGACTTTGAACTGAAATTATTCTTGCAAGTCTCCCATTTGGTCTGTGTTTGTTTTCAGCCACTTTTGTGGTGACAAAATGAAAGAATGTTCGATTGAAATAATGGAACCTTGAAAATTATAGCATAAACATCAACTTTTCGCTTTTCTTAAGGAATATTAGACTATAGTCTAAAAATGGGGCCAAAATTCATTCTATCTCTGATATGAGGACTCAATCATCAACGTTTTTTAATCTCATAGCGATCTTTTTAATCGTGATCTTTTCAACCCAGTATTGTGTTTCCATCTTGCAGTGGATGCCATTAATTGAGTTTGTAGAGCAGCCGTTAATTCAAGGAGACAGTATGTTCAAGAAAATCATAGACATATGCATAGCTCGGCTGGGGAAAAGTTATTGCGGATTATCTGCTCATAAATTGGTCTCCAAATTTGATGGTAGGCTATCTTGCCTGTATTATAATGTTATTGACATTGAAAATATTAACTGCAGAGCCAGTTGATGGTGCCATCCAAGCAGTACAGCACCGCAACTCCCACGGGGAAACCTCCTTAATAGACGAAATATTCCTACTATGTCATTACCTTCCCTTGCCTCTTTCCTTGTGAAATGCATCTCTTAATTATTTCCACTTGGTGTGTTCGAGGATGACAAACAAAGATCAAGCTCATTGAATAACAATTAACTAAGAGTAAATATTGCAACATATAATTCTGCTTCTTGTTTTCATTCTTGTTACTTCTGGAGAACTGGCTGGAGATAAGTACATGTGATTTCAAATATGCCTTGTGTCTGTAAATATTCTCAACTCTCTGATGAAGAGAAAAATGTAGCTATTGCAAATGTGTGACTCTGATAAATAGCATTTGCTTTCTGTTAGACTGTCACTGATGTAGAAATAAAGTTTTAGTCTACAAGAATATGATCAGATGAACTATCTGACATGTTTAAATTCTGACGGAATTTGATCAAAAAATATTGAGATTATCTAATTTCTATCTCAAACTCAAAGCTTATTGGTGTATTCTTTTGTTTTTTTTCTTTTCTATTAAAGATAAATTTGACAATTGGCTATTGGCTGTTGATGGTTGGTCAAAAAGAAAACTGATAGCTTAGGCAGGCCTTCATAATTAGCTAATATATCCATTCTCTTTCCAGTGCATCATGTCTAAGATAGACAATGGCGTGTGTGACATGCTCATGCCAATCAAGCATAGGGTCCCATTGCCCAGTAGGTTGCAAATTATTTTTCTTATGATAGAATTTGTGGTGTGAGTGTATATATATATATATATATATATGTATATAATCGGAAAATAATTTTGGCATAATCTGTGTATGGTCAGGTCTAACAAGAATGAAAATACTATAATGCCTTCAAAAAACTTTTTAAAACATTTTAAAATTTTAAATATTGCTAATATCACACTAAGGTATAATTGTAAATATGTACGGATTGTACTAGATACAATTTGTGCCATTTAGCAAAGCTCTTTATCTCTCCATATCTTCTTTTTAAATTATTAAGGATGATTACAATTCTTGTTTAATTAAGAATTGCAGGTTTCTGATTTAATACATGTTATTGTAAAATCTAGTCTATACTATTTTTGTTTATTATGAATTTATGGGTGTCGTTGATTTTATGTTGCAGATTCACATGTCGCTTTTTCTGTTGATGAACATCTGGTAGTATGCAAATGTGTATATTAGAAAAAAGAACCTTATATTCTTGTCACTACTTATTGAGTTCACATGCATTTTCTACTTTAATTTTTTTTTTTTAAAAAAAAATTTACTCACCTCCCTTCTAAGTCTATTTTGCAATGCTTCTAAGCTTTTCTTATTAAAAAAAAAAAAAAAAATCCTCCAAATGCTTCTTAAAAAAAAAAATTGTAATGACTTCTAATTATATATATATATATTGCCAATTTGCATTTTGATTTTGGAAGAGAGACAACGTAAAATTAATAAAATAATTATATTTAATAAGATGAGAACTAATGCTAATGCTAATTCATTTGTCACTGTCACGTCGAAGGGTGAATGCTTTTATTGAACAATAACCACCTTATAAGGCACGTATTATTCCACTTACAGATACGCTTATCTTGTTTTTGGTTTCACATGTAGATACTTTTTCTCTCGGACCCAAACACCCCGTAATCAGGAATGTCGGCCACATGTAATAATTTAACTGTCAACAAAATTTATCCAAAAAATGATACTCATAATAATAATTATCATTTACCCTCTCCTTTCTTTAATAAATATCCATTTTACTAAAAAATATACTAGTGGTTAAAAGTTATTACTATCAGTAACACTTTACTAAAATATCCTTTTAGTGGTAATAAATTCAATTTAGTATTCAGTTGAATTAGAATTTGATTTATATTGACTGTTTTTGGATTAACATTCAAACCATTCTTCAATTAGTAAATAATCATGATTAAACAACTAATTTTTTCCCTTTCTCATATTATATTTCGAATGAACGATGATTAAATTTATTTTTATTTTAAAAAATTATTTTAATTAATATATATATTAATTTTATGTTAATTGAAAATAAATTTTATCTTCCATTAAATTTAAGGACACATCTTCAGTCCCTAATAATATAATTATTTAGGTTAATGGAATATAAAATTTATAAATCATAAAATTCAGAGGTCAAATTGTTTATATTCCATCATTTTTTTTTTGTCTTCCTATCATAAAATTGATTATATTCATAGTTTGGTGATTATTATATTTAATTGGATAGATTATTTGGTCTTTTCATTGGTGTGAGGTTTGGAATTTTTAAATAATTAGAAATTATTTTTGAATATTTATTTGAAAAACTGCATCTTGATAAAAGAAACATAGAGCAATCATCTTCCCATTTCCCTGTTTTAAGGTTTAGTCCTTCATCTAAGACTCTCGTATAAAAAAACATAAAAAGAAATCGCGCCAAACAGGATATTGTTAAGGAATGTTATTGTTAAATGAATTGAAATTATAATTAACCTTAGATAGAAATATTAAAATCAATTTTATGATAAATTAAAATGAATTAATCATTTATGTATTTAATATTATTTAATAAACAACTCCTCAAGCTTTGTCATTCCTCTTTCCACTTCCTAACATCATCACCCAAAAAGTGCTTCAATTACCTCTTCTTCACTAACCGATCCGAGACTTCAGTTTCAAATTACTTGAAATTTTGAAAAACAAAACGAAATTCTCTTGTAAGTTTCTTTCTTCGAGTCCATATTTCACACAATTTTGTTTATTTTGTTTTTAATTTTTTTTCAAATTACTTCTTTATAGTGCATCAGTTGATAGGGTTTCTGGCTCCGATCATTTGTGAATTCTCTTACTCTCACTCGCTTTGTTGGTAAGTTCAATTTTCTGTTATATTCCTCTTTTGGTTCCGGTGAAAATGCACAAAAATGTAAGAGCACGAATGACAGAATCATTTTTATCTAATCATTTAGCTTTTGACATGTAATTTTTAATTTTAGCATCTTCTATTGGCTTTTGGCGTTGAAGATGGTGAAATTCTGAGCGGAATTGAAGTACTGTTGATTAGGGAACAATGCGGTTGTTTCCGTTGAACTCGAGCTCAAGTTCGAGTTCAGGCTCTGATAAGGAGCGGGGAATTGGAGCGAGCAATCGGGCTATGTTGTATCTAAACGTGTATGACCTTACGCCTGTAAATAACTACCTTTACTGGTTTGGCCTTGGGATCTTCCATTCTGGCATTGAAGGTAATACGTACAACTGTTTATATTTTGTATGTTTTGCGGCATTGATTCTACAATTCTTTTGTTTCCTGCTTAATTTTAAATAATTCTGTTTCTATTTACTTTGATTTTCTTAGTTGGGACCATAAATTGGTCATTTACTGTAAAATTAGTTACATGAAATGATATGGTTGTTTTAGTTGTTCAAAGGTTGAGTAGAGAGTGAATTCTCTTTATATCTATTTTTTTGATTGTGAACAGTTTACTTTATGACTATTGAATTGCTAATTTGAGCGTGAGATAATCAACTCTTCTTGCATGACATTAATATGGTTCAGCATCAGAAGTAAATCAATTCCTCTTGCATGAAATTAGTATGGTTCAGCATGAGAAGTATATATTGTGATTATGTTGAAGTGAGAGTGGAGAACTTCTTGGAAATATAATTGGATGGTGCTTTGATACTTCGCAAAATATCTGACCTTGGGGCATTGCTGTGGTAATGATAGACAAAACAATGTTTTGAATCGATAAGCTTTTGAATATGCAGTAGATGTGCTTGTCTGATTATGCTCCTATCAAAGGATGAGCAGTGAAATTTCCAGGAAGTCAATGGGTTTGTGTACTGCATGGAATGTGTCCATTATACAAATGAGAAAAGAAAATAGTGAGTTCTTAAATCCATGAAGAGGGCTGGAAAAAAAAGAAAAGGGATCTAGAGGACCAAAATTCCATGGAAATTCAGAATGCACCTATTTATACTACTCACTAACCACTTGCTAGAAAACTGTTGAGTGAACCTTCCCTTTAATCCTATTACCCTGCGTTTATTTACAAGTTTTTTCCCCCTTGTAAATGAATTTTAAAGGAAACAGAGAGAAGATAATTGATGTGAGAGTGCTGAATTGGAAGCAGGAGCAAACACAAAGAATAGTTGATTCTCTATTGGCCACATTTTATTTAACTGCTGCGAGATTTGTGAGTTGGAGAAATGGAATTAGAAAGAAATAGAATGATCAAGCTAATTTATATTTATGACAGTATGGAAAGAGCAAATGGTTTTGCATAGATACATGAGCAAATGCTTGATGTTCAACAAATTCATGAGAGTCATTCTCACTTCTAACCTGAGACAGCAAGACAATGGTAATCCATGCTGTAATGAGCTTACAGATGATTTTTAAGTTATGAAGTGTGATTCTTCTGTCATATATTATTTAAACAATTTATCCAGGATTCTGAATATATTTGGTTGACAACAACATCTCTATGTGAAATCATTAATGCCACTACCTGTGTACATAAATATATAGCTGGTGGTGCTAATAGCCATTTATGAAATGCTCCTGTAGGAGGTTGATCTGTAAAAAATAAAATTGGTCTTGAATTCTTCCTTTGAATTCTTTCTTTACCTGTCATTATAAATTACTCATTGTACATCTTTATTTGCTTCAGCTATTCTTTTTCGTACCATTTCTGGTGCATTAACATAGTGTGTTCCTATTCATAATCAGTACATGGTATGGAGTTTGGCTTTGGAGCCCATGAATACTCTAGCAGCGGGGTATTTGAGGTGGAACCAAAAAGTTGTCCAGGCTTCATCTTCCGACGGTCAGTGTTACTAGGCAGCATCAACTTGTCGCGTTCAGAAGTTCGATCATTCATGGAACATCTTTCTGCAAAATATCATGGGGATACTTATCATTTGATTGCAAAGAATTGCAACCACTTTACTGATGAAGTTTGTCTGCAACTAACTGGAAAGCCTATTCCTGGATGGGTAAATCGGTTGGCCCGAGTTGGTGAGTGACATGTTTATGTTATCACAAAAGAAACTATTGTTGGCCTAAATCAGTAGAAGTGGCTATTACATTTACATATTTAAATGTTTCTCATTGTATAATAGATTTTGGTCCCCGATCCATGTTTGCTTGTCCAAGGACTGTATCAATATCTGCTTCATTTCTTCATTGCTTTTTATATTCTTGCGATCTCAGGTTTGAAGAATGTCATGCCTGTAAATAGTGCAGAATATTATGGCTTTGATCATATGATGGTGTTGAATGCTGTTGCAGCATAGCTGCTGTAGTTCTTTGAGTTTTGTGGTCCGCATTTAATGGGCTTCTTTCTCTGATCAAGGAGCTTCTTTTTTTCTTTTGGTTTTTTTTTTTTTTTTTTTTTTTTTTTTTTTTCGCGTGTTGCAGCAGTAGCTGCCTGTAGTTCTTTGAGTTTTGTGCGTCCGCATTTAATGGGCTTCTTTCTCAGATCAAGGAGCTTCTTTTTTCTTTGGTTTTTTTTTTTTTTTTTTTTTTTTTTTTTTTCAAGTTCAGTTCTTTCTGTAATTGTTTACTTTTTTTTTTTTTTTTTTTTTTTTTTTTTTTTCAAGTTTCAGGTTCTTTCTGTAATTGTTTACTGCCAGAAAGCATTCAGATAACAGCAGTTAGACATCTCCCTGATCATCCAGCCTGTTCCGGTAAGTTTGTTCTATTAATCTTGTTTCTGAGACTCATTGGTTCAGATCTTTGCCAAATTTCGTTTTTTATCTTGTTCTTGTTCAAGAAGATGCATGAAGCCTGCATGTTTAAATTTAATTCTTACCAAAAGAAGTTTGATAATATATTCTTTTATCAATTAATTAAAGTTCTCACAACAGAATCGAATCCGGACCTAAATTATCCAACATTGTACTAGTTTCTTACCTCAATGGTATGTATATATCAATACAGATGATGATGGGTTGGGATCTATTTTATCATCCGCATCAGCAGAGAGCGAAGAAGAGGATTCAGATCATCATCCACTGACTACACCCAATGGTGATGTTGCATTTTTAAAAGAAAAACCATTAAGGCTGGCAAGAGAACTCTTGTAGAATTTTCCTGTAATTCCTATTCTTTCGGTGTGGGGTCTCTTTGTCGTTTGTATTGTTAGTGTCTGACCTTCAATGTACCATGGTCTAATTAATCGAATACTTTAGCATTTGTTCCATAGTACAGTGAGCTTGCCCAAGACATCTCTGATGCCTGCGATTGATTTTACTCGAGCTTGGTCCTGTATTAATATAATATACAACTCATAATGTTTATACGTTTTGTCTTGTTGGTAGATACGATCAAATTCAAAGAAAGAATCTTCTGTGTGGATAGCATATCAGTTCTTATTCAGTTCGTTGGAGATCCCTAATGACACCTAAATTGTTCATTCTTGGATTTCTGGTTATATTATGTGATTTTTTGACATTTAATGTCGAATTTACTATCATTGAAGTCTGATATCAAATAACCTCTCGTTTACCTAAGTCAATCTTGCAAGTCTGAGGGTGGGTGAGAAGAGTCAAGGCAAGGAAGGCCACATGAACTTCCATCTGCAAAAGAATTTTTAATATTCTAATCCAAACCTTGGAATATTGCATTCTTTTCATCCACAAAACAAGTGGATAACAACACTTTTTTGTTTCTTTCTAATCTCTCCAACTCAAATTTCCAACCCAAAGACCATGCTTGATGACCTACAAAATTTTATTGTCTTGCAAGAAACCCATTACTTAATGACTTCATTATGATAAGTAAACAATCCCATTCTTTATAAGCAAATTGGTGAGGGCAAAAAAGAAAAAATTGAACTAAGCCAACAATTTGGGTCATATCACACACTTTGAACTATTCCAGTCAATTCATTTTGTGTCTCTTTCCATTTTTTTTATATTACATAAGAGGGCTTCTATGTTCTTTGTTTGTCTCAGAAGTTACCTAGTAGTAAACGTCAAGTCAGAATAAGTCACAGGAGAGAAAATAAATAAACAATTAATTTAGCCTGTAAGCATTTTTCCTTTTTAATTTTCGGTAGAAAGTATTTGTGAGAAAATACACACTTTTCCATGTTAGCTATTCTATATATAATGTAGAAAGAATGTATTAATAGAAGTAACCAACTACTGCTTAGCCTAGAATCTCTGGTTTTGCAAGAAATGAATACTTCAGTCTTCTATATTCTCTTCTTCTCTTCCATATTTCTAAGCATAGATTCTTTTCAAGTCAACTGCAGCGACTCTGCTCCTGATATTCATTTTCCTTTCTGGATATCAAATCAGCACCCCCAGCACTGCAATAATCACCCAGCTTTTGAACTTTCTTGCAAAGAAAACACCACCATGATTTATTTTCCATGTTATGGAGATTTGGGTGTGAAATCCATTTCCTATGACATTAAAAAAATCGATCTTTTTGATCCGAAGAATTGTGTTCATCAAGTCTTTCTCAATCTCAACCTTTCTCAAACACCATTCAGATATTACTATCTTGTCAAGGACTACACATACCTTAATTGTTCAACAACGCTCTCACCTTCTTTTGTAGAGATTCCATGCTTAAGTGGGTCGAAACATCATGTTTATACTGTAGATTCCTCTTTTTCTGTGCCGGTTTCTTGCAGGGTAGTTAAAACTGTCGCCGTTCCATTTGCATACTCACCTTTTCTTGCTGATAATAGTTTTGGCCTTGGATTAACTTGGAGCTTGCCTGGAGATGATTATAAAGGTAAATTTTCATGAATAATATTCTTTTCTTTCAATGCACTTCAGTTCTACTAGGAGTCAAACTTGCAACCGTACAACTCCATTATTTTACTTTCGTGGAATTAGTCAATTTTGATTTTTCTAGTCAACTCTTTAACTTGTGCAGGTTTTTCAATCAAGAAGTCGATTTTAGGTGATATCTATGGCCAGTTGTTGCAGATTTTGTTATGTATTTTGGCAGCAATGGTGCTTGTAGGCATAAAGATCTATCATTCAAAGAAGCAGAATACGCAGATAGATGATGAGAGTCTTCTTGTTCTTGGGGTTAGAGGACACTGTAAAATTCAAGAAAACAGGGAATGGTTGACAGATACACTGTCGATGACCAAGTTAAACCTAAACTAGTAGAAAAATTTTTAATCAGCACATTTGTTAACTTGTTTCTTTCTTTCTTCTTTTTTTTTTTTTTTTTAATTTTTTCGATGACCAAGTTAAACCTAAAACTAGTAGAAAAATTTTTAATCAGCACATTTGTTAACTTGGTTCTTCTTTTCTTCTTTTTTTTTTTTTTTTTTAATCTTTTATTGAATTAGTTTTTTTTTTTTTTTTTTTTTAATCTTTTTATTTGAATAGTTATGCTTTTAACTGAGAATAAAATTGCTTGAAAGGTTTAACTTATATATTTAAAAATATTCAGCAAAATTTATACATTGCTTTGCATTATCTTAATTTGATTAGACTGGAAATTGAAAATAAAATGAAATTTATATAGCTGACTCGAATTAAAGAATCTATGACGGCAGCGTTATGCGCTGGTCTCATATTCGGTTGCTTTCTCCCTCAACTTGTATTTTGCACATGAAAAAACATTTGGGTCGGATGGAAAGTTTCCTAGTACTTACCCTTTGTACCAGAAGGAAGAAGATTATTTCTCCACATCTCTGACCTCTTCGATCCATAGCTCCTGTTGTATCAGAGCGAAATCCTTCAATTCCTGCCCAAACATCAACAAACAATAACTAAAATTCTCAAAATAATAAATTGTTGGCTCGCTGGTGGCATAGTTCGCTTCATACGGCGGAAATTATGGTGGAAAAGAGGCCGGCGATTGTTTGACGTAAATGACAGATCGTTGAAATTAGACCGGTTTTGTTAATAAGCAGAAACTGTCTCTCGTTTCCGTCAAATAACTGATTGATTTCATGAACCAAAAAAAAAGAATAATCTAATTTCTGCAAACTAATAAACAAATTCAGCATGGTACTTGTCTTTGAGTTTGCTTCGTACAATGTGTTGTACACTTGTTCATCAAATTCATCGAACAGTGATAGATTTGTTGTATTAATTTTATACTGCAGGAATCTAATTTATACATATTTATTCAATCCCTTAACTTGTGGAATGGAATCATTTGTTGAAGATGATTCTGGTGAGTATTACTGCGATTCTTGTGACACTCGAAGGAATTCCTGATCTTGGGGTCCACTTTTGTGCTGAATGCCTATATCTAGCTCATTTTGATTGTGTTCTCCTTCCAGTATGCCCCAAATTCATTCTACTGTGTTTCCTTTTAATTTTCGTTTATCTGTTTTATGGTGGCTATGGAAAAATAATTAGAGGGTTTGATCCTTCATTTTTGCAAGAAGAGGCAAATAGTCGATGCTTATTCTACTGACCTAATAGCTGTTAACTCACAATTTATAGCTGTACTGTCTCTAAAAATGAATTTTTTAATTTTTTCTTATGAGATATCATCTCTAACTATTAATACTTCCACCGTTTCTCGTAGTTTAAGGATACATGGTTCGGAATGGCAGCAGAAAACAGCTCTTGCAGAGCTAGAAGAAGAGACTGTGAAGCTCCAGCTAGAGGTAGATGCAATAGCAGCAAAGTTTAAGGCAGAGCTTGGCTCACTAGCACCAGAGTTGAAGATGCTAAAGAGGATTATAAGCAAACTTGCCACATATCTGATGTTACACTTCACCACATAAGCCGTTTGACGGAAATCTTTTTGCCAGAAGTGGAGAAAATATGAAATATCATGTTTAAGTAAAAATTTCAGAGTCACAATTTAAAAAATTACAAGCCTAGAAATTCCGGTTTTCAAGCAATAGTACTTAATTTGATACATCAAACTATGGATTTGTTCTATTCTTGTTCTGTGCTGTTTATTTTCTTTGTCCTCTCTTATGGAAGATGGATTCAGTCGTTAATTCTAAGTCTTTGAGAGGAGCAGACTCAAAATTGGGTTGCACAGATGATGATAGCCCTGAAAATGTGAAAATGAAAAAATGAAGCTGTACTGTGAATGCTCAAGAACCTGATGTGACGATTGTTTGTTCTTTTTGACTGAAATGTGGCATGCTGAATTACTGAATTTGGCGAGTGGAGCCAACTCTGGGATGTTTCAGCCAGCGATTGAACGACAGGTCGTTGTTGCCCAAATATGTTGTCCTAATTTTAGTTAGAAAAATTGAGGATGTATGAGAAATATAAATTGACATTTATATTACCTAATTTTGTAAGAAAACAATTTTTTCAAGGTAAACTTCATAGGATCTAGCTTTTTTCAAATATTAAAAGGAAATATAAAATTCATAAGAGTATTGGGTTCCAATAAAAACTCTGTTCTGTTCTCTTTCTTTCCTTTTTTTTTTTTTTTTTTTTTTTAAAGTTCTCTTTCTTTCTTTTTTTTTTTTTTTTTTTTTTTAAGAATTTGTGTTCACATTCCAATTTTCAAATAAAGTAGTTGGCAGTTACTCGTTAGTTGTTTGCTAACCAAATAAAACCCATGACCCAAAGGCCCATGATCCTCATAACCCGCAGTTGAGAGTTCAGATTCAGACCAGTACTAAAGGCGTGAACTTATCAAATATCGACAAATCAATCATTAAACGAAATTTCTAACCACACCACATACGACATTCAATTGTGTTGAAGTGATGTATCTATTTGGCGATTTCAAGAAGGAAAAGCAACAAAATTTGTCAGCCTGATAGACTGATCCAGATTTTTTTCTTCATTAAATGCCTTACCTGCTGCTTCTTTAATTCATTCATTAAGTTATTGTTTCGGTGTATATATATACCGCGTCTTCTCCACCAATCTATGGCGTCTTCTACTTTCAAAAGTTCTTGGAACTGACTAGGTTAATACCCACAGACCATAGTTTCAGCCTCCTTTCTTATAGAAAAAAAAGTTATATAATCATTCATGGCCCTCCGCTCTCCATCTATTGCCATTTCCTTGATTGTTGTGGCCTTCTTTTTAGTCTCATTTGCAAGTTCTATACCCTTTATAGTTCTCCATGGCAAGTATCTTCCTACCTTTTAGATTTTTTCTTTTTATACGTATACAATTTCATTAATCGATAGTTAGAATTTTTTTTAGTGATCTGTTGTTGATCTTCGATACTTTTGTTTCTGGGTTCTTGATTTCAGCTATTACTGTTTATGAGAGTTCATGTTAGATACTGCTTGTTGAGGATTGTGGGTTCTGATTATGCAAATACTAGTGCTTTTTGGACTACTATTACTTAAACGAACCAATTATATTGGGAAATTGGGTGTTCTAACAAGTTACTGATGCACGAACTTGTGTAATATTAATGTTAAACAATGAAAGATTATTATTATTATTATTTTTTTTTTTTTTTTTTTAGGATCTGTGGGTTTCTGAGATATAATGCAATTAAACCAGTGCGTTTTTTTGTGGTAAACCTACTTAGTAGAACTATAAAAACGAAACCAAATATTTATAGTTGGGGATTTGTGGGTGTTCTTACAGTTACTGATGCCTACTACGAACTTGTGTAAATAGTTGAGATGTAGGGCCAAGGAAAGATTTTAATTATTTTATTTTTTTTTTTTTTTTGAATAGTAACAATGAAAGAATTATGTGTTAGACTTTAAAAATTCTCATATTTAGGGTGTTCTGATGTGCGCTTGGCAAAATTTAAAATGCTGTTGTTGTGGATAGGATGCGAAGTGGATGAGGTTTTGGGTGGGGTATCCTCTAATATTGATACGCTTGCAATTAGGAGGAAGATTGTTAATTATAAGCAGAAAGGAGTGCTTGCAGACTTGTCAGCTCATAGTTGAGCACATCTTATTATAATTTTAAAATAGTACCCAAATAATAAAGGACAATAATAAAAAATGAAACATAATGTTTTATTTATTTACATTTCCTCATATAATTTAAACGAAGATTTGCCCAAAGGGTCCTTTATTAAAATCCTAATGCAGGAGACCCTTAATAGGAGACCTTAGCTGCATTTTAGTATTTTTATTGCTTTATATACTTATTGTTTTCCAAAACCATTTCTTTTTATTCCATTCTCTTCTTCTTATCGCTAGTAATTGGAGATCCAAATAGCAAAATATGAGGAGTAAACAGTTCACTGATAGCGTATGACCTAAACTTTTCTGGGTGGTTCTTCCACAGTGAAATTGCCTGCATGATATTTTGGTCTCAAATCACAATTGTAATTTCTAAATCACCCCAATGTCTGTTGCCAACGGGCTAAGAATTGTTTGCTTGTGTAGTCTGAGTGCATCCTAGTTATGGTGAGTTTAGTAGAATGTGGAATTCTTGTAGGCCACTGTCATCGACTTTTTTGAGGAAAATTCAATGTTTGTGAAAATTTTTCCACCATTTTTTTTTTTTTTTTTTTTTTGATAGTAAACAATGAAAGATTATGGTTTGATTATAAAATCTCTTTTTTTTATCCTTCAAAATTAATCTGTTTTGTGGATAATGCAAGTGTGAGTTTTGTGGGTATCCTCTATAAGCTGCAGATTAGGAGGAAGATTGTAATATAGCAGAAGAGTGCTTGCAGACTTGCAGCTATTGCACATCTTTTATTTTATAGTCCCAGTAATGGACAATATAATGAAACATAATGATTTTTTTATTTACTTTTCCTATTTTAAGAAGATTTGCCCAGGGTCCTTTATTAAATCCTATGCAAGACCAATGGAGACCTTAGCTGCATTTATATTTTTATTGCTTTTATATACTTATGTGTTTTCAAACCATTTCTTTTATTCCATTCTTCTTCTTATCGTAGGTATTGGAGACCAATGCAAAAATAGAGGAGTAAAACAGTTCACTGATCTATTGACAAACTTTTCTGGTTCTCCAGGATATTGCCTGTATGATATTTAGGTTCATAAGTTTGTATTCTAATCACCCCATGTCTTTGCCACGGGCTAAGATTGTTGCTTGTTATCTATGCATCATATGTAATGGGTTTAGTAGATTAATTTTGAGCACTTCATCACTTTTTTGAGGAAATTTATTGTGTGAAATTTTCCACCATTTGCTAATCAACTTTTCTTAACCATAACCGCTGAGCATTTCGAGTGATTCTACTTTTTAAATAACTTTCCTTGTCTCGAGTCTTGACCATTATGAAGACAAATGTGAATGAATTTTCCCTTTTAATATTCTTTTAAATGGTGGCATTGCATCACTCCTTTTGCTTTGTGCAGAGAAGTTGGGGATGGACTATGGAATTCCTGGTTTCTTCCTCTCCAGAAACAGGTAGAAGTATTAGAAATAATAATAACGTTCCATAATTTTAAACAAAATACACCATTTCCTCTTATGATCATATTGTTTGTTTGCAGATGGGACTTGTTTGTGACAAGGTTAGAAAGTTCTCTGGGTAATTGTGGTCATTTATCTAGTGCTAGTCTTGAATTTTATTTTTTTTCCCCATTGATATGCCCACTATAATGCAGGTGAAGGAAATGAAAGAATTGAGAGAGGGTTACAACATAGTTGGTCTTTCCCAGGTTAACTCTCATGATTGTGTATTTTTACTATTTTGATAATGCTTATATCTACTTTGAATCATGCTTCTTATTATTTTTTAATTTATACACTTAGTTAAAAGATGTCTTCAGAGATTATATTAGCACTTTCAATGCATCTGGTTATGCAACTTTGTTCATAAGGCATTTCTGTCATAGTAATTCACAAGCAACAGTGAGCATCACGTTGCTAATGGAATTCTGATAATTAACATGTGTAGTGTATACAATATTGACTGGTATTGAAGAATCCATCCCACTTTACAATTTGCTATTATAACAAATGAAGTAATCATTATCGTTCTACTCATTTCTGGTCGAATCTGAGTTATATCTTTCCTTGTATCCTATTCAATGTATGTATGACATTCTCTAGCAACTGTATGATAAATTTATTTTATACCAAAATTTCTTTTGGTTGGACTCTCCTTAATGACTTCCCCTTTCTCATCTTCATATTAATATTTCCATATTGAACACTCAGTATAAGTTCCTGAACATGTCAGATATTCTTATACACATTTCAGATGGTTTTACCATCAGCAGCTTGTATCACACTTAAGCTACCTGTTTGAGTGGCTTTTGCACATTTATGTTGAGGTGCAATATCCCCCAAACTTGGAAGGATATGTTGATTGCATTACATAATATGTAAGCAGAAATAAAAAAATAAAAAGGACTTCACTCTAATCTATATTCATTATGTTTCATGCGATGGATTGAGAGACTTTTTTGTTGGGTATAGGAAATTGGTATCCTTTTATTGAATTTAATTCTTTAGCAATTTGCTTAATGGCTTTGATTCTTTTTTTACTTCTCTTCTGGTTTACCAGGGCAACTTGATTGCTCGAGGTGTGATAGAGTTTTGTGATGGTGGACCTCCTGTAAGAACCAGCTCTATATGAACTTTATTCTCTCATTTATCTTGGAAGTGTATTTTCTTTCCTTCATTATTTCATAGAGTGTGTGTTCAATTGGTTTCCAAAGCTTTTGAGGTATTCTTCATTTTGGTGCGGTATCTGCATATGAGGCACAAAATTCCAAACATATTTTGCAAGCTTTTATGGATCAAGGACAATAAATAATTTCCTTTTTTAATCATTGAAACAGGTTAAGAATTTCATTTCCTTAGCAGGACCTCATGCTGGTACTGCTTCTGTTCCTCTTTGTGGCGTAAGTACTATCACAACCTATCTTGCAGCCATGCTTCATCTGCCCAATCTTTATAGAAGCTTGGAAATGTTTAAAACAGGGTTAATGGAGAAAATTGCTTGGGATATTTTCCTTCTAAGAGCTCAGAAATTTACCTGAGAGTTCTTTAAAGGTTCTTCTATGTTGGAAAACTTCAAAAGGATCCTTTAACTTCTGCTATATTAAAAGCTTGTTAATGGGGCATCCCTTTGTGCCACTGAAAATTAAAGGACATTTGTCAAGTAAAATGTAGAATTTGCAACTGATGATTGTAGGCATTAGGAAAGCATTGGACACTACATCATGGATGTATTATTCTAAATGTGATGCATTCACTTTGCATGGAAGTTTCATAACCAATGGGGGGCCAATCACACTCTTCAACTTGCAACCACAACGTGCAGGTTCAAGTCTTGAGAACAGCCCCCCATGAAAAATTGCTAAATGTAAGTATATTGGCATTCGTTTAAAATTTTATAACAAACTTTAGTCGCATAAGTTTTTGTTTATACTATTGTAATTGTTATGATATTCTCAAATTAGTTCTCATTTGCAGACTGGTATTTTATGCATAATTGCAAACAACCTACTTAAGTCAGAGATCTATAGTGATTATGTTCAGGTACATGTCTGTCTCTTAGCTTTCTGTAATTGTTTAACACCATAATGCCAATGTATTTTGGATGCAAACATTTAAAAAAACTGATAGCGATGAGCAATTTTCCTCTTCCATTAATAATGTCAAACATTTTGTTGTGATATCTCTGAAAAGGTTTGACAAATGTGAACTGCAGGATCACCTGGCTCCCGCTGGCTATCTTAAATTTCCTAATGTGAGTGCTTTACCCTACAAGAAAAAAAAATGTTGCATTGAGGTTTTTGAATCGAGTGCTACGTAATCATGAAACGCATGCTAAAAATCTGTAGCTTCACTATCTTTATTTCATGAACTTAATTCAAAATAGTCATGAAGGTCTCACTTTAAGTTTTTATCCTTCAGAAAGATCAATACAGGAAATTCACATAAGCATACCCATTCTTGTGATATTATCTTTACTAGCTAACAATAAATGATAATTATTTCTCAATTTTTTAGGATATCCCTAACTACTTGAAAAAATGCAAGTTTCTTCCCAAGCTAAATAATGAACTACCAGGTGAGAGAAACTCAATTTACAAGGAAAGACTCACAAGCTTGCAGAATTTGGTACTTATCATGGTGAGAAAGATATTTTGTTTTTCCAAATTGTAGTAAGAAATTTGTTATTTTGAGATACATTGATGTTTTTCTTTCTTGAATTTTGAACAGTTTGAGAATGACAAAGTTTTGATACCCAAGGAGACAGCTTGGTTTGGTTATTATGCGGATGGATCTTTCGAGACAATTTTGCCTGCAGAACAGGTATGCATAAAATGAACCTTCATTTTCAGTAAATGTCAACTGAAGTAAAATTGTCAACATATATTTCTTCTTAAAAATGAAGTATAAGTGATCATATGGAATCTAAAGAAAATAGAATCAATTTATGGGTGCAGACAAAGCTTTATACTGAGGATTGGATTGGTCTCAAGGCCTTGAATGAAGCTGGAAGAGTTCATTTTGTAAATGTGTCAGGAGGTCATCTGGGAATTTCCAGAAGTGATATGAAGAAGCATGTTGTGCCTTTTTTGGTGGATCGCAGTAGAATAGCCCCAACCAATCAGAGAGAAAAAGATGTGGCTGGATTTGATAACATAACATCAGCTGAAACAATACTTCATGGATCATCATCCTGTAAGTGGCCCTCATCAGTCAAAGATTTTTTCAAGGAACTCGTTGGACTGGCAGAGGAAAAAGATTCTGATTAGCTTCTAAATTGGAACTTAAGTTACACTTGATGAGAATCATCTATGCGTATAGTAATCCAAAAGTTCTTTTTTGTTTAGGAACACTAATGGCTATCAGGTGTTGGTTATTATGCAAATAGAATTAAACTCTATGAGAAAAGTTGCATTTGAAGCGGTGTTTATGGGAATATTCCAGGAAGCCATATATGTAGTTTAAATTGTTAAAAACCTCGACATTTATCCTAATATTTTCATCAATGCCAGTCGATAATTTCGATTATGTTAGCACAACTATTATTAGAATTAACTCGTGTCTTTCAATCTCACCAATTGGGATAAAAGTAAAGGAACTCTCGTACTCCTGTGTGAATTGGCAGAAAGGTAAAGTTCATACATTGAAGTGCGAAACAAAGTACTTATGAAAGCACCAAATATTAGATGGGCTGTCGTCGTTTCTTACACTTATGATTCAACATAGAGAACTCAATTTACAATGGGTAGTGAAAACCGAGTTTTGGCACTATTAAACATTATTTTTCATTTATGTACGGTTTGAAGAGGAAAGAAACTTGTCTGAACAACTTATATGCAACTTCTGCAGCCTCTTAATAGACATGGATTTCTACACTAATACCTCCCAAATGATTGGCGCTCATTGAGTGGCTGTTCTTGGTACTCAGTTGCTTTCCCAAAATCTTTTGGTGTGGCTGGCAGCTTAACCACATACAGGAGATTCTTGCCAAAGCAGCCTCACCAGCAACCCGAACTCGATAGACCACACTTAAATCAGCCCATATTTCTCTTCTCACAGCCCCTGATTCAAGATTTGGATCATAACCATCAAGATCTTCTTCTGTAACAAGAACTACGGAACCATCATCAAAAGCCACAGCATCCTGTGAATGTGCTGGCCTTGGAGTTCTCAGGACGAGATCAGTTCTGTTAATGGAGGCACAGCTTCTCACCTTCAGATTATAGTACTCCTGCACAGCCTGCAATTACAACCAATAGATAGCATCTTTTAATTAATATGTAACAACATCGATACACATGATAAACGTAAACTGATTATTGAACATCTTTTGCCTATCCTTTATTAGGAAACTGATTTAAGTCTCAAAGATGAAGTCTAAAAGCAGTTCTCAACCGAACCTATCTTTTTGCAAATGGCGTTCGATAACATTACATGCCTAGTAATTTATAACTGATTTTAAACACGCATTAAGGGCACTGAGATTCCTGGATTTCTGAACACTAGATTTCTATGAATGATTGACCACATGGGATCAAACATTTCCAGTATGATACCTGCCATTGAGCAGATGCTAGAAGCACCCTAGGCCTGATTGATCTCACATAATCATATGCAGCATCAGGTGTCATATGCTTGTGTTGCACCTGAATACAAGAAGAAAATATTATAAAAAATTAAGAATTGCTTAGAGAGTGGAAGAATGCAAGTAAGTTTGAGTACTTACCAGGTAACAAATAACAATGGTTGTGCTCCGCCCCCGACCAGCCTTACAATGGACATATGTAGTCCATCCTTGCAATTCGTTCTCTACACACAAAACGATAAGAAGTATTAGAACACCATATGTAAGCATACATTTTACTCCATATCACTTTTTTCATACTCTTCCTTAGCATAACATATAATAAGTGAAAGAAGCTTACCACGAATGAAATCCACAGCAAGGCAAATATCGCTGAAGGATGGTGCAAAGCAGTAATCTCTTGTAGGTATGACTAGATGGTCAATGTTGTGAGCCTACCATATTTCAATAAATCAATAAAAAATAACAATTTTTTGAAAAAATTGTCAAAATAAAGTGAACCAACAGAGGACCTTATTGTTGATCTGCTAGGGTATTAAACAAAAAATTATACAAAAGTAATTTTGAAAACAGAAATATTGAATATTCTTGAAGAGCCTAGAATTTGATTGATAAAAGCCACAGGTTGTATGCGATTTAAACTAAAAAGGCACACACGTGATATAGAGATGTTGGAACCAAGGTCTCATATGGCTCATTCAATGTGATCACCCCACGAACACCGAGCTCCTTGAGGCATGGAACATCTGTAGGGAAAGGAACGGCGCCTAACAATATAAACTGCACAAGTATGATGAAATGGAATTAGTAAGAAGTTTGACCACCTAAATTCAAAGGGTGGTTTCGTATAAATTATATATAGATCAAATATGGCACAAAAGTTTCAGATGATTCCCTCAATCTTGAGCTAAAAAAATATAAGAAGTATAGTTTTCTATTTCAGTCATATTCCTAGATAAGTGGAAACCAATCATGCACAGGGAAGAAAAATGATTACCATAAAAATAGAAACAAGAATTGGATAGTTGGTAAAGAAAATTTTCCTTCACTTGGAAGGAAAGTCCAACAGCATGTTTTTTTTTTTCCCGCTGTAAACCTTAATCCTCTGTAGCAAACTTCTGACTCCAATCATAGAAGTTTTTGGATTGGAGAGGCTCCCATCAACAGAGTTAAAACCTATGAGCAATTCACAAGTATAAAGTTTCTTGGTCCTTGACATCATAGAGTGGACCAGAAGATAAGCAAGGTCCAATTTGCCAGTACAAAACAAAGGGCCTGGCACTCAGCTTTGCACTTAATCGAAAATCCCACAATCAAGAAATATTACATAAACATAATATTCACTGAAATTTGCAATTGCGCTTGATATTCGGGTAGGATGGATATGCCTTTCCGGATGCATTCATTAGCCAAAAGAGAAGTGAAACTCCACAAATCAAAAATAACCCCAAATGAGAATAAGAAATAAATATCGTGAGTCTAAACAACGCAGAATCACAAAATTGAATGTCAAAAATGAAATTAAATCCATATTATCTTCTAAACATGCAAATTATATACAAAATACCAGCACAATAGAGAGGAGTAACAAATAGAAAAATTATACCTCATCGATCCTATCCCACCAGCGGAACTCAGCCTGAATCTTGTTCCTAACAAGATTATAGAATAAAGTCGGATAAAACAAGGCCCGAGCCCCTGCTCCAATCAAAGCCCTCTTTGCATCCCACCCAATAACAACTACACAGTTGCTGCTATTATCAATTGCAGCGCACGATTTCTCCTCTTCCCCTCTCTCCACCTCACAACCACCCTTCACTTCCTCGATAATCATAATCCCTAAAGAGTCAAAACAGAAAAATCACAACACCCTCCCCCCCCCCCCCCCGATTTCTCTCCTCTTCCCTCTCTCCACTCAACTAACCCCCTTCACTTCCTGATAATCATAAGTCCTAAAAGTCAAAACAGAAAAGATCAAACACCCTCCCTCCCCCCCCCCCCAAATCCTCACACCAAAAACCTAATAAAAGAATCAAGTGGTACCCCCCCCCCCCCCAAATCCCTCACCCAAAAACCTTAATTAAAAGAATCAAGTGTAGAGAGATATGTACAAGTGTATGAATTTACACAAACTATTGAGATAAGAAAAAAATGAAATCTTTCACATTAGTGAACAACAGAAACCCCTAAAATCAAGCAGACAAAGCATGGAACTTTCAGAAAGGGCGATGGCAAACAAGAAACTGTCTTCGACAAGATTGAATTGTGATTTCGAGAAGAAATCACCATCATACGAGTGTGGGAAACAGAGGGTTAATCGGACGGTGAAATGGCCGAAGATGATAAGAAGAGATCGGCAATTGTATGATTTCTCGGGTATGATTTTTCGGAGAGAAGTTATGGAAACCCAAACCCTAGGATTTGCAGTTTGAGGGATTGCCTGAGTTCTACCCTTTAACAATTTGATTTGGCTAAACTAACTTTGAAACAGATAGAGTTGGCAAGGAAATTTTAGAGGATCGATAAAGTTACATGAAGGTGTTGAAAGTAAGATGAGAAATGGGGTCAGTGAACGACACGTGCTGAGGGTTACTATGGAATTTAAGGTAAAAGTTGTGGGGTAGTTGGACGTGGCGTGGGCATTGCCGACGTTCAAGATTCGCCATTGGATTTCGTCACTTATACTTTTTTATTTATAGGATTGCCATTGAAACAAATTCTTTTATTATTAATTTGTTTCTTTCACTTTTTAGTTTTTATGATTCATTTTCTTTTATCTATTAATTTTATGAACAAAATAAAATTCCCTTCGAAAAATTTTGTATTTAATTTTGAAAATTATCAATCGTAGAAAGACATGATTTTAGTAAAAAATTCCTAAAACTTAATTATTGATTTTTTAGATTAAATTCAATTAAGATTTAGACTTACAATAATTATAATTTCAAAGAAAACTTTTTTTTTTATTGATTAATGATATAACTAATTATAGGTTATAAATTTGATTTATGATCTAATTGATTTGTGATCTCAATAATAATGATTTAAAAGATTCAAGAAAATTAAAAACATATCATCTTTCTAAAACATACCATTCTTGCCAAGATTAAAATATTAATAAATAAAGAAAATTATTACTTACGTGAATCTTAATAATTGAAAGCAAATTCATTTATCAACGGAGAAAAATAAAATTGTTTTTTATATTACTTGTGATTTTTATGTAAATAAATAAGACACCGTTTAGCCTAAAAAAGAAAAGTAATTAACAATTTTAAATTGAGGAAATATTTCCTTTGCATTTTTAGAGTACTCAAATGAAAATTCGTTGCTTTTCTTTCTTTTTTATTAAACAAAAAACTTTCAACGGTGATAAGATGTTGACTGGTAGTGGTAGGTATACTATAACTTACAAATTAAACATCTATATAAAATAAAATTAATAGGATAAAATTCTCATTTTGAGAAAAAAACATTGAAATATGAAACAACTATTTGTATTTCTGTTAGTTTTATAAAGCAATCCAAATTCCAAGCTGTTTACAAAGAATTATTTAAAATAAATAATAAATTGCATTAATAATTAATATAAGCAGCACATTACGTATAAACAGAAATTTAAATATAAAAAACTGACTTCAAATTTTAAGAATTAATTAATTGTGAAAAGTTCATCAATTTAGAGATCTTAGTTTGAAATGGAAGCATAGTGTAGCCACCTAGGTATTAACTTTACTATAATTTAGAGACAATTATCATTCCTGTCATTCTGGGTATATATGCTGCAGCAAAGTCAGTTGGGTGCTTAAACTTATTCTAAAATGACTCCACCCTTCAATGTCTCATCGACAAAAACAAAATAAAAACACAAGAGATGAGTCATCTAATGGAATCAACCTAATAGACTATGAGTTATGGCCGACAATGCAACCGCCCATTCCTTCACAACCAGGAACTTCTAATGATTTTCAAGAAAATGGGGTGGCCAGAAGTTAAAATACACATCCTCTATTGCATAATTATGACTTCAACCATGTTTTTTTATCACATATAGCATAAACAACATACAGTAACGAAAAACTGTGTGCGTATGATAATCTAGAAGCTCTAACAGAGGCCCTGAGTATGCTAGAAAGAGCTTAATGTAAGCATTGAAAGGAAAAGGCAAAATCTTTTTAGGTTAGCAATGTTAAGAAGAATCATTCTCGGCAGTTAAAAGTTTCTTCCAGACAAAATTCTAAATTAAGGTAAGTTAGAGGTGTAAGTAGGATTTTCGCCAAATTGCTTTCACAAATCCTGTCATATGAATGCAACAAGTTCATGAATTCATCCAAACTCAACAGTGGAAAGATACGACATGATTTAAAAGAATACGGTCCTCATCATATGTTTGTAACACAAATAAAGAGAAAAAACAAAAGAGAAAAAGAAAAGTAGACAGACATTCAAGGACGTAATTCAGTGCACATCACATCCTGGAATACGAGTAGAAAATCCATTCCAAGTCGCAGCAAAAACGGGGTAGCTACTGAAAACATAGAGAGGATATGTTTACTGCACTCACTTTCCGTTAACCAATTATTGAAATATCCTCAAAGAATCTCATCCAGCAAACTAAGGTAATACGCAGAGACAAGTTCACATCAAGAACAGAAAATCAAGGAAATATATGTCTGTGTGAAGTATGAACCACATCTTTGATATTAACCAACTCCAGGACCTTTGTTCTTAGAAAGACAACCAGAAGCGGGCAATTTAAACTTTCCGCGTGTTCTGTCTGTTATGCGTATTTCCTAAAAGTTCCACCCGTGAAAAATCAAAAGAATCAAAGCTCATAGATATTGAGATTCCCAGGAATTTAGAAAGAATCCATTAAGGAAAAACCAAAAAACAAGGACCATACGCATTATCCATATTCCAAAGGAAAAGAGAACTCCAATAGCGATAGCTTCTCAGCAGTACCTTCCGATAAATACTCGTAAGATGACTGTTCATGTAAAGTTTGATCATCAGGGATACAATGGAGACTTTCCAGGCAACAAATTATTGTTCATCATTTGCATTATCAAAACATAATATAGTCCATTTTTGCTAGAAGACTTCACCGGGGACTTCTTAAACCATAGCTTTTGGCCTGATTGTAGCTCACAATATATAAGCTTCTGGGGTCATAACTAAAAAGAAAACTCAACTCAAGCGAGTTCTGTAGTCTCCTATATATGGAAATCATAGAGGGCCTTGGTGTGAGTTCTAAAATACATTTACCAGATTGCATAGAAACTGCAGCAAGAAAGCAGAAAGGACAAGTAATGGATGTCTAAACTCCAAAGAACTCCGGGAACCACATCCTTTTTTACGAAGTCACGTTGTGTAGTTACAAAATACACACATTATGACAGACGCACCAAACCGTACAAAAAAAAAAAAAAAAAAAAAAATTAGACGCCCCCCCCCCCCCACACCAAAACCGTACAAAAAAAAAAAAAAAAAAAAAAATTAAAGAAACAAAGAAATACCAAAGGGAAAAATTGGCACAAAAGCTCATGAACAACATCCAAGGAGAGTCACCATGTAATGGATCTTCAAGAACTATCACTCATAAAAGCTATGTCCTACGGTTAAAAAAAAAAAAAAAAAAAAAAAAAAAATTTAAAGAAACAAAGAAATACCAAAGGGAAAAATGGCACAAAAGTCTCATGAACAACATCCAAGGAGACGTCACCATGTAATGGATCTTCAAGATACTATCACTCATTAGTAAAGCTATGTCCTACGGTAAAAATTGTCAAAAAAATGTCAAAGTTTAAAGCTGTTTCTTTTTAAGGAAAAAAAAAAAAAAGACATGGAAATTGGATAATTTAAAAGGACAAATCCGCATGCTATTTCATTATCAAACTGTACAAGACCAAATTATTTAAAAATGTCTCTCTATATATCAAAGTCAATTTTGAGCGTTAAACCCACATATTAGAAAGGTCTCACTCGGCATTGAATGCATTGGTTGAATGATTCATAAGACTCACCAGAATAAAACCTAACAATTTATTAAGCAGAAAACCAAGTCAAAATTGATATGTGCGGAAAAAAAAGGAATTTCTCCTGCTGCCCAAACGATAGACAATGTATTAATTTGTGCCTGAGAAATATATATGAAAACAAGAAATATAAACTGTTTTTATTCAAATTGCACATCCCCAACTACAATTCTCTGAACAACTTTGTGCTTTCCAACAGGAATTTTTGGTTCACCAACTTTCACTCATCTTTTTTAAGCATATGATAAAATCCAAAGCTGATGATGAATCATAAATGGTTCACGGTTGTACATAAGGAGTCTCAATGGTTCAATTATGTACCTAGAAGGCCAACCATTGTTGAACTCCTGCTGCCCAAGAACTGATTCATATTTACTTGATCCTAGCAACTAGATGAGAAATGGCTACAAGCTGCTACTCACTGGACTGTAGCAGAGAGAAGACTTGACATTCAATCATACTATAGGTAAAGAAGGCAAAAACAGTCTTATATCTCAGCAAACTGGCTAAAGTTCATCTGGAAAACAAAAACAGGTTCACTTTAGTCAAATGACAATACCATTTATTATGTGATTGAACTACCACTGTGGAAAATAACACTACTAAATATTCAAAAAATTTTAGACAAGGTTTACTCTTCAAGCTATTGCAGATAGCAAATCTCATTAAATGGAGCAACTTCCGCTTTATGTAGCCAACATCTGGGGTCTAATACATAAGTTAAAGATCTATGAATGTTTATATATCTCCAAATAGATGGATGGACATTACAGCAGAACACCATCATAAACAGCCGCATTGACTGATGGAGAAGTTATTACCCCACAAGTTAGAGGAAAGAATATGAAGGAAACAAGCAAGTTTAAGAGCATAATGCTGCTCCATAAGGAACACTAAAGAGAATAAGCTACCATACACTATAGAAAAAAATGTTCAAATCAACGACAGATCCACAACAGGAGCAACAGAGGCACTTGCCCCCCACTCCCACCCAAAAATATGAAAATGAAAATACTACTTTTGAAAAGTTCAAGTTAGTTTGCTTTTTCCTGTCTAGTGCTTTGGGTTTAAGCTAAAGCCAATGTATCTAACAAGAAACACATACCTGCTGGGAGAGAACTGTGTTACAAAAAAGGCTCATACAATAGGACTCCTTTTCTTCTGGAACTAAACTACTCTGGAATCCGCTTGAGCAAACATGGACTGGTGATTTGCAAAGTTACTTCCCATGTTCCACAGTTTGAATGAATAAAAATAAGGGGTACAATTGATGTTTCCTAAAAGTAATGCCCTTCATCTTACAGATTCCTTTACACTAGAAAGTCGATGATTATATATCGAAGATCCGGCTCTGACATGCCATACAAGGGTCTCCAATGAAAATAAAGTTGTCTTTTTTTCAGCATTACCTTCCAATACTAGACAATCTTGTAAATAGCTCCATGTCTCCAAATTTCTTCAGGTGGTCAGCTATTTTGTTAACATAAGGAGGTTTTAGACGAATTCCTTTTTCAAGCATTGACCTCGCAAGCTTTGCAGCTTCCATTGAATGGCTTTGTTGACAAAGCCCAACTAAAAGAACAGAATAAATATCAGAATCAATGCTAGACAAGCATCCTATCTTCTCAATCTCATCATATAAGCAATACCCATCAAGCACCCGGTTCTCCAAACAAAGCTCCCTAATCATAAAGCTACTTGCCAGACCATCAGGTCTGGCTCCACTAACTAGAATCCTCCTAAAGAGCTTCTCTGCCTCCTCAACTTTCTTAATTCGTATTAAACACACAACAAGAGAACTACAGCAATCACCATATGAAACACTACCTCCCACCACAACTCTATCAATTAACTTATAGGCCTCCTCAACATGACCATCCATACAAAGACCTTTTATAAAAGTACTAACTGTAACTCGATTTGGAGCACAACCAAAAGCCTCCATTCTATCCAAAATTGCAAATGCATCAAGTGATCCACCCTTCTCACATAAATTCTGAATCACAGAAGTGTAGGTGAGAAGGTTGGGACTACAATCCCCTCCATCCTTCTCCATCTCCTCTAACAACTCCAATGCCCTCTCCACAGTCCCAAACCTAAGAATTCCATCAAGAAGGGTCGAATATGCTACTACATTAGGCAAGCAACCATGTCCTCTCATTAATTTAAACAACCTACTAGCCTCATCCAATCGGCCTACATCACTAAACCCTTTAATCATTGATATATATGTAACCATATCTGGATAAAGATCAATCAAACCCATCTCTTCCATCAATTTTTGAGCCATATCCATATTACCCTTATCACAAAACAACCTAATAACAATGTTATAAACATTAGTATCTGCACGTAGATCAAATTCTGGCATTTTCCTCAACACTAACAATGCCTCATTAGCAAGCCTACCCTCTTTACACAAATTCAAAACGATCTTAAATGTCTTAACACTAACCACACACTTCTCCGCCCTATAAGCCTCAATTAAATTCAAAACGACTTGTGGGTTTTGCTTAATCTTAAACAACTGACAAGCTCTACTATACATAAAAGAACTATGCCTGTAATTTGACTGGTAACCAGCCCAGATAAAAAACCGAAGACCAATTTGAAAGTAGCTGTCAAGGGAGCATTTGTCCAATACCTCATTGACGCAAATGGAGTCCAATTTAGGTTTGATCGAATTCAGAGCTCTCTCAGTGTTGTTAGGATTCTTTTGGAGGTGAGTGTAGAGTGCATCTGACAAGGAAGTGGTGAAATGTGACATGGAGAATTTGGAGGTTTGGGGCGTGATTGAGAGCGAGACAAACCGAGAGAGAGAAGAGATGGACATGGGTTTATGATGATTTATGGGCTTTGGATTCAAGGGGACAAAAGAATAGTTTGATGGAATCCTAAACAAGGGAAACGGGCGATACCTGGAAATAATGACCTTGGCTGTTGAAGAAAAGGGCAGAAAAAAAAAAAAAAAAAAAAAAAAAAAAAAAAAAAAAAGAAAAGGGCAAAAAGAAAAAAAAAAAAAAAAAAAAAAAAAAAAAAAAAAAAACGAGTCCGATTCCGAGTCACCAGACACGAAACTCAAACGATCTACACGAAGTCATCACGATGACAAATTGTTGCAAGAAAAAAAAAAAAAAAAAAAAAAAAAAAAAAAAAAAAACGAGTCCGATTCCGAGTCACCAGACACGAACTCAAACGGATCTGACCGAAGTCATCACGATGACAAATTGTTGCAAGGGATAACACCGAGAAAGTGGCACTCGTCATTGGACCTGTGCACGGGCCTGGGATCCCAAAGATTTTAGCCTGCAAAATTTTCCAGGCCCAACAAATTGATTCGGGTTGGATTTTAATATCGGGCCAGACTTGGATTTTCATGACAGGATCTAGTAAGTTCGAAATATCATACAAGGCCTTCAATATATTTTATATTTATTCAACATGGAACATTTTCTGTAACAACTGTTATTCTTCCCCGGTTCCCCCTTTCAATTAAGGACATGAATGTGAAAGAACAATTCCATTTTGTTATTTTATACTTAGAGAAAAATTTTGTTCTTAAGTAAAGATTTCTCTTTGAATATGTGGAGACTTTTCAAACAACATAAGTGCCCTTTCATAAGGAGATGCTAGGATGAGAAGTAGGGCAGTCCAAATGCTTCCTTGGCAATTAAAAACATTGAAAGCATGGAATCTGATCCATTTTCTGATTATCTTTCCTATCTACATAAGCTTTCGGCCACAATTTTGTAAAAAAAAGAATGATACCTTAATTACTTAATTATCAACCTTAATTTCCATTTTGCTTATTTCTTCCTTAAGCTTCCCATTATAAATATTAATCATGTCACTTTTAAAAAGAAAAAATAAGGTTGGTGTTCAGAAAAATAAGAATATAGATGTTTTGTTACTCAATTATAGGTATGGCAATGGATAGTTCTTGTATGAAAAATTTTGATGATGAAATGCTTAGTTACTTATGTAATAATATAATATTATGATTTAAATTTTATGGGTTTAATTAAAATTTTGTCAAATTTCTTTTACAGATAAATATTTACTTAGCATAATCAGCCATCAATCTATAAAAACGATTATAATAAATTGTTTATCTCTATTTATTTTGTTAAAAATTTGCATAAAAAAAGAGATACTCCTATTACAAAATTTTTAATATCAAAAGAAAATAAACTATTGCATGATGCTATTCCCATAACAAAATAAAAATAGCTTGAAGGGCTTTATAGAATATTCTAAGAACCATCAGCTATGTATATTGCCACCATTTCTAATATTCCAATATTCCAAATAAGACTTATATATGCTATTTGCCTGGGAAAAGAATCACCCATGTTTGTTTTTCAAGTGGAGAAATTCTTTCTCTGTGTTTGTGGGCAAAGGAAAATGTTAATCATGCTTAATTTATTTCTAATCCAGTTAGGGCATAAAACACAAAAGAAGATAAAGAGGGGAAGAGACATTCCTCACAATTTTTTATTAGAAAGATACCATAATTAATTAATATATTGATTATTCAATGGAAGGAACAAGTTGTGGAATTTAATTCTTAGAAAGATAAGTGCTTTCATCTAATAAATGATAAAAAAGTTTATAATTAAGCAAATTTTCTATGCATTTGTATTTAATTTTTAATAATGAAAATTTTTATTTTTATTTACTAAGAAACATAATATTTCTATAAAAGTAGTTAAAAAAAAGGCAAATTAAGAGAAAATTGTGAATTAATGAAATGAGAATGAAAAAAAATGAGAGAGAGGGGCAAATACGTTAACATTAATTAAGAAATAGAAATTTATCTCACGAATCAAAAAGAAATAAGAAATTTATATTCATAGATAGTGGTCAGATACATGTTAGTTTAATGAATAATCTTTATACAGTCAGGAGTTTAATCCATAAAAAAACACTTATAAAGAAAGAAACCCACAAATTCTAAAATAAGATCAGTCTCATATCTGAAATGAGTTTCATATCTTATAAGACTGCAGGATACTCGAAAATACCAAAATTAAAAAAGAAATAAAGACAAACATGAAACTTTCTTTATGGATAAATTAGAAGAATTGTCAAAGTCTTGCATCCTTGATGATGCAGAAATGAGTAGGAGAGACTTTCTTTATGTTCTGTTCTCCTCTTGATTTTTTTTTTTTTTTTTAAATGGATGCTTTTACAGCATGAAGTATATCTGTCCGACTCACTGCGTAGGCTTTAAGAGCATCAAACATCATCTTCAAAATTTTAGGTATTCAAGATTGGTGAAGAGAAAGGATAAAGAAAAGCAATTCCCTTCAACAATACTATATGATATATATTTTGGGTATTTTCTATGACATCCACAAACAAAGCTAGCGTACTCACTCCAAAAGAAGAATCCTCTTATAACACCATCCACGCAACCTATTTGCCCCCCACATTACATATATTCCCCACAATACTCCCAATTAAAGAACCGAAGGCATACACTATGAGTCAACATTCAACAAAATGCCATCATCCACTAAATAAAAATTTGATTTGAGACATAGAATAAAGCATCCTCCAAAGCTGAATCTTATGCAAAGCTTCAAATTTGCTCACACCTTCCCAAAACTTTTCTCTTCACTCTCTCTCTCCACTTTTTCTTAATCCTTAAGTCTTCTCTTCATCATCTTCTTCTTTCTCTTGTTTTTATTCTCTTTAATACCTACAAACAATAACCCAAAAAACCTTCTTTCTTCTTCAATGGCAGATACAAACTACAACTACACCAAATACCAAACAATTAATAACAACCCAAATAAGTTCTATTCTCATTTCCTCTACAAAGCTCTTTTAGTCACTATCTTTTTAGTCATTCTTCCACTTTTCCCTTCTCAAGCTCCTGAGTTTATTAACCACACCCTCAATACTAGAGGATGGGAATTTCTCCAACTCATTTTTGTTGGTATAGCCGTCTCTTATGGTCTTTTTAGCCGAAGAAATGACGAAACAGAAAAAGACAGCAATAGTAACAACTCTAACACAAAATTTGACAATGCTCAATCCTATGTTTCAAAATTCCTTCAAGTTTCATCGGTTTTTGACGATGAAACAGATACTCCTTCCCGGTCTGATGGAGTCAGCACTGTCCAAACATGGAATAATCAGTATTGCAGGAATGAACCCGTTGTTGTTGTAGAAACAGAGCACTCTGTTCTTGATAAAGAGCAGAAACAGAGAGTTGCTACTAATTCAAGAATTAGTGAAAAAGAAAAACCACTTTTATTACCTGTTAGAAGCTTAAAATCGCGGGTTTTAGATGTAGATAGAGACGAAAATGGTAAAGATTCCTCTTCTTCTTCTGGTTTTTCTGCTTCTATTAGTAGGTCTACCTCAAATTTGGGTTCTAAAAGATTTTCGACTAATTCAGTTAAAGCTTATCAAGATTTTGAAGAGAAATTGAAAGATAACGTAGTGCTTCCTTCTCCAATTCCATGGAGAACAAGATCTGGAAGAATGGAAATCAAAGGAAAAGAAGACGGAGAAGAAACTGATAATCCTCCGCTGTATACTCTGCCTCCTTCCATGGAAGAATCTTTCAGAGCCACACCAAACAAGTTTTCGCATATATCAACTGAAACACAAGCAAAAGGTGCAGAGGATTTTGTCAGGAAGAAAAGCATTTACAGGTCACCTCCTCCTCCGCCTCCACCACCACCACTGATTAGAAAATCGAAGTCAATGAAAGAGAATTCTAATCAGGTTTTTATAGAGAAAGACTTGAAGCGAAGTTTCACAGGCAAATTTGGAGAAGGTAGACAAATGCTATTTGATGAAGCACCACCAAAGAAAGAAAAGCAGAGTCGAGATAGAGTGACATTTATGGCACAGCCAAGCTTCAAGGAGTTCCCAAAAGAAGAAAAAGAAGAATATGTGGAGAAAATAGTGATGGAATCAGAGGATGATGACATGGAAACCGAATATGAAGACGAAGAGGAAGAGGAAATTGCAGGAAGGGATTTCGGATTGACAAATTCAAAGAAAAATGAACAAGTTGGTAGTGATGGAGGACCTGATGTGGACAAGAAAGCTGATGAATTCATAGCAAAATTTAGAGAGCAAATAAGGCTGCAGAGGATAGAGTCTATTAAGAGATCAAGTGGACAAATAAATAGAAAGGCTGCTGCTTCTTCTTCTTCTTCTTCTTCAAGGTGAAAATCATTTTAGAAAACTTTTGTTTGCTTAATTTCTCTCATTTAAATGGTGATATAGTTTTTTTTTTTTTTTAAAAAATTGGTGTCAATAATGTTAGGAGATAATTTCACAGTACACAACAATTTGCTTGCTATACAATGGTTTCTTTATGCTATAGTCTTTTTATTAGTAGTAGTATTATTTCTTAAATGTCATATTCCGTCTATGCTATCTCAAGCTATCGTTTCATTAGATGTAATGAAATGTAAAGCATTTTATTATAATAACAATAATTTTATATTTCATTATAACTAATCCAACCAAATTACAAGAGGAATGAACTTCTAGCACTACAATAGTTGTCATAAAGCCGTTTAAATGATTACTGGACCCACCACGGTGATCACATATTCAAGATGTGAAGTCAATATTTTATATTATAATAACAAAAATTTTACATTTCATTATGCGAATCAAATGAAGTATAAATGGCAATGAGTATATAAAAGGTGACCATTCTAATCTTAATTCTTAGCCAAAATAATTTAGTCCAGCGACTGAAGTGCACAGTTGTGAAATCGATAATTTAACTTCTTATTGAACTGGTGAAACATGGGTGGTAAGATACCCTAAATGGTAAGAAAAAGAAAAGCATTTTGTAAGAAAATATGTCTTCAGACAGAAGAAAAATCAACAAGTTAGATGGAACTGTTGCTTATTCCAATATCTAAATCTCTGTATCGTATGACTATAAATTCCATTAGTACACTGCACCAAGTCCACAGGATTCAGTATGCAGAGAAGAAAGGAGGCTAATTGACTGAAACTTTTTTCTTTTTTTTTTTTTTTTTTTTTTTTTCTTTTTTTTTCTTTGTCTTTTTTTTTTTTTTTTTTTTTTTTTTTGTCTTCTGGGTATATGATTGACTGAAATGTTATTCTTTAGGCAGAACCTTTTTTTTTTTCAGTTATCTGCAGCTCATTCCTTTTGTCACTAGTAAAAAAAGCCTGGCAAGGCCATGAATTGGAATTGTCAATGGGCCAATTATTTCTCTGGCGTCGGTGGGCTTTCCCAGCTGGTGCGTTCTGTGAAAAAGAAGAGTCAAAGAAATGCAAATGGCAAATAAATCAAAGCCCGACTTCATCTCTGGGTTTCTGTGCCTGACCCATCATTGTGTAGTGGTTACCGCACTGAAAAGGTCGCAAAGATCAAGTAAAATCCTATTTTTTACCTCACCGTCAAATTTTATTTACTTACTATTTCTTTTTTTAAAATATTCTAAAATATTTATAAAATTTTTAATTTAGGCATATAAATAATTATTTTTTTCATAATAATCTTTATAATAATTCATTGAATGAAGAGCATTTAATATCTTAATGAGTTATTAAGGATAAAGAAAGGTAAAATAAATTTTATTGACTAAATCCTTAAGATACATGTTTTGTCAAACCATGCAAATAAAATAGAAAATGGGATAGAAAGAGTATTTTATATTTTATATCATATGATGCACTAATCCCATTTCAAAGCCCAAGTCCATATTCCATACATCTTTCCAAAAAAAAAAAAAAAAAAAAAAAACCAAACACAAAAAAAAAAAAAAAAAAAAAGATAATATCACATTCTGAGTTATTAAATTTACTTTTATATTAAACACCTGTTTCCTCCACCTGTAGAGCAAATAAGTATGTCTTTCTAACATTAAATATTGTGGACCACTAAATGTATAATGTGTTTACTCTATACAGAAGAGTTGTAATTAGAAAGAGACTGTATGTGTCTTTATAAAAAAAAAAAAAAAAAAAAAAAAGATAATATACATCTGAGTTATTAAATTATTTTATATTAACACCTTTGTTTCTCCACTGTAGAGAAATAAGTATGTCGTTTCTAACATTAAATATTGTGGACATAAATGTATATATGTGTTTACTTATACAGAAGAGTGTAATTAGAAAGAGATGTATGTGTTTTATCAAACTTTTAAAATTTCTTATCTTGTCTGTCTACCCTTCTACAGTAAGAAGATCGTCCAACTTTTGTCTTTCTAACTACACAATCAGTTAGGTTTTTGTCACTCTGATACCATAATTTTGTGGGTAACAACCATCTCATATTTATAAATTTGATTCTCTACTATTTTGAATTCACTTATTGGATATATACCTTTTTTTTCCAATTTTCAGAAATTAATCAATTGATTTTTATATTATGTTCATTTATGAGATATATTAATTAATTCTTTACTTAATTTTTAGGATAAGCTATTTCTTTAAAAAAAATAACTTAAATTTAATATTAATTTGATTGTAATATTGAAATTTACTCCATAAATTTATTCAGCCGCATGCTTCAATTTGTTTTAAAAAAATATATATATTACATCGAGCCGGCCACATTTTTAGAAATTTTGACCTTTTTTTAAGTTCAAAGAGTCCATGAATATCCCTATATAATTAATTTTCTTTCATTGAAAAAATAATAAGAATGTTTTGTTTAGATATGCTTTTATTTTATTTTATTTTATTTTTAAAATTTTTGATTTATAAATAAGAGTTTAGGAATAAATTTTAATATTTCCAACATAAATAAATAGTTAGTAATGATAGTAAACATCTAATCTTGGTTTTTTTTTTTTTTTATGAATCATGAGTTTCTTCTCATTAAGAATATCCTATTTCTAAAAACCTAAAATTAAGCAAAATCTTCCAACAACCAACAAATCTTATCTCTTCTTTTAGGATAGTCAAATCCAAAAGTTGCATTTGTTCCCAATTATCACCACTATAAAAGGAAGTCCCTAATCATCATTATTGACTCTATGAATAGAAATAAATAATTAGTCAACACAAATTCATTGTCACTCCAATGAAATTTCTACCACAATGTATAGAAATCATTGCATCTATATATGGTTGAGCAACTGTTTTTTACATGGAAATTTCATAAATAACCACTCCCTTTATAATATTATCAACTTTGGAAGAAACTATTTAACATCATTGATTTAAAGAAAGTCAAGTTTGATTAACTACTCAGACTTATTAAGTCGAAAGAATAATTTTTTATAAAAGTCATCTTAGAATTGAATTTGAACCTACAATCAAATATTAAATTTATGCGGAAAATTTTATTTTAAAGTCGTCTTAAGATTGATTTTGAACCTCCAATTTTAAAGTGTAAAACAATTCATCCATCTATCACAATAGAGAAACTAATTAATTTGACCTAGTAACACCATAGCTTCAAAAACCAAAAGGAAAATATATGGAAATTTCCACCGACTAACATCAAGAAGTCGTTTCAAAAGTCTTTTCTTCCTTCTTGACCACGAGTTTACCGGTTTAAGATTATATTAATGTTGAATAACTTTTAATGTTTTGATCAGTAAAATTTTAAACGCTATTTTTATAGCGTTTAATAATATAATATTTAAATTCATTTTTAAAAATTAAAATAGCGTTTTATAAAAAGTAACTTATATAATGTTTATTATTTAATATTTTATAAAAAGCTACTTAAACAGCTACATTATTAAAACACATAACCGTTATCACATGGTTTAATGTGGTGAGTGAGGTTTGGATACTTGAAAACCACTATGTAGACAAAGAAACATAAAGCAAGAAATTAAGGAATGGATCATTTTGTCAAACATAGTTATCATTATCATTATAGCAATTCTCAAACCCACCCAAAAAATTAGGATTCTGTTTTCTTATTTATATAGTAATTTCAAATTAAACACTTATTTTTTTTTCTTTATAAGACCCTAAACATAGCCTACTAATAATTGTCCCCACAAAATCCCACTTTCTAGGTATAATATAAAACATAGAAACAAAGGGAGAGATTCACATTTATCAAACAATCATAAACTAATTAATTAATAATAGAGTTTAGAGCACAACTTTCCTTGACTAAATTAGTTACAATAGTTAATTAGAGATTGCACTTTTTTACATCCAAATTTCCTCTCCTTACCCAAAATTCCCAAAAGTTTCCATCTTTGAGTGGAGGAGGAGAAGGATTAGTGTTAATTAGCACTAAAAAAAAGATTAAAAACTAATTTTATGTTAACTTCCTCATGAAGAGATTGATGGGTCAATAATACAAAACATGAAGACCCACCAAATCACCTTACAACAGCCATATCTTAGGACTTTGAACACAAGAAAAATGCATGATAAGCTATTACAGTACTTTCATGCTTCCCCCCCTCCTTAATATATATAGTACACATTCCTACTACCTTTCCTAAGATAGGGTCATTTTAGTATATATGTATTTATATATATCATTTTCCAAATGACCAAAATACCCTCAGTTGGGGTTCGATAATTACGATCGAGGACGGAGGGCATCGAACGGTCCTGGTGTGATGGGACCAACAGCTGGGGCCCATGGGTTGATGGGAATGGGCCTATGGTGATTGTGGGCCATCTGCGGATGGGATCGTGGATCAACGGTCGATGATGCAGATGGTGGGACCGCAACACGCTCACATGAGGGGCACATGGTGAGAGTTGTGGGTGGGGTCATTTGCATGTAGAATTGTGGGGAAAGTTTCAGTGCTCTCAGTTCCTGAACTTCTTTTTGCAACCGTCTGTTTTCTTCAGTTAGATTCTCACAGCATCTCTTCAAGAACTCACAGTCAACCTCTGTCTGCTTCAACTTAGTCCTGTAAAAAAAAAAGAAGATTTTTACGGCTCAACCCGTAAGTAACGAAGCAAATTTCAAATACCGAAACTACCCTCAACAAGATAGAGTAATATCTCACCTTGCCCTTCTGTTCTGAAACCACACCTCCACCTGTCTCGGTCTTAGCCCCAACTGCTTAGCCAATGCCATCTTTTGCTTCTGTAAATAGTAAAAAATTAAAAACACACACTCGTCAGTTTCAATTACCAAAATACCCCTACCAGATAAGAACCCTCTGTTTTACTGTTTGGTCGCTAAGAAAACGCAGAAACCTCCGTTTTTATCCATTTTCTAAGCAACCAAACATGAAAAACCGAGTTTTTATAAGATCAGAGAAAGAGAAGGAAAAAGAGAAAAAGAAAAACTTACTGGATTAAGAGTGTTATGCTCTTTGAAGCTTTCTTCAAGAATAGCAGACTGATCTTTAGATAGCCTGAGCTTCTTTCTTGAGGTATCACCATCTTCTTCATCGCTGATTCCACGAGAGCAATCTCTTTCCATTTCACGTTCGTCTCCATTCCCTTCCCTTTCACTTCTCTTTCCACTTACACTTGATATCGTGCTGTTTGGGGAAGAGACGCCGGCTTCCTCCTCACAATCCGCCGTCGATGGCAGTCTGTTCACATCGATTCCTCTTAGGAACGATCTTGTGTCGGCCCGGCAAGAATCAGAGTTTGGATCTGCAAGGAAGAGATCGGTGAGAAACGGTTCTTGAAATTAATACAAAAGAAAACAAAATTAAAGAAACAAAAGTGGAGTTGAAAATGATTGATAAAGAAGAAAAATTTTTAAAAGTAGAGTGATGGATCTAACATGAAAAGGAAGGAAGAGAAAAAGAACGCTTATTTTAAGTTGTTTGAAAAGAAAGAAAAATTCTTTACATGTAGATGGAAAACCTTTACACTGTGTTTGTTTCTTGAGAAAGTGAAACAAAAAGGGAAGAAAAAATAGAGAGAGTAGTTCGAAAACTGGAAGCCAATCAAATCTAAAATACCTGAAGAAAGAAAAGTCTCATTCCACGAAGGTTTTTGAGGATTAAACCCAGAAGAAGAAGAATTAGGAACAAGATTAAGTTGTAAAGAATGATAATTCTGAGTAAAACTCAAACTTAAACTCAAACCCAAATCTTCTTTCTCAACCATCATCTTCTTCTTGCTTAATAATTCGTATATAGTTTTCAAGAACTCCTTTATCTCTAAGTGTCTAAAGAAAAAGGCTTTTAGAGAGAGAGAGAGAGAGAGAGAGAGAGAGATGAGTTGTGAGTTATGAGTTATGAGAGGATGGGAAGGGTGCGTAGGAGATTATATAGAAAGAAAAGAGAAATGGGAGTGGCGTGTGTGTAAGTATCAATCATGACTTGGTGTCAGGAGGCCAATTATCTCAATCATGGCTTTTGCCTCCCCAAAAAATAATACCTAACTCTAGTTTGTTTTTCTTTACTTGCGCCAATAACAATTTCTCTGCCCTTGTCTGTCTCCTTTTGATTCTTTTTTACTGTCTCTTTTATATAAAATTTTAACCACGGTGAATGGTAAATAAATACCAAAATACAAAGACTGTTTCTTTACTTACTTTGTTTGTTTCTTTTCTACATTTTTTTGTGTGTATACCGTAAAGTGTGTACAGTTTGTCAAGAAACTGCTCTGTTGACTGTTGACTATGCAAAAACAAAAAAGCAAAAAAATCATATCAATTTTGACCATATATAATTTCTTGCTTTAGATGAATATGGAGCATGGAATAAATACACTGGCTGAATATTTTTTTTTTAAATTCAGGGAATTAATGATGTTAATATGAAATAAGATCAACCTTTTTTTTTTTTTTTTTTTAACCTTTTTTTTTTTTTTTTTTTTACATGCCATAAGTGCTAGTCAAAAAGAAACCAATGTCCCAATTTTTTTTTTTTTTTTTACATGCATAAGTGCTAGTCAAAAAGAAATTCATTAATTTTGAAGTTACTTTCCCACCATAAATTGTTGACATCAAGTCTTTTCCTACAACTTTTTACGAGAGCGTAACATGCACCTTTTGAATTCCTAGATTTGATTTTATTATTATCTTCTTCAAATTCAAATGTGTAAGTACCAATCCATTAAATAACGAACTAACTCATAGCAATAAATACATTTCTTGTTAAATGTCAATAAATTCCACAATGCATACATATGCTCTATAGTTTACATGTATCTTTTTAACTATTTTTTACGTATTTTTACATCTGAACGATACAGTAACTTCATATTTTTAATTTATAATCTTACATGTAAAATTTATCTAAAATATAATATACTTTCACAAAGCGAATCCCTTAATCATGTGAAGAATAGTAGGAATGTAGCTAAATTATACTTAATGGGAAAAAAAACATTGCCAACCCACCAAACAAAAACTAATGCCAAGTAGATTAGTGTTTACACTCAATCCTCTTTCAAAATCCCATCTAAGCAAAAGCCAAGATGCGTATCACCGTGAATCTATATCATTAACCAAGTGGGCCACTTCTATATGCACCTGAAAACATCACCACATCATCACAATCCTTTTAACTTAACACCAACGACTATGATAATCAAATCACTGAAAACGAACGGCCAAGATCAAACATTTAGGAGCAGTGGGGTCATGATATCCTGTTGTTGCTACATAATTAGGGCCGGAGCCAGTTAAGACAGACAACCATCAAATCAAGAGTGGATGGGTGATGATTGGAAGCAGACAGATCAACTTTTGTTTTGATCATAAAAAAGTGGGTCCCGCATATCCCCCACCCCTCTTTCTTTTTGGAAAATCTTTTTCTCATGCTATTGGCACGAGGGTGTTATTACCGGACAAAGGCGTCGCTTTCTTTAACTTTTTTTTTTCTATTTTCTTGTAATAAAGAAGGAAACGCTTTTCATCTCACGGGGTGCAACTCTTCGTCGCCATCCAACGCGCGTGTTTGACACTAAATTGAAATCAATTGGCTTTTATCTCGTATTGCTTGTCAAAAGCTGTGTTGTTGACGAGTACAAGAGAGAGTAGTGCTCTGATGATACACTCGCGGTGCCTAGTAATTGTACATAAATTGTAAGATGGCTCGAGCCGAAATCGGTCCGATGGCTAAGATCTCATGGCTTGTGAGACCAAGTAAATCAACAACAACGGTCATGAACTCTCAAATATTAATGTTCAATAATTTAAAATAAATAATTTCAATTATATTTGATTTAACATATTTTTTTAACTTGCATACAATTAAGAATTATATTATTTTTAATGAAAATTGAAAGAGTAAAATTTACACCTAGATAAAAAATATAGTCAAAGTTAAGTCGAATATTTATAATATTAATTAGTTAAAATCTCAAATCATTTAATAATATTATATATTATATATAATATAACAGTAATATTATGAAATTTAATATAGCCCTGAATTAATATAATTAAGTTACGCCTAAAAGCATACTTTGCTGCAGCCGAGCCAAAGGCGGGTTTTGTGGTATGTGTGAGAGCAGAAGAAAAAACAATAATAAGAAAGAGACCGAGAGAGAGAGAAAGAGAGAAACAAGAAAAAAAGAGACAAGAGAGAGTGGAGTTCACGTGGGTTGAGAGGGTGCGGGAAATAAGGAAAAGCGTGGAAGAAAACCCCCCCCATTGCCTCCCTCTCGAACTCACGTGGACCAACATGTCTTTGCCTGGAGACACGTGCTCTCACACCCCTGTGGTCCCCACATTGTCTCTCCTATCTATCCCTCCCCCATTGTGGGCCCCTTTTCCAACAACACAGTCGTGCGTGTCAACTTGTCCCTCCACGCCCCGACCACTCACTTCTTCACAATCATTTGATCTCCCTCCCGGATTGATCCTTTACTCCATCACTATCTTTTCCGGCGCGTGCTATTCACCTCTATCATTCACGAAATGCCCAATCTGCCCATGGATAATGATCTAATCATTAAGTGCCTAATTATTATTAAAAAAAAAAAAAAAAAGAAAAAAGAAAGTTGCATGCTTTAATCATTGACTAAGTAAGTTGTTATTATTATTGCAATTTTCATATCTTAATTTTAAAGTTTTGATGACCCAATTGAAATTCTTAAATTTGACGCCCAAAATTTCTTGTTTCATGTCGGGGCTTTTATTGAAAATGGTGACTATATCATTAGGTTAGGAATGTGTCATTCAATTCAATTGGTGGGTCCCAAATTTTCTCTTCCTATTTACCCATTGACAATGAAATATATATAAAGCTTCAAACTAGTAATTGTTTCTTTTTCTCCTCCTATTATTACACATATATGGCATGTAACCATGAATCTTCCTTTACATGGAAGATGTAACGCCTTCCACTCATCATTTCACATTCAAAAAAAAAAAAAAAAAAAAAATGGCATTGTAACCATGAATCATTCCTTTAATGGAAGATGTAACGCCTTACCACTCATCATTTCACATTCAAAAAAAAAAAAAAAAAAAAAAAAAAGCTTATTATTAAGTTTAAAGTTTTTGTTCATTTGGCCTCCGATGGTCAACGGGACTTAGTATATTCTTAGATTAAAAAATAAATATTATATAAGATTTTTGATTTTATACGTAGATATTGATCAGCACGAGGTTAACATAATTTTTGAAAATAAAATTTTTATAATTTTAAATATTTAATAAGTATTTAATCGACATTATTTATAAATCATATAAAGTAATTTAAATAATTTAATTAAAAAAAAAAAAAAAAAAAAAAGCTTATTATTAAGTTTTAAAGTTTTGTTCATTTGGCTCCGATGGTCAACGGAGACTAGTATATTCTTAGATTAAAAATAATATTATATAAGATTTTTGATTTTATACGTAAGATATTGATTCAGCACGAGGTTAACATAATTTTTGAAATAAAAATTTTTATAATTTTAAATATTTAATAAGTATTTAATCGACATTATTTATAAATCATATAAAGTAATTAAATAAATTTAATTTTAAAAGTTAAAATATTTAATAAGTAAAATAAAAATTAAGGATGTTTTTTTTTTTTTAAATACATACATGAATTTATGTTGAATACTTGTGTGATGTCATGTCATGACATGAAATAATAGAGAGGGGAAATGACATAAAAACTAAATAATTACATTGAAGGAAGGAAGGGAGGGTGGCCCTATGCCTGAATGGTAAATCAGTTATCAGTATCATCATTTGAATTTTGACTTTTGATGTAGTTTTCAAAATGAATGCAACTTTCACTTTATAGGGAATAGGATAAAACTATCAATTATTGTCTACACAAACAATTAAATTCCACTTACTAACCTTGTCTTCCTAATAATTACCGCATGCCATTCTTACCTCTAACCTTGTCTAATAATTATCTTTCAATTGTAGGGCATACCTCTAACCTATGGGACAATACCAATTATTGGTCCTTATATTTCTTCATAATCCCTTTTTTCACCCTCTACCCAGATCCATTCAGACTTCCCACTACCTAGTACAAGGCTTTACCAATTCATGGAGTTGTAATGTTTTTTTTTAATTTTATTAAATACAATAAAATTCAAATTAATTTAAACCGCACATTATTTAAAATTCCTAAATTTTATTCTGAGAATAAAAATTCCTAAATCTCAAATTAAAAAAAAAAGAAGGTAAATTCATGAATCCAAAGACAATATAAGAGAATCTCAAATTATTAAGTAATGTGACTAAACAATAAAAATGAGTGTCCTTCCAAAAAATAGGGGAACTCTATTAGGAAACCAATAATTCTATAGTTGTCTCAATTAGACAGTCAACATGACCAAATTATATCCGTAATATATGCAATCCCAAACAAACTCACACTCACTGCCCACTCTCCACCTGACAAGTCTAAACAAACCCATAAACCCATCATCAACCGTTGGTATAATACACGCGCGATGAATTACAAGTGAAGGTTGTGCGATCATGGAATATGAGATATTATGATGGTGGTGATGATGATGATGATGATGATGATAAGAGACAAAATGTCGGGTGATGATTGTAGGTGTCCCCACAGGCGAGTGATAGCTGTCCCACGTGTCCCCTTTATATAATACTATAATAATAATTAAAATATTCTCTCTCAATTGGTTTATATAAATGGGCCAAACTGGACCTTCTAATCGAACTTAGCTTGGCCGTACGAGGCTCAGTCTCCATGTGATATGCACGTGAACTTGGCCCCCCTTCACCAAATGCTAATCAACTCGAACCGTTACCACGTTATCCCCTCTGATTGTCACTCATTTCATTCTTTTGTTTGTTTTTATGCCTTTTTTATTTTTATTTTTCTTAAATACTAAATAAATTATTCAAATAGTCCATGTATCATGGAAATTAATTTATCATATTTTTTTATTAAAAATTTTAATTTTTTGTTAAAATATTTTTTCAAAAATTCATATGTAACATAATTTTAATAAAAATATCTTATGATTAATTTGATTAAGATCATATCTTAGTCTTTTACCAATAAGGTGTAATCTTATTTTTCTTTTTATAAATATTATTTAAATTTATTAAATCTCTCTTTTTTTTATTTACATAATTGACGTCAAACAATTTTTATTATCCATAACAGTATTTCATATCTTCAATTTATGACCAATGGAAATGAGTCTGGAAAATTTAATAAAAAAGATTTATGTCAAAATCAAATTATAAAATTGGCAAATTTATTAGTCAAGATAATAAATGAATGAATATGTTTTTCATCATGGGACCCATTCTCTCCTAAGCCCCGTACGAGGCTTATTCTTCATGTGGATCGCACGTGAAACCGGACCCTCATCGTTGATTGTTTCTATCAGACAATTACCATGTTGTCCTTTACTGCATATGTAATCCAACAACGTTCGATCATTTGTGTTCTAGAATTAAATGGGCTAGAGTTTCAGGTCCCTTATTTGCGGGTCCTACTCTTTTTCTTTTCTTTTTTTTTTTTTTTCAAAACAACATTTGATTAAATCTGAATTTAATGGTTTTTATATTTATTTTTAAAAATCTAAATATTTAATAGAATTAACAATAAAAATTTACACTTGTATACAAAAAATCTTTGGTCCGATTTAACTCAAGTCGAACCCAGATTGGTACATAATATCATTCACATCAAGTGCAGTCAGTCATGTCCTTGATCATCATGGAGAATCTATACCATTTTTTTCTTTTCTGATTACTTTGCAACTTGCTGCCCACCTACCAAATTTTATATCAATTGGATTTATATTTGCTTTTTCTACTTAAAAAATCTTTAAAATAATTATTAAAGCTTTTAATAATAATAGAAAATGTCAAAAACCATCTTTTCTTTCTCATTTTATCTAACACTCTTTCTTTTTAATAATATTTTGAAATGATTAATATTTTCTTGCATATATATATATATATATGTTGACGCCAAGCTCAATTATTTAATTAGTTTGAAATCAACATCAGTTATCACTAAAGGGTCTTTCTTTCCCATATTAGTAAAAGATGAACTTGTCATTAATGGAAAATACTTTCTCTGCAGTGCATTTTTTTTTTCTTTTTGAAAAAAACTTTTCCATGTATATTGTATTGGAAGGAAAGGGCAAATTGGCCAACATCTTTTTATATCTTATTAATAATTAATTAAAAAGAGAGAGAGAGAGAGCATACGGAGATGTCTTTCTTATTCTCCTTCCTGTGTTTTTATAAATTAATTATAGTATTTGATTATGTCCTAAAAAGATGTACAAATGAAATTGCAATACAATATTTGATTACTCACGTGATAACTTGCCGAGGAAACATACTTTGACAGTTCATGGAAGGGATATAAATGTCTTTCTTTTTTAATTTTTTAAATAAATATAAGGGTACATATATTTTATGACCAATATTTTTTTAAAGCAAAATTCTAAAGAGAAAGAAATAGAACATACTATTTACTAAAATTATGGTAAATTCTTAAAACTTTAGATTAATATGCATCTTTGTTAATTATCAGTCTTGTATGTTATACGTGGTAAATTCTTTTTAATAATAAAAACTCTAAAAATTTTATATGGATATTTACAATCTAGTCCCTTAAACTAAATGAAAATAATTTTTTTTTTTAAATAACAGAAAATAAGAGGAATCGATTAATGTGATTGATACGACAGGGAGGTGTTTATCTTACAATACAGAGAAATCCACTCAAAAGAGAACGAAAACAACAAAACAAGTTTTATCAATAACACTCTTACGTGGGATGTGACTGTCTCCTTCATTTCATGTATGATTCATAATTTCATATGCCAAATTTCTAAAACATGAAAAAATAAAAAATCTCATTTTACATTTTACCTTTTCGTCCCTTACTCTAACAAATTACAACTACTAATTTAAACTTCTAAGACATACTTTAAATCTGGTTTAGCGCACATTAATATGATTATGATATCAAGATTTGGCTAATGACAAAATTAATGCATGAGCGCTGAAGCAAAGGACAAGGGCAACCGTGTAATCATAAGAAAAGAATGGGCAACCTTAGGCTCCCAGAACCAACTTGCGCATCCATTATTACCACTCATGTGGGTCCGACGTGGCGCACCATCCCCAATACAGCACAAAGACAGCAAAGCACACGTGTACTCTCGAAACCCCACACGTGCACTTTCGGTCAAAGTTACTATGTCTTTGCTGGATCTGGTCAACGGTCAAACCCCCATCATTCCTTTTTTTTTTTTTTTAATATCCCAATTGTATCCTCACATCTTCCTTCTCACCTCCTTAACCGGCGCCAGTCGGTGACCTCCATGTACGGACTGTTCCTCACCGTCCGATGATCATTAAACAATTCCACCCGTCGATCGAGAGATATACTACCACACGTGCTTGTGCGGACATTACCTAGAAGGAGGGGAGGTTGTTGTTTTGTGGGCCCGACACCATGTGACCGGCTGAGCTGGTCACCATGTGATTAACGGTTAAAACGAATCGCTTCTCATTAGATGGGAAAAAATTTTCAGTTAATCGATGTTTAGTTAAGCACCAATAGTTGGATTGCACGTGCGTTTGCATTGCATGCATTATAATATATTGAGCATTGACATTCATACCCATGGTCAATTATTCCCAAGTCATGTTTTCACGTGCGGATGCGAAGGGCAATATTGGAATAATGGATAATAAATTTCAGGATTTTGTTTGGAGAGCATGTTTGGTTGGCAGACTTGTATATTTTACAATTAAATACATTTGGAATTAGACATAACATAATAGCACATTACAATTTAATCATTTAGAATGATATAATCTTATGGTTTAATCAATATAAAACATTTTTATAATCAATAATTATATATAATATAATCCAACATTAACCTAATAATTAATAATAAAAGCCATTGCTTCAAATGATGAAAGTTGTATTCATCATAGTAATGATACGATGATTGCATTTTTTAGTACATAGGAAACCCACTTGAAGCTATATTATAAGTTAAAAATCTAGGAATTCCCACATCTTTTAATTACTTAAAATTATAGTAATTAGAGTACTAATTATGATTTGGGCAATATAACAAAATATATTTGCTTCGTTGTAAGCATGAGGGTTACCATTTTGATTTAAAAAATAATATACCTTAAGTATTATTATTATATATTACTTTCGTAGCTTCCTAGTAAGCGTATATATATATATATTATGTTCCCCATAGCCTTGGAAAAATAAAATTAATTTGGACAAGAACGTGGTCTACTTGAAATAGAAAATTAGGAGACAAAATTTAGCTGGCATGAAGCTTTTTTGATCATTGACACTTCACTAATTTGAAAGACCATATCATAGTTCATAGACACTTATTAATTAGGGTTTGGTATGCAAAATCTTATGTCCTTTTTATTACTTTTATAATTATATTTTATATGTAATTGCATCTTTTCTTACACTAATGATTCTTCCCTTCCATTTCTAATTATCAATTATTAATTTCTTGTTAAAGCTCTCAACTATGTAACTTTTCATTTAAGCAATTTTTTTTAGTCTGCTTTTTGAGACAGTTTAGTCGTTATTCAAATAGATATGAGTGTGGGATTATTACTAATTTAATATAAGGAAAATACTTATTTATTTCAAGTGTATATTCATTGTTCATGTGCTTGATTAATAGCTAATTTTTCCTACTTTTTATTTCTATTTTACCGGTTTTTTTTTTTTTTTACAATTAAGAAAACACACACATATATATATATATAGGAGGCGAGAATAGCATGTTGTATGGCATATGGACCAAGAATATGAGAGGGGAAACACGGCGTAATGCTCTCCGCCGCCCCGGGGCCGGGATGCGAGACCCGGCCCTAGTGAGCTAGGTGTGGGCATCAAGTCTAGTAAGAGGGACTGATGTCTAGGAGCTCTATGGACACTATAGGGCCGAGGGCCTATAGTGCGCATCTCTTCTCAAGTGAAGGTTTCGGTATAGGCAGGACTATACTGCCCGGGATGCCCGAAGGCATTGAGTCCATATACAGTAGTGCGAGATCCTTGAATATACATTGCGAGATGAGTCCCACAGTCGAAAAAGATGCTAAGACCCTTCGGATATGCATGGCTGGCCTAGGTTATGAGCTAAGTCTAGGCGCCACACGAGTGCCAAAGGCTTCGAGATTTTGGCACCGTGACATTTGTTACCCTTATGTTGTAGTTATTAGATTTGTTAGATCTATATGTACACAAGGTGTAAGTATTTTCTTAATATAAAAGTCTTGGACTTAAATAATAAAATTTGATTAAAAAAGTTCAAATTTTAATGTTTTGTATTTATTAAAATGAGTTGCATGATTCAAACATGGAAAATTTAAACAAAATAATTCAAAATGTATTGAAAAAGAGAAAAAATAAAAATAAAAATATCGAAGAATTTTATATTTTATAAAACTATTTGTGTTTTTCTATTATATAAATGTTTCATAAAATGAAGAATTTTCCTTCAAATTTATCTTTAAAAAATCCCTTAAATATTATATTTTCGTTTTCAGTTATTAATTTGTAAAAGTCATGCAGGGAAATGATTCTTTGTAGAAAGCTTAATTAAAGGAGTGTAAATGATTCTTTTTTTTGGTAAAGTTTTTTTTTATAAAACAAAAAATTTTAGTAAAAATGACTTTTTAATTTGCTTGCAGCTTTTATAATTTCTTTAATTTTATTTATTAATTCCTTAAATTTCAATTACCATTAAATCATAAAATTTCTTAGGATTCTATTACTTTTGTATCAGTTGTCATTTATATATATATCATGACATGTATAACACAAGCCTCAGCTATATATATTAAAGAGAATCTAATTCTTTTAACTATATCATATGTGGATGGTTCTATATTAAGTGGTTCAAGGAGAGAATGAGAAAAAATGGATCCAAATCTGATTCTTTCAACCCGACAATATACTTGAAGAATATAATTAATACATTTTTTTTTTATAACAATCCGTTCATGTCCGTATAACACAAATAATCGAACTTGCATGCTCACTTTTACAGCAGTAGATTTCACTTACCACTTCGATCAATATTTTATTAGTAGTTAATATCCTTTTTCACTGCAAAAATTTATTAAAAAGAGCAATGCATGATTTTAAAGCCTCAACTCATTATTTTTTATCAAATAAATCTAAATTTCTAATTATTATGTTAATCAATGTTATATGTTTTACGAACAAAATTTTAGAGAATAGTAGTTAATTGGGCCCTTAGGAGGCCTAAAAGGACTTCAAATTAAAGAGAAGCCCAAACCGGAAAAACAACCCGCGGAAAGTACCATATGAAGAAGCAAGGTCACGTGCATGAATAGACATATACCGGAATGTAATTACTAATTAAGGGAGGAAAGAAGAAATCAAACCCTACATTGCACGTGAAGCTGCAGGCACGTGCGGGCATGTTCTTTCTTTGCATGGGCCTAAGAAAAGAAAGAAGTGAGAATCTTGTTTCGCGAGATAGATGCTTTCTTAGTAGTGGCTGCCTTCACCAAAAAGGAAAAATGCAAAAGAAAAAGCATTAGTAAGATGTGGTGAGCAAGGTCCTCCAATTACTAGTACAACTTACAAGTACGACATATTCTTACACACTGAAACTTGTGGTCGAAAATACAGTACAATATAGGATGGGATTTATTCTATTGGAGGGAAATACGTTCTTGGTCCTTAATTGCTACTCAAGAGCGATGAACCCTAAAGTAATAACAAGAACTCATGGGGGGTCTATTCGACTAGATAATATTAGCCGTTTAGTTATTTTAATAGTGTTTATTTTAGCTTTTAGTTGATAACTGTTTATATAGTGTTTTTTTTAGTAAAAATAGTTGTTGTTTAACTTAAAATGAAAAAAATAACATTAGTCATTTAATTAGCTGAATTCGGAAGAAAAAAACAATGAATATAATTATTAAAAAAAATTAATTAAAATTTAAACATCAAACATTAAAAGCTAAATATTATAACGTTTAATGTTTCATAAAAAGTTTCCTCCGTTGATATAAGTTTTAGACTTTATTAAAATGTTAAAAGGTAGTTCAAAAGCAATTGTTAAAAAAGAGCATGGGAAGTAAATAATGAGTCTACGTATTAAGCCCACTAACCAAGCCCGCTTAAAAATAAGATTGCAGATTGTTGCCTGCCCAACTGATACGAGACCATAAAAAGTCCAATTCTCTTTCGGGTCAGGCCCACCTGAAAAAATGTATCATAGTCGAAAATCGAAATAAATAATAATTATTATATATAGTATTGGGCTATAAATAAAAATGTATAGTAACATGTAGAGGTTTGTCTAGCCTGTTACTTTAAAAATTTATTGAGTGTTTTTAAGCCTTGTTTTCTATTTTTCCGTTAGAAATTGTTATAAGATTAGTGAATTTCATTGTGATTTTCAATTACAACAATTTTGTTCTATATTTAATAATTAAACAGAAGGTCCTATCCTCCACTAATGTTTAGCAACTTGTATTAATTGAATTTGATTATTGAAATTTTAATTTTTTTTTCAGAAAAAAATAATTTATAATAATTTAATTGCATAAAATTGTTATGAATGATATACACATAGAATATTATAATTAGTGTTGAAAGTGAACTTTACCAAACCTCGTGAATGCCATCATGGAAAAATGACATACAAAGTAACATCGTCTGCAATATTCAAAAGGAACTTTTAAATTAATTGTTTAAAAACAGAAAAATCTATTAGTGAGTCAAATTTTTCACACTTGTCCAGACGTTGATGATTACAGGTATTACAAGTCAATCTTAGTATTATTGTATTAAAAGACATGTGCTTCATCAAAATTAAAATTGAAATTAAATAAATTATAAGAGGCCATATTTCTTTTGCTAGCCTTATCCCATAATCATCTTAGTTCAACAATATGAAGAGAAAATAATAATAATAATAATAATTACTTAGACTGATCATTTTATGACACCCACGTGAATTATTAATGTGGGACACTAACAATACATATCAATATTTGAATTCTTGATAAATAAATTGCTTAATTTATTACTTAATGAAGAATTAAAACATGAAATTTTATATAAGATTAATGACTTAAATAAATATATTTATTCCAATTTTATTGTCGGAGCAAAAAGATAAAAAAAAAAAAAAAAATAATTACTTAGACTGATCATTGTTATGACCACCCACGTGAATTATTAATGTGGGGACCACTAACAATACATATCAATATTTGAATTTCTGATAAATAAAATTGGCCTTAATTTATACTTAATGAGGAATTAAAACATGAAATTTAATTAAGATTAATGACTTAAATAAAATATTTATTCCAATTTTAATTGTCGGGCCAAAAAGATAAAAAAAAAAAAAAGAAATGTAAAATTGACTTTTTTTCATATAATACAAAATTATAATTTATAGCATATATAAATTGCCCCAAAAAATACGTACAAACCATTCAATCAAAAAAAAAAAAAAAAGATGTAAAATTGACTTTCTTTTTCATATATACAAATTATATTTATAGCATATATAAATTGCCCAAAAATACGTACAAACCACTCAATCTGCATTTATAGATTTAGTTAGTTTGAATACATTTTATAATTTATTTCCATTTAACTTTTTATAAACTGCTATTATAAATTCAATTTGAATAAATATTTAAAACAAATCAAAATATCAGTACCCGCTAATAACTTCCGTAAACTTCTAGCATCTAACATCATGAAAGATACCCAAATATACATAATTTTTGATTATCTAAAATCAATTTATGTAATAATTTTTTGAACACTTAAATAAAATTGATTAAAGCATGCACATTATTGAATTTTATACCTCAGATAGAAAAATATGATATTCAAAAAACTTTATAAATGATATTTATATTTTTTTGATTTCTATTCTAAAAGAAACAGTGAAAAAATGTAGTTTTTCATTAGAGACAATGAATAAATATACTTATAAAATATACAACTAAGATACCTTAAAAAATTTCTATATGATACTAATATTAATCGCTTAAAGGTGTCCTAGTAATGCAGAAAAGCTTCTCCAATTAGTACCCAACATTATAGAAAATCAACTTGACCCAACTCAGTACTACCGACAGATTCAAATTCAAAGATTAATCAAAGCATAATCACACCGCCAGTGCTGGCTCCCTCTCTATTCATTTGGTTTCATTATCATATCCTCAGTCAAAAGCTGATGTTTTTCCTTTTATTTATTTATTTATTTTAAATAATGATCTAATCGTGTTGACCAGTCAAAAGAGACTCAAATATGTCAATTGGAAGAAAGTTGCAATGAAATAATCCACATTATCTACAACGACTAAAACTTCATGTTATATGTAGGGGATGGTAGAGGCACTTGAACTCTTTGAAGAAAAAAATCGCAAACGAAAATGGGAACAAATTAGAGAACAATGAGCATATAACATCACAGTAAACAATTATCACAATCAAATTGATTCAGGAACTTGATACCTTGATATCATGAAAGGTAGAAAACGGCTTTCCATACTTCCGTTTCAACCTCTACCAGAACTGGCAGTTTTTAACTCATCTAGAGCCATGGAACAGATTTCTAAAAGCACTTGCAGCATGCGGATAGAAATTCTGCGAAAAATATCAATTCCACAAGTAGAATCTTACTTGTACTTAGAGCAGAGTGTAATGAACTTAGAATCCGCCAACCTTGACAATAAAAAAAACTCAAAGACAACATCCTATGATGCGTGGATTCTGGTACTACATAAAAAAATCACACTGTCAAATCCCACTTCACTGCCTAAGCATTTGCAGGAAAAATTAAAATGCCTCCAAAGAAATAATAACAAACAGAACAGATCCTTCCAAGAGTTATATAAATGCAAATAATCTTTCCTTCACCTTTCACTTTAAGTCCCAATTTCCGCAAAGATATATCAAAAGCACAAGAAGACCACTAGTGCAATGTAATCAAACATAGCATTTGAACCGAATGTATCAGTTTAGATGAGCACATGAAAATCATTGATAGAACTACTAGATAGTTCTTCTATCTTTTATACAATTGACTCGATCCTTTTACACATTAAGCTGAAATTATACTCTTTTCTAAATTCCAAATGGTTCCGAAAAAGCCAACTGAATATACCAAATTAATTTAATTGCATACAAAATTAGAATTCATAAAACATGCAAATCCTTGAGAACTAAAGCTGAAGAATCCGAAGGCATCCACCAAAAAACCTCACCACATTCTAAAGCTTTAGGCAGTCAGTCTTTAAAATGTCCTGAGACTTTGTCTATTAAGACCATATTTCTTGCAAAACCAGGAAAATTCACATATTCAGCATGAAAAAGTTAATAAAGAATTCGCAACAAGCATGGATATGATTAGTTTTGAGTGGCTCTGCCCCAATCCACATAACCTAGCTACTTGCCTAGGCAAAAGCCCAGGCAAGCATATCAAAAATTCCAAAACCAAGCATAACAATTGGCTGTCATTGCTCTGCACCTAATATTGTCTTCATCCTTTTGTATTCTAAAAATAGGTCATGATTGATAAAATTACTTCTCACCAAATAGCGAAGAATCACTTGTGACCGTTCTACCAGCTATGAATTTAAAAATATAACAATTTTAAAAGTAAAATACTATGATACGCTAGTATTCAACCTCATCAGGAATTTGACTCAATGAATCTCAGTTGATTGGACAACATGTCTTCCTAAACAAGTAAGCAAGTAGTGCCTCCAATCAGAAATCAAGCACTGAATTAAGTTTTGCAAACAAACAAGAAGCTTGTAATTCTGCCCCCCAACGATGTAGGGAAGCCTGTCAAAGATAGCAAGTAATCAATATATCAGATGCTTCACCAACAAATAAAATGAAAGCTCCCAAAAGCTCAAAACAATTTGACACAAGTTACTAAGAATGAGAGGCAATGAAATTCTCTATTCACGAGTCCTTCTGTCAATGTTTTACTTTTACATCTTAGAACTACCACTAAAAAGCAGAATAAACTATGGCCCTGAGTCATATCCCAGAGAAGCAAAATACAAAATGATGACATGTAAATTAGATATCATTTCCGTTTTCCTTCTATTCGAGTTACCTCCACTTCATTTTTACAGAACTCACTGGTTGTACCTCAAATTGAGGCCTCAATATTGTAGGAGCAACTCTTCCAATCACATCAAGCGTTCCACCAAACCCACAAAATATATGATGACCCATATTTAATATTTACCTCTGCATAAAAAATTATCAAATTCTCAGTAAACCCACGAAAAATAATTCCAAGATAATTTAAACAAGTAACGGGACAGAGAGACATTCTATGAGCTGAGAATCGTAGTTGCCAGAAGCCAACCAACTATGAAGCATATTTGGGATCAAAGAAAAATCTAACATGCAAAAAGGGAGCAAACTCATGAAATTCAAATATGATTATACGTGTAGGTACAGCCAACTATATGTACATACCTTGACCGGAGGATCGGCGACTCTATAAGAATCAGCTGTAGTTCCCACCAACCACAATCCAGGAAAAACATTCTGCAACAACAAAGCACATAAAAAAGCATCACATATCAAATTCATTTAACAGCCATAAAAGAACTACAAAGAAAGCAAAAGATGAAATATAGAAAAAGATGCAAGATCACTTACATCAAGTGCTTTCTGTACGTTCTTTGGTCGTTTCTTGGGCCGTCTAGCAGGCCTAGACCCAGTCAAAGCGAAAATATCCTCTTCAATCTCTTCTCTGGACAAAGCTATCCAGAACTTCCTCTTCTCCTTCTTCTCCAAACAAACTCCACCGCTTCCCCCTGCAGACTCTACCAATCCTCTTAACCTCATCGATTTCGGCTGAGGCTGCGGCGTATTTTCTCTCTCCCTCTGCTCATTACCCTGCACCACCGATTCTTTCAATTCTCCTCCATTCCTACCACCCAAAATCCCTCTTCTAGGCCTCAATTTCCATGGCCTCGAATTCCCTTCTTCCTCTTCTTGTTTTCGTTTCTCCTCTTCCTCTTCTTCTTCTTCAGCGTCAACTTCGTGGTGGTTTTCCAAAACCAAGCCTTTTTTCTGCTGCTTTTCTGCGACTTCCGTTTCCGATAAAGCCGTCTGTTTCTGCAGGTCTTCTGTCGATGGATTTTTAGGCTTTGGCAAAAGAGTAGAGCAAGAGGTAAAAGAGTACCGATGTAAACGAGCAGAGCGGGATCCGACGCGAGGAGGAGGAAGATGCCGGATTGTTGCTTGTTCGGGGTCTGATTCAGTTTCCGAGTCAGGTGCAAGTGTAGACGTGCTACGATGGTGGTGGTGGTTGGTGGAGGCAGCGAGTGTAGTGGTCTGGCCCCATTTTAGGGAGAGTGGGAAGTTATGCAGCGGCTGCGGCTTAACAGGAGCTGTTGCCATTAAAATAAGAACCTATATATACATGTACAGATATGTGCAGACTTTTAAGTGGAGCTTAAAAATGTTAAAGAGACAAAAACCCTAGAGGAAGATAGAGAATGAAGGAGAGAAGCAGACGATGGTCTTGTTGAGCAGAGGAGGACGAAAGAAAGAGAGAAAGAAAGAGAGAGAGAAAGAGGAGAGGGTGGGGAGTCATATGCGTGTGCTAGGTGTATGTATGTATGGGGATGTATAGTATATGTTACTCTAGCTCTCTACGAAAAGCTGAAATTTCAATTTTTTTTTTTTCTTTTTTTTTTTTTCCTCTTTCGTTAAATTGGTTTCTGATAGGATAAAAATGGGCTTCAATAAAGCCCAAAATCAAAATTTCTCCAAATGTTTTGTTTATTACCACATAATATGAATACTAAAATTTAATGATGGTGGTTTGAATATTCCAAAAGTTTGTAAATTTTTAAATTAAAAACAAATCGTAGTGTATAAAATTGATAAATTGTGTCAATAATCACGACTTTTAATTCAACAATCCATAAATTTATATTTCATAAATTCTATGGAATTTGTAATTTTATATTCTATCAATATAAATAATTATATGTTAATTTTTGACATCTAATTTGACATTCAATTAATCAAAACTTGTTTTAAACTTTTAAATGTTTCAATTTTTTTTTTTTTGAATAATGTCTTAAAATTGTTTAATCTCATTTTTCAAGATTTATTAATTCAACATTCTATATCATGATTATGTAATATATTTTTTACTGTGTTTTAATCTTTAGTATTTATAAATTTTGTTACTCAATTATATTTTAGAATCTCAAAACTTTATATTTACAATATATTATGATTTTATTAAAAACATCAAATCAATATATAAAGAAAATATCTAGCCTCTCTCTCTTTTCTCCTTCTTCTTCACTAAATTTTTTTTTTCCTCCATCAAAACACAAAATTCAAGCATATAAATATGGGAGGGTACGATTATTGCTTCTGACGATAGTCTCTCTTCTATTTTAGTTATAATAATTTTATTTTATATATGCTTTTCACGATAAATGTCAAGTTCTATTTGTATTATTTGAAAACTTTAAATTTATAAAAGTAACAACTCTATATTTTAAAATATTACACATTTTTTAATAACAAAAAATTTAAAAGTCTAATTCTCAAAAAAAAAAAAATTAAAAGTCTTCCACTGTAATAAAGATTCAAATATATATTATTAGTGTTGTTGACTTTCATAATTTGATCATAGTTTACATATGATTTCAGTAGTATGTATTAATTTAAAAAATCATTATATATCTAATTTTGAATTTTTGGAGGATTAGGAATTTACATTGTAACATCCCTTCCCGGTCCACCCTTAAACCCGAATGAACCGAACCGAGACGCTACAAACTGGTTGACTTATATCCTGTCATGCTGATATCATAATGTACATTGAATATAATATCATGCTGATGTTGTTTAACCCGAATGAAACCGAACCGAGACGACTACCAAACTGGATTGACTTATATCCTGTATGGCTGCATATCATAATGTACATTGAATATAATATCATTGCTGATGTTGTTTACATAATAATGTACTTAATATTTACAAGACATTGATACCTATGTTTCAAAATGAAATGGGCCCCAACTGTGTGCCCTGCTACATGCCATAAAAAGGGTAGGACAAAAAGGGATACACATCCAAATGAGTTAGCTACCCTGAGGACTGAGTCCGCTTCTAAACAGATGAACTGCAGCAGTTGTAAGCTGACTCGTCTATGGTCCAGTCTTAAAACCTGCGAGTTAAACGCTGAGCAATAAAGCTCAGTGGATATCTCAACTTATAAAGAAACAAGTAAGCACATACATATATAGAAAGAACCATGTAAACACCTATGGATACTTAAGGATATAAACACATATGGCACGTATAAACACATATATCATGCTACTTCCATTTTACCTTGATGATCTTTCTTACTGTTTATAATACTGTATGATTCAAGAAATGTTATGTCAAGATATCTGTATGGCTCCATAAGGTTATAGTGAAACCGAAGTGATAAGAAAAACTGTATGAAACTGGATGAAACTGTGTGCTTGGCTGCTATGGCCTGTATATAATCATATCCACTCAACGGCCAACGGCTTGTAGCCGGAGTATCGAACTGTATGGGGTGCAGATCTGCTATCCTATGTCACGACAATCGGACATGCGTTTCTACCTAACCTCAATGGAGGCATAATGTTGGTATGTCAATAGTATAAACACAACATCATATTAATAGTTGCATAAACTTCAATTTAAATCATAATGTTTATGTTGATTTCATATTCATCTTGCATGCTTGCATGTTGTTTTGATACATGTTCATAATGTTGTCTTTTTTTTTAAACATGAAGTTTTTTTTTTTTTTTTTTTTTAGGGTAAATGTTCAAGTTCCTTTAGGAAAGATCGCCCATACTCTCTTTGGGTTTTGGTGTGAGAAAATTTTTGTAGTAGTGAGCCGTTATAACTTGTTGATTTGTCCAAAATGGGCTTAAATGAGCTGGGACATGCATTAGGAATCAAGGAAGTGGACCAAACAGAAAAGATTAATCTATTTTAAGAATAATCTTGTTCTAGAAAACCGTGGCATTAGAGGTGTTTATTTGTTTCTAATCAATCTAACTCGACGAACCGATGTAAAGTAAAGATGGTAAAAAGAATCTACCGATATTGACCATAAAAATATTCTGTACAGATTAATGGAGGTTTTTCTCCATGATTTTCTAGCGCAATGGAAAATATAATTCAAGCATTTCTTTCTTATCAAAAACCCATGTAACGCTAACACATAGAGGAACAAATAACTCTTCTATAACACTTCCTAATTCCATCATTAAATAAGGTCAAAATCAAAGTGAAGTCACTGGTTCCTTTCTAGCAAAACCTGTTTCAGCATAAACTCAATATTGCCTTCATATATTCAATTCCTCCCCTGTTTTCTCACCATTTCCAGTCCTCCCACTCCAGTCCTCCAACTCAAACATGAAAGCAATAGATTGTCCTTCATTATCAAACACACCACACAAAATTCCTCATGCAAAGAAAATGGTAATGAAAAGAGAATATCAAACCTTCCACTCCACAAAGCTTTGGCTCTTTCTTTACCTTCCTTTTTCTAACAATCTTTGAACTCCCTTCTCCTATACACATCAGATTCTTATAAACTTATCTAGCAATATAGCTTCAATTAGAGGTTGAATTAATTATAAAGCTTCAAGAAATTCTACTTACTTGGAGAAACATTGAGGTTTGCCTTAAACTTATACCATAAAAATGGATGGAGAAAGGAAAAGGAAGATGAAGAGATGAAGATAAGATGAAAATGGGAAAGTCGAAAAGATATCACGGTTGGCCAATCAAAATATCAAGGGATTTATGTGAAAACTTTCCTAAATGGTAAACCTGCAATTGGCAAAAGGCTATAACTTAATACCCAAGCTTGATTATTTTAATGGCAAATAATCCTAACCCTTATAACTTTGATCTTTTCTCTCAATCAACGTAAGCTCCACTTAATTAAACTCATTCTACCTTTTTCTCTCAATCAAGTAAGTCCACTTATAAACTCATTCTACCCCAACCGGGTTTGGTTCAACTCGACTTGACTCGACTCGACTTGGTAGGATGTCACATACATTTTCTGATATAATAAGACTCCATTTGTTTCTATAAAATAATTTACAGAAAAATATTTTTCACAATTTTTCATTAGTTGGGCGTTTAGGAAAATAGGTCAATCGAATATTTTTCTAGTAAAAAAAAAATATTTTTTAAGGAAAATAACTTTCCATTTTTAGAGAGTAAAACATTTTTTGAATATTAATAAATTTTATAAATTTATATTTTTTTAATTTATTAATCGTCGTAGTCACTACCACCAATTATAATTTACCACCGACCACCACCACCGGTTACCACCACAGTCACGGCAGCTTTAACAATATTTTTTTTTTTTTTGCATTCTTCTCGTATTTAACAATAAAATTTTTATTATTAATATTTTTTTTTTCTTATGAGGTAGATATTTTAATATTTTTAATATTATAATTAAATAATAGAAAATAAATTATTTAAAAAATATTTCTATAACAATATTTTTAATAAATTATTTTACTGCGAGTTGTTTTCCGAAGGGAATAAGTTTATCGCCGTCTTCTTATTTTCTAGCACGTTTTGGCTTATATATACCGAAAACGTCAGGTTTCGTGTCGTGTAAAAATGGTTGTATATTCACCGTTTGATTCAGTCATAATAGTGTGGAGACCGCGAATCTGGTCGGTAAGAGTACGGTTACGTATGTGTATACTCTCTTGCTGTATATGTACGCGTTACCATGATCTATAATGGTTGTCCGTGTAGATCATTGTTAGCTTATTTGGCAATGCAGTGACTAGCGTGGCATGTATTTAGAAGTGGAGGTCCCACTCTCTGGGACCCACCATCCGCTGGCGTGATTATCAATCACCGTCGCAGTTTTGCCTTTCAACGGATTTTGACATCAGTGCTGCAAGGAACTGCAATTTATTTTGTATAACATTAATTCAATTAGAGTAATATATATATATATATTTTATTTTTTTTTTAAATTCAGTCATATTAACAACACCCTTATATGGATTAAAAATTAATTTTCATGCTTACGAATATAGGAGTTTAATGAATAATATCCATTCTTTCTATTAAACCTCCTAATTAATAAAAAAAAACAGATACTTATTTAAAAAAAAAACAAATACTATGTAAATTCTTTGACTTTTTTATATTCTATTTGTTAGACTCCATATGTTACTTTTTTCTATATTGTTTTTTTTATTATTTTATTAATTTATTAAACATATTTATTAATTTTAACCAATAGTCAGCAACTAAAATAAAAAAAGCAATAATTTATATGCAAAATTGGTAGAAAACTAGTCTAACCCTACTCGTCATAATATATTTATCTTCTGCAATAATAATAATTAAATATTTGTTTTCTCATCATAAGAAATGCTTTAATTTATTTTTAAATTTCAACTACAATATTTTATTGCTTGAAAAATAAATTGTTAAGAGTGATTTTTTTTTTTTAAAGAAAAGCCAAGAGTGATATTAGGAAATCAGTATCATTATTAATTTTATGTATGTGGTACATCCACTAGAAAAAGATGAAGTGATATTTTAATGTCTATCTTGATCATACTACAGTAGTGCTAATGATGCCATGTAAATGAAAATCCAATCAAGTTATCAAATTGATATTTCTCAAGTGATTAGGAAATAAATTTCAGATTTTTATTAGCAAAATTACTATAAAAACAACTATTTAGATAGCGACATTGCAACTAAAATTTTCAGTGCTTACTGCTGGCTCATGTTATGCCTTATGGGCTACATTTATTGCATTTTATTTTGGCTAATTATTAATGCGTATCATAATTATTTATTTTAATAAAATATAGATTTGTTTTGTTTGAATAACCACGTTTACATAATTAAAATAAATCTCATTCCTTTCTTCCTTCGTCTTTAACCAAGATTTCGAATTCAAGTCTTAATATGAAGTCTCTTTAAATAGAGGAAGAGCTGCTTTTTTTTTTTTTTTTTTTTTTTTATGATTGCCCATGGCATAAAAATGAAAAACTCCACAAGTCAACGTTATACTAAAAATTGATTATTAAATTTTCTCAACAGTAAGCATTAGGATACTCAAAATTTCAAGACAATTATTTAATTAGAAAATCAATTACTATAATACATTCAATAACATTACTAGGTATTTGAATTGCCGGCGAAACAATATGCAACTCAATAAATAATATATTCTCAAGTAGCTGATATTGCTAAGGACTTCATGTAATATAATGTCCTTACCTGTGGCTTAACCTTATTTATTGCCCCAATATTAATAATTTATGGACTAACTTACTTATATATGCGTTATCACTCTTCATAATCTACATTTAGTATTTTATAATAAAATACCATAAAGATATATGTTATTGTCTTGAATAATCCAGAACACGATTTACACTATAAATATCAAAAATAAACATCTCACATTCCTTTCTTTACATCCTTCGTCTAAGTTAAAACCCCAAGATATTCGCTACATATATCAAAAGTCTATATCAATATATATGAAGTCTCTAGTTAAATAGAGAGTGAATGAGCTGACCTCCTTTTTCCTTGTTTATTTTTTTTTATTTTTAAAAAGGTTCTGCCAAAATATGATTTTTTTGGAATAATTGAGTTAATGGATTTTAGATACCATCCAACCAACAGTACCAATAGATACAATAATTGAGTTATACTGATTAAATTACCACTGTTATTATTTAAAAAAATCTTACAATAATACAAATTTATATTATTGATTAACATTCAATGATAATAAAAGAATATTTCAAAAAATTCAGTCAACCATATTTTAACACAATTTAAGTAAAAATGCAATGTAAAAATTGAAAATTTTCTTTTTATATATTAGATTACTTCTTTTCTACAAACAGTTGTGACAACGTGATATATTTTTAATATGAAACTCATTTAAACACTTAATTTTTATTATTTAAAAAAAAAGTGAAACTTTAATCTTCATCTTATATACATGACTCTAAAAATATAACTATACATCATATATAAATCTAAATATAAAGAAATAATTTATAAGCTCTCATATAATAAATTATTCAATAAACTAATAATTCAATAAATCTCTAAATTAACTTACGGCACAATTATTATTCCCTTTCCGCTTACAATGCAGAACAGAAAGAGCAAGTACTAAAGAGTAAACGTAAATTGTTCGGGATGACCAGATACATAGCGCGTAGCTGTTGTATAATAAATATTTTAACTTTTTTAAGAGACAAAACCACCGCTTTGTTGTTTATTAGAACGACAGCTATTATAACCTTACATTATCGGAAAATTGAAGTTTTGATAAACGTCTCATACACGTACGGCACACCTATACCGATACATAAGTGGGAATGGGCTAATGCTTCAACTATTGATTCAAGACCCTAAATTAGAGTATAACTTCTACCGAGCCCTAACCCCGACATCAATTTCTGATCCCGCGATTGCCGACGCCAACATAATTACTTCAGATAACCGCAATTTCCCAAAAATTCTATTTTGAATTCTCTTGTTTCTCCGCTGTCGCTGCAGACTCCGCTACGCTTCCTAGTAAAACGCAACCCACCGTTCAGCATCCGTTCTGTTTTAGAAGTATTATAAACGTCCTAAATTCTCACCTCCATTCTTTTTTCCACTCCAGCAGCCATTCACGCTGTTTTTTTTTTTTTTTTTTTTTTTTAAGGTTTGCAAAATATGATTTTTGGAATAATTGAGTTAATGGATTTTAGATACCGTATGATCAATTATGAGTTTATGATTAAATTACCCACTGTTTATAAATAAATAATAAAATATAAAGATACTTGAAATAAAAGATATTCAAAAATTCAGCAATTAAAAAATTAGTAAAATGTGAAAATTGAAAATTTTTTTTTTTTGATTTCTTTTTCACGTTTGACAACGTGATTATTTTTTTGAACTTTTAAATATTTTTTTATTTAAAAAAGTGAAACTTTATTATTTCATATAAGCTCAAAATATATATCTTAATTTAAAAGAAAAATTTAAATCAATTAAATATTTAATAATAATTCATATCTTAAACTTAGCATTTATTCTTTCCGCTTACAATGCCAGAACAGAAAGAGAGTACTAAAGAGTAAAACGATGTCGGAGGTAGCGGTAGCTGTTGTTTATTTTTAACTTTTTTTGAGCAAACAGCTGTTGTTTATTAGAACGACAGCTATTATATCATTCGGAAAATTGAAGTTTGATACCCAGTCGGCACATATACGATCAAGTGGGATGGGCTAGCTCAACTATTGATTAAGCCCAAGGTATACTCTACCGGCCCCAACCCGACCCATCAATTCTGATCCCGCGATTGCCGACGCAAACGCATTTCCAAAAATTCTAATTTTGAATTCTCTTGTTTCTCGCTGTCGCTGGCTCGCTGCCCCTGTAGCACCACCGTTCGCCGTTCTGTTTTAAGTTTTAAGCCCTAAAATCTACCTCCTCTTTTTTCACTCGCGGCCCGCGCTGCTTTGCTTCTTTATTAACATTTTGGAAACCATTTTCTTCTAGATTTCAAGAGAAATGGAGTTTCGAAACCATCTCAACGGTCGGATTTCACCGTCTTCCCTCGCCGATCGCGGCAGCACTGCTAGATTCACTGCTCTAACTCTACAACCCAACTACAGTAGCCGGGCTGTTCAAGTACGTAAGCCATAATGCTTTTCACATTTAACAAATAAGCTAATTTCTAAAACCACTAAAATCCCTAGCTCTCACTGTGCTTTTTGGGTTTTAGGATAAGTATCGTCTTAATGAATTAATCATTCTTGCAATTCTCGTTATACCTTGTTATTAGAGTGAAAAAATTCACGAGGAATTCTAGTTTCTCTTATATATGCAGACTATGGACTTTTCACGATTCTCTTAAGTATTGGAAATGTGAATATTAACTGTTTGAAATTTGATTTTTCACACTTGAGTAGTTGAAATATTAATAAATTTCTTGGTGAAATGGTGACTTGACCAGTAGCTTGTTTTGTGGTAAAATTATGTGGTGCTTCTAATCCCGATTTCAGGAAGCTTTGGAACACTTGGCATCTGTTGATTTAATTGAGTTGTGCAGTGAAGCAAAAGTTGAGCGTTGTCGGGCAACTAGAGATTTGAGAAGCTGTGGAAGATACGTAGAGAATGTAATAGTCTCATGTGGGCATGCGTCCTTATGTTCAGAATGCAGTCAGCGGTGTGATCTTTGTCCAATTTGTAGAATTCCCATCCCTAAGAACAGCAATAGGCTCTGGCTTCGCCTTTATTATGAGTGCATACAGGCTGGCCTTATTTCCAAAAAGTGTGATGAAAGATTTCAAGAGAAAGAAGATGGGGACAATCAATTGACGGCTGATGTACAGCGCCTTTATTCTTTATTTGATGTAGCCTTGGAAAATAACTTGGTTTCTTTGATTTGCCACTGTATCCTCTTAGTGCATCTCTATTTCTTCAATTTGAGCCTTGATGAATTTACTTCACTTTGTGATATCGTAAACGAAATCTTACTCATATAACTGCTTTAAGTGTAGCAGAAAGATTTGAACAAACTAAACAACAGTGAGAGGGATGCTCGGTTCTAGTAAAATTATTGTGACATTGCCTGTGCACACATTCTTGATAGAAATATGCTTGCATGTCACAGAGAAAAATATGAAAAAGGATAAAAGAAGAACTTTGTAGAATTTAATTCATGGAAATGTAGTTTCATTTCTCAAAGTTAATAATATCCTTAACTAAAGTTTAACAGACGTAACAGATGTATGTATGGATGAAAGCGCTGTGTCTAGCAATCCTGTCATTGCTTTCTTGTTGGATGAAGTGGTTGTGAAGGATTGGTGCAAGTGGACCTTCAGAAGCATTGTATTACAGCTTGAAGCAATCTGTATCCTTTTAACTTATATGATTTGATATTTTAAACGTTATTGCTTTCTGTTAATTGTTTATATTCTTCCTATGACCAGCTCACTGTAATCAGCTTAACACTTTTGTTAGATAATCTTCAAGAAGAAGAAATGAAAACCAGGTTAAATTGTCTCGTTAAGCTTTCAGTGCATTTAGCTGGATTGTCTGATGTACTTGAAGTTTTGGATTCATCATTTAAGGGTAATCTTTCAGCCCAGCTTCATGACTTACAGCTCCTTCAGGAAACCATTTTAAAGACAAAGCAGGTTTGATTGCTTAAAGTTCAAGTTGACTGAATGCTTTATCTCTACTGTTTCTTTTTAGGTTTGTTTATTTTTAAATTCATAGTTTAATTATTGTATTTAGCATACATCTCATTCATTTGTTCTATCTATTATTGTGATAATTTGCTTTTTGAATAGCGTTTGATATTCACCGTTAGTACTTGTAATCTTAACAAAGTCGTGATTTGAAGTTCAAAAAAGCTCAACCTTTGAGATGCCTAAGCTAGAAATTACAGCATATGGGGTTTAGAGTTATCCTTTACATCATTGGTCATTATTTGACAACGTGCTAATAATTTTAGCTTTTCATGAATTTGATTGAACTCAAAATGGTTTTCTCAAGACTGAAACCATAAATTGTTAATGTCATTTTTCTGCTTGTGATTATAACTATTTCTTGGTGATTGTTCTTTTTTTATTTCCTAGCATTTGGAGATTATGAAATGGTGTATACGACAACAATTTTTGGAAAATGTGAAGTCACGTCATGCTGATTTTAACTCATGGCGTTCTGTAGTTCGTGAAAGGAAAGCAGCTGCAATAACACGTTCATGGCCTGATGCAGCAAATCAATCTGCTGAGTCCATTATGCAAACTGGTTCCTTGTTCATTGAAGATGCTTTGGCAAATCTCGAGATAGAGCAAGGATATGTGCAGGAGATAGGGGAGGAATTAGAACTTGCATCTTTACAGAAAGATCGTGGATCATTTTTTAGGTCTAAAATAGAGGGGGTGGCAGGGTGTTATCCGTTTGAAAGTCTTCGAGCAGCTGTTGATGTACTCTTTTTACATGGGAGCTCTGATTTGGTGGTTGCAAAGCAAGCGATTGTATCCTTCCTCTGCTTTTTTTTTTTTTTTTTTTATTTTTTTCTTCCCTCTGCTTTTTTTTTTTTTTTTTTATTTATTTTATTTTTTTTTTTTTATTTTTAAATTTTAACTTTTTTTTTTTTTTTTTTTTTATTTATTTATTTTTTTTTTTTATTTTTAATTTTAACTTTTTAATTTTGATATATATGTGCACATACATTCTGAAGTTTGCATGCATTGCCAGTTTGCACAACTTTTTATTCCCTTTTGTTTCTTCAACATAGTATTAGTTACTTTATTACTTTTTTGATCGGCATTGGACGATGCCAGATGATTGTTGGAGGCACATTGTGGATGATTTTGCAGCTACATTTGGTATAACTAGGCATGCCTTGCTTGAATCACTTGCCTTTTATCTTCTAGATGACCATACTGATGAAACTCTAAAGGTAACTGAATAATTATGCTGATGTTTAATAATTGAAGTTGATCCACTTTTGATTTTGATCAAGACAGCATCTGCACTGTTAAATAACATGTGTCAAGCTACTGTTTTTGGTAGATGCGCGGGCATCTTTTTTTCCTCCCTCTTTTTGCAAACCACATACACATCTACAGGAGGCATTTTAGGGAGTAGCAATTAAATGGCATACTACCTGTTGTAGTTACTGCACCTTATTTCTTGCCTTGCATATGAAGTTGTGCTGCTTGAGTACAAGCATTTTCAGTTTTGAACTGAATTTTCATTTAGAAGTTAAAAAGTATGCTTTGTTAAAGTTAGAAGCAATCAAATCGGCTATATTTTTAAGTCTAGTTTAGTTATAGATAATGATCCATGGTAGAAGATAAACAAATTATACGAAAATTGTCAGTAATGCAATTTCTAACTGGTAAAGCTCCAGTTGGAGAAAGTCATAGTTTCTATTTTTTCTTTAATGAGGAAAAATCAATAAGGAATCATATGACTATACATTATGCAAAGGGAAAACATTCACACTGTTCAATGTGTCATACTGGCATAGAATTTTGAATGAAGAATTTTAAGTATGTTTATCTACATTCTAGGTGTGATTGCTGAAACCCTTTTTATTCTTCTTAGAGCATTATTATTTGTGGTTTCAGTTTTATATGCTGATCATTCTTCAAAAACATTATATTGCTTAGGAAGCTTGTCACCTGCTTCCAGAGATCTCAGGCCAATCAACTCACCCTAAAATTGCTCAAGTGCTGTTAGAAAGGGAAGCACCTGAAGTAGCTCTGATGGTCTTACGGTGGTCTGGACGTGACGGATCACAAATGGTTTCGCTTAATGAGGCTGTCACTGCTGTTCGGGTGAGGGTTGAGTGTGGACTTTTGACAGAAGCTTTTATGCATCAAAGAATGCTGTGCGCCAAAGTCAGGGAAAAGAAGTGGAGGGATGGACTGCCTGATGATTCTTCCAATCACTTAAAAGGTGAATGCAGGAGTTGGGAGGACTGGGTGGAGGTACTGGTGACTGAAATTTGCTGTCTTTGCATCAAAAGCAAATTGGTGGACCGGATGATAGAGTTGCCTTGGAATTTAGATGAAGAGAAATATATCCATAAATGCCTTTTAGAATGTGCAATCCATGACCCTTCAACAACCACTGGAAGTCTTCTTGTTGTATTTTACCTGCAGGTAATTTCTAACTCTAGGCGTAGATTATTTTGAGTCTGGTTCAAGTGAAATTCCTTGTTATGTGCTTTTATTTCTGAGTTCTACTTTGGAAAAGAAATGGTGATTGTCATGACTTAGGTGATGACTGATATGGGTGAATATGAATTACAATGTACTAAAAGGACTGATGGTGTTGATTATAACAGTATCTTTATGTGAAATGCGTTGCAGATAGTAATTTCGCCTTTTGTCTTAATTATATTGACTCCTAAATTTGATAACAGTTCTTGTTTCATGTTAAAATGGCATGTTGCTGTAGTCGAGTAACAATATTGCCTGTGTTGTTACTGATTGTCATTACGTTGTCTTCACATTACAGATGTCTTAAAATGATAGATTTTAAGGTTTTCTTCGTGTGATGTTCTATTTTTTTTTTTTCACACGTTTATTTGTAATCAAAATGAATTGTCATTGGTGACATATGCGTGATATGAAGTGGCAATAGAAATGTTGCTTTTTCATATAAGAAGCTTTTGCTATCAAAATACTCTCCTTCTGTTAGTTTGATAAAGAGATGCATATACTGTTCTCAACATGTAATCGGATGATTTATGCATAGATCTGTGTCATTAGACTAAAAAAATATAAAACAGATGTTTATTCAGAGCATCATCGTTGTGAGGTGATTGAGTCATGAAGGAATCAGCATTTGACATGATTGCTAATTCAGATGAACCATATATGAACGAAAATTTTAACTTGGTGAGAGGAGCTGAAATATCTGATGCTAGAGTGTACACAGTAGTTATGTTGAAAAAAAAGTAACATGAATAAAAGTAAAGATGTAACAGTAGATCTCATTTTTGTTTTTTTACTTGATCTTTATTTCGAAATCCTACAGTAATGCTAGTGTTTATTCAGGCTTCTGTCCCAGCTAGCATTGTGTAGCTTGACAAAGATAAGATTTCTGGAAGGAGTTGCTGCTGTCATTGTTTGAATGATGTTTTTGCTTTTACACACTGCCATTTCTAAATGCAGTTTGCATTCTCAGTTTATTCTTTAATTTTATATTACTTGCTGCTCAATCTAGACAAATACCATTGCTTGTTAGAACAATGTTCTATGTTTTGTTCTTTTAAGTTCTTACTCATGGATTACCTTGTAACATGTGATCTTGTAATTTTAAACAATGTTCCAGCGCTACCGATATGCTGAGGCATGCCAAGTTGATCTCAGGCTTCAGAGTGTGGAACAGGATTTCATTTCAAAGAACACTGTTAGTGAGGAAGTTTTATCTAGAATGAGGTCTGCTAGTAATTGGAGAACAGGACTTGTTGTAAGTTCTAGAGACTTGTAGGAAAATGCTTGTTATATATTGCAACAACTCTATTTGAAAAAGAGCATAAATTAGAATAACATGTCTGAAATTTTTGTGCTTTAACCAGGCTAAATCCATTGAGTTGCTACCACAAGTCCAACAGCAGCAAGCAAAGACTGGAAAACTGCTGCCTGAGATTTATAATATTTCTGGCAAGCAAGATAAAACACCGGCAAAATCTGATCTTGCTGGGATACAACAGCCAAATTCAAGCAGTTTATTGATTCCCTCGTCTACTGATTCTTCAATTGTGCTTCAGACAAACCATATCACTCCGATTATATCATCAGTTCTTGAAACTCCAACGAGACTTGTTGGATCTTTCAGCAAACCTCATTTTGAACTTGGTAACCATGGCTCTCCATCAATTTTCCATGAAAGGTTTTTTATAAATGAAGGAAAAGGACCGAAGCCACAAATTAGCACTGATAAGAATGTTAAGTATGATGAAACCCCAGCTCCTGGAATTCCTCGTGTTAGTCCCATGAGTGCCACGCCATTAAAAGATATCAACAGAACTACTTCTAAAGTGCTTCTTGAAAACCACCTGCTTCAGAATCAATTTGATAGTGTCTTACCAGAAATGGAACAAAATGGCTTTGCTGAGCAATTCCAAAACATGCCCCCCAACTATTTCCACAAGGTTAAAGCTAACATAAATGCTCTGTCTGCTAGCAGTCGCGGCTTTCCTGATGATTCCACTCAGCTATCTAGTAAAAGAAGTCATATTTATAGATCATATGATGGATCTTTGAATATGAATTCCGGAGATACAATGGACATTGGTTCAAGGTAAGTAGAAATTTATTAACAATTTGGTGTTCCACCCACCTTATTATTGTTATTATATTTCAAGGCTTTATTGCTTCCCCTTCCACCCCCCCCCCCCCACAAAACTAATATATTGAAACCAATTGGTTATTATTCTCAAAATAGAAGACTCACCCCATCCAAATCTCTCTCGAACATGAAATTAGGTATTTTAATATAAAAATGATCCACCCCAAAGAAAAAAAAAAAAAAGGGAAAAAAGGAAAAACACCGAAGCCATACAAAATATCAAGACCACACTGATATAGAAGGTTACGTAACTAAGATAGAAAAACAACCACCAGCTTCCATGGAAATCCCTCGTTGTTGTAGAAAAAAAAACCATGAGTGCCGGACCGAAAAAGGAAAACAAACCATTTCACAACAAGAGTATCAAACAAGAACTAATCTTCTAATTAAAGTAGTCTTTCTTGCAAATTCTTCACCACTATACGCTTCAGAATCAATTTGATAGTGTCTTAACCGAAATGGAACAAAATGGCTTTGCTGAGCAATTCCCAAAAACATGCCCCCACTCTAATGTCTTACACAGAGGTTAATAGCTACACATATACACATGCTTCACTGTCTGCTTCAGCAGTCGTCGCTTTTACCTGATGATCTCCACATTACTAAGCCTATCTAAGTAAAATGAAGTCATATTCAATATATCACGATCAATAATGAATAGGATATCTTTTGAATTATTGAAATATACAACGGAGATAATGGAACTATGTATTCATTAAAAGGTAAAAAAAGATAGAAAAGACTTAATTTTATTTAAAACAATTTGGATAGTATATCCCACCACCTTATTATAATGTATATAATAATAAATTATCAAGGCTTTATATAGCTTCCGCCTTTCCAACCGTATCCCCCCTCCCTCGTGTTTGATTTTATTTATTGATCTTCTCACACACTGGCAAATTATAAGTGCGCACTCAAGAGAGGGTAATTTCTATATCCCTATCGATGTACACTGTAAATATAGTAGAATGGTAGTATATCAAGGAATGGAGGTCTGTGACGCTCCAAGCGTATTGAAGTACAGGAGCATCCAAATCTGGAGTAGACCAGCTTGTTGGTAAATGTAGCGCCATACTAATACCCAACTCAGGAAGAAGAACTCGGAGAACCAGGGTTGCTTAGAAGATGATTACCAATAATTCCGTTCTGCAGACAACTTATTCCCCTCTTGACCATTCCTTCTATGATTTCGCTCCTCATTATAAAATGGGGAGGAGCCCTAAACAGCAAGGAGTCAAACCATAGATGAAAAGAAAGAGTTCCAACAAGTAATTCTTTGTCGATTGGTTACAGAGGTGATCAATCATCTCTAGACCAGCTTACATGTTCTTCACATGAGAGGGTATATACTAGCATAACGCCATCCAACATTAATCTGATCTTTCATCAGTATGCACAAATGAATCTGAAGGATTCTCTCAGTATAATAAAAATTTACTTTTTCTTCTTGCTGCTGCTTCAAACAATCTCGTTGCAACGTACCAAGGAGTGGAATACATTAGCCTCTTCAGATACATTTTTTGTCATATCTAGTAAACAAAACAACAAAATTTCACTATCATTTATCAGTTTTCCCCTTTTTGCTAGTTTCCAACCAATTTGTAACTCGATCTGGTGGTTTTTCGAACATTGCTCAATTAACAATATAAAATATTATGTTGCCTGTGTGCGTATGCCTATCACTGGCAATAATACCTGTTAATATGTCTATAAAAATATTCATCAGAATGTCGCTTTTGTGAGGGAACGCATTCGAAAGCAAGCAAAGGATCAAAGACACTTCCACAAATATCTCCAAAAAATTCAGCAAGGACCTATAATTGATAAATAATTTAAAAGCAAAACCGTTTGGGTCGCGATGTGAGAGACTTGGTCAATATCCATACTGCGTAAAAAAAAAAAAATTGCTCAGTATAATCTTCGTAAATAAAGCCGCTAGTCTACGTATAAACCAAAAAAGAATAAATTCAAATCAAAAAAACTATACCACCCTTGACAGTTGAATGGATGTTTTTTTAACTGAGTATTATATTTTATCATATTTGACAATAAGTTATAATTTATTTCAATTTTTTAAATTCTTTTAAATATCATAAAATTTTTGCAGAAACCCCCCCCCCCCCCCTCGTTTTATGTTTTTATTGATCTTCTCCTGGCATTTCAGTGGTCAAGAGAGGGATTTTCCTATCGATGATGTAAATGTGAATGGTGTATCAAGATGGAGGTCTGATGAGTCCAGCGATGAAGAGGAGCATAATCTGGAGAGAGCTGTTGGAGTAGCTACCTATACCACTCCAGGAAGAAGAACTCGGAGAACCAGGGTTGCTAGAAGATGATTACCATTATTGGTTCTGCAGACAATTAATTCCTTTGACCATCTATGATCGCTCCTCAATATAAATGGGAGCCCTAAACAGCAGGAGTAAGCAGTGAAGAAAGCCACAAGTTTTGTTGGTTAAGAGGGATCAACTGCTAAAGCTTACATGTTCCAATGAGAGGGTATATATAAGCATACCCATAATCTGATTCATAGTTGCAGACTGAGATTCAGATAAAATCTTCCTTTTTCTTCTTGCTGCTTCGTTGATCGAAGGTGGAATCATGCTTTCAGATACATTTTTGCATCTAGTAATTCACATCATTTATCAGTTTTCCCCTTTTTGCTAGTTTCCAACCAATTTGTAACTCGATCTGTGTTTTTCGACATTGCTCAATTACAAATATAAAATATTTATGTTGCTGTGTGGCTGTATGCCTTATCACTGGCATATACTGTTAATATGTCTATACAAAATTTCATCAGATGTCCTTTTGGAGGAAGCATTGAAAGTGAAGGATCAATTCACTTTCCAAAAAATTCAGGGACCTAATTGTATATTTTGCACCGTTGGGTGGGTGGGTTGGTAATTTACTGGTAAAAAATTGCAGTTTCGATAGCGTGTTACGTTACCTTACCTTGAAGTTGAAGGATGTTTTTTAACTGATTTTTTTTAATTCGACAATATTATAATTTATTTCAATTTAATTCTTAAATATCATAAATTTATTGCAGAAAAATTTTTTAGTTGATGATGCTCACTGCTCAGCTGCCAAATAAAAATTAAAATATTTTTCGAACAATGAAATTTTATTATAATAATATGTATACATTTCATAACTATAAATAAAAGAATAAAATTGGACTACCATTCTTGAATTAACTCTGTATTGTTGAAGCGATAAATTGAGCATTATTTTAAAGATAAAAAAAATAGCCAAATGGAAGGCGAAAGGACCAAATTGCCCCGGCACTCTTCTTCTTTGATAGATGGTCAAACGTTGAGTCAATCACTGAATCATCATCTTAAGCGAAGCTTAGCAGTAGCAATTCCTTGACTTCTGGCGGTTAGCCATACAATTTGAGGATGGCAGAAGCTGCCAAACTTCCAGTCATAGACCTCTCTTCACCCGATCGCTTCGCTACCGCCAATTCAATTCGACAGGTTTCCCTCTCCTCCTCCTCAACCTCCTTCCAGCATATCATGTTGTTGGAATTTCTCAGTATTGTGTCGAATTGAATTTCTTCTCAGGCATGTGTGGAATATGGCTTCTTTTACCTTGTGAATCATGGAGTCGAGGAAGAGTTGCTTTCGAGAGTCTTCGAAGAGAGTAGTAAATTCTTCTCCCTCCCTTTGGATGAGAAGATGAAATTGCCTCGCAAGGAACACAGAGGTTACACGCCATTGCACGCTGAGAATCTCGATCCTTCTTCCGGTTCCAAAGGTTTTCAGTTTCTCCTTATTCATTCTATGAAGTAATTAATTTGAAAACTTTACATGTATACATGAAAGGCACTTCATTTTATTTGTCATTTATTTTTTAAATTATAGGTTGAATAATGCTAATTGAGAATGGAATACAAAATTGACCATCTTCTTGGTGATATGGAAGCAGGTGACTCAAAAGAAGGCTTCTACATTGGTCCTTTAGAGAAAAATGCTAATCTCAACCAGTGGCCCTCTGAAGGTGTTGTATGAGACATTGCTGGCTACCGTTTTAGTTGGAGATGTTTATTATGCACTTTGTTTTGCATATGTAATCAGATATAAAATTTGATTCAGCTTCACTTAGGTTGTTAATTTTGGCTATGAAATTTCAGAAGATCTCCCATCTTGGAGACTCACATTGGAGGCTTACTATAATAAAGTTATGTAAGTTAAAAACCCAAAGTATTTTTTTTTTTCATGTTGATAGTTTGTTTGTAGCTGGTTTAAAAATTGAGTATCAGTAATTTGTCTTATTATAGGTTCCTTTTATTTTAGTTTTAATTACCAGGTAGTTCCTATTCTGCATCCCGCCTTGCTCATGTTTGTTTAAAAATTTTCATGTGAGTGAGAAATTCAAATTGGATTTGATGTCTTTATCATAGATTGCTAGGGAATATGCATAGGAGAAAGAGAATATTATTTGGGATTCTTTATATGATTGACAGTCGTATTCCTAGGCACAAATAGCTTTTGAGTGGGTTGTTATATTTGTGGTATCTTCATTCTTCATGCATGCTCTTAACCTGCACGCTAGACAATTTCAGACTGAGAATAGTTAGACATTAATTTTTCCTATTTGATGTTAAATGCTATCTCAGGTCTGCTGCAAAAAGACTAGTTTCTTTGATTGCTTTGGCTCTGAACTTGGATGAACATTACTTTGAAAAAGTGGGAGCTTTGGACAACCCACAGGGCTTCCTTCGACTCTTACATTATCCAGGTGGGCTTAATTTGGCTTCCTTATGTCTACTTACCTTCTTGAAATAATTCAACAGCCTTTCTGGATTGCAAGGAAGGCTTTAGTTGGATAACAGACTACAGTTATTCAATAGTGATGCAGTTTATTTATGGTCGGTTTTTTTATTTTTTGAAAAAATCTAGAATTTTTTTGAAATAATTTTAGACAACATGCCACCTCTGTGAGTTTTCTAAGGAGAGGAATTCATTATTCTATGACAATGATCATATTCAATCTTGATTGTAAATGCAACACAGATTTTGCTAAAACTTCTAGAATTGGGAAGACACTGTTTGTCTCATGATCTCATCCCAAGCTACCTTATCATTTTCTTGTCTACAATTCTACAATGTGGGAACTTCCAAAGTTATGATCTAAACTAGGACCAATATTGTTTGGTATCAGGACCGAATGAGATATATTATTAAATTCACCCTAGTTGTGGTGAACATTTCTCTAATTAAGACAGACTTTTGGACCAGTCATTTTACAAGGAATTTCTGTAATCTCAGGTGACCTGGGGAATCCTGAGGAAGAAATATTTGGTGCTTCAGCACATTCAGACTATGGAATGATCACTCTTTTGGCAACTGATGGTGTGCCTGGACTTCAGGCATGTGCATATTTGTTTAGTCTTTTCTCTCTCTCTCTTTCTCTCTCCCCATAGTTTTCTGATACTTAACAGTTTCCCTTCATGATTTAAGTTGCCATGACATCTGATTTGGTTCTCATTGATAACAGGTTTGCAGGGAAAAGTTCAAGGAACCACGTATCTGGGAAAATGTGTCACATATGCCTGGGTAAGTTTTCAGTGGCAAATTGGCAATTTCATATTTATGTAAAAATATAATTTAGGATAAGAATATCGACTGTCATTAGTTTGTTCAGAATGCATATGATAAAACTTGGATATGGACTGTCTTATCAAGTTACAATGTCAACCAGTGTATTATGTAAGAATGAATTTGGATTGTGAATGACGTCTATGAATTTCTATTGAATGAATTTCGATAGTTTTGGTGGCTATCTACAAGTGATGGTTTTCATTTTATTTTCTACCAGCACAGTTTGATTTGCATGACAATACTTATCAATCTTGGCTCTCAAAATTTGAACTTGCAGGGCTTTCATAGTTAACATTGGGGACATGACTGAGAGGTGGACTAATTGTTTGTTTCGGTAATTACTAGTCTTATTTGGTTATTTCTATTGGAAGATTATTTGATGCTCGTAAAAAGCTATTACACTTGTGTAAATAAATACATTGGTAAAGTTGTTCCTTTGGTGTATTTCTCTGCTGTCGCATTTTTAATTTCCAAATTTGTGTTGTGTCTATTATTTGTAGGTCCACACTACACAGAGTGATGCCAACGGGACAAGAACGCTACTCTGTAATTACCTACTTATATCTATGTACCTTTTTGTTTTGTCTAGTTATACTTCTAGTGGTTTAAACTTACTTAACTTAGGCCTGTGAGTTCAACCTGCATCGGTTGACAACAAAATACCCTTGTGCAGATCATAAGTTTCAAGTCCCTATTTTGCTGATTGATGTAGGGATTGAAAGCTTATCACATGTCATATTCGGCACACTTGATTTAATGAAATATTTGTCGCATAGAACTGAGGCTCAATCTTTCTTTTGTTTGGAATACAAAAAAAAAAAAATGGAAAAACAGAATATCAACACATGGCATAGCATATATTTTCAGATGATGTGGATGCTATGCTATATGTGGCCTTTGACCGGCTTGTCAAATTGATTTCTTTCTGAAAGAATGTTTGGATATGCTATTCAGTTCTTTTTCATCAGCAGATTCCTAATGTATTATTGACAGTTTTTGGCTATAACATTGCAGTTGGCATTCTTCTTAGATCCTAACCCAGACTGCATTGTACAATGTTTGGAGAGTTGTTGCAGTGAATCCTTTCCCCAAAGGTATTTCTCAATCCATTTGGCTTGTTATTTTTTTGTCTCTTGGTGGTTTTGTCAACATGGTACTTGTAAATTTGGCAGATTTCGAATTTCAATCATAGAAGTCACGGAAAAGTTCATGAGAATGTTTGTGGCTTGCTTTATAAATATACATATGACAGTTGACTCATAGGCCATTTATATCATACTTCTTTGCTTAATAGATGTTTTACTAGTGAGATATAGTTCTCGACTAGATGCAATGGAGGAAAAGGATCCATATAGTCCATCCCAACTTGTTGGAATTAATTATTAGTTGAGTAGATGTTTTGCGAGTGACATTCCTTTGCAGCTGTTCAAATCAGAAAATAACTTTCTGAAAACTTGTGCTCCCTGGTTTAGCTGGTAAATTCTGCACCCTACTTTTGTTACCTCTTTTTATATGCTGGTGTTACCTCCATAATTTTAGAAGTACTATGATGTCCTTCAACCTGATGACAGCATTACAAGTTCTGTTAGCATTAAGAATTTTGAAATACAAGCTAAAGTTAGTAGTGTTACTGTAATTTTGGATGATTAAAAATGGGGATAACATTTTTAGGGTTCCATTTGCAGATTTCCTCCAATTTGTAGCGGAGATTACCTGCAAGAGCGACTTAGGGTTACATATGGCTCAGAGAGTGAAGGATGAGGTATGAGAACTGCTAGATGATCTGAGGCTGTCTCTCTGCATTTAAGATTGGAAGTCAGAATTCACCAGCTCTTGAACAGACAGGTGGATGTTCTGGTAATAATGAAATGACGATGGTGCCTTAGGCGTGGGCACATGGCTCAATATTGTGATTGCAAGATTGAGACTTTTTTTCATTAACAATCATGTACAAAGTGAACCAATAATTTATTCCGTTTAATCTTGAACATACATACCCTTAAAGGTTGATGATTTAATCTTTACTATAAAATTTCATTCAATGGCCTATACCAATAATTTATTCTTTTTATCTGCATTTCACATTAACTAATTACAGCAAACCATCAGCAGCAGGTTTCCATTTCATTTCTGAAGCTTCATCAAGAAATGGTTTGATTAACATCGTTGTATGTTTCACATACACTTGATGATCTTCTTGTCGTTTCTTGATTACTTCTAACTTGAGTTTAGTTGTTCTTGATTCTTCTGTCAGTTGCAATATCTTTCTAGATAGCCTTTCAATTCCTTTATCCTGTTTAACTCTAGTATCATTCATGAACTTTCTAGCTTGCAGACCAAAATAGGCGTGCGCAATCCGCGTTAAATGATCACAAATGAAGTCTACGTCGAAGCCAGCAAGCTTAACCCAGTTTATACATCTCCACCACAGGCAAAGTTCATCTTCACTGATATCTACAACCTTAGTTCCACGCAAGTCCAGTATAACACTACAGACAATGTTAAGAACTAATGACTTCACTTTTGGACTTAATGTGGAATGGGCACCGATATCTCCATATTTGGCTTCCAATTTTTCAAAAATGGTAATGTAAATCTGAGGGATAAAATAGTCTCTAACAGCAACAAAATCATCAACCCCTACAATCAAATCTACAATATCAGAGTTCAATCTTAATAGCATTTTATCAGCGACTATATCGCGTTCTCTTTCCAAATAATGACTTGGTTGCCAAATTATAATGCAGCAAGATTGGAGACTATGCATGAATTCTGTGAAGGCTTTCTCTGTATATATAGAAGTAGCGTCTCTTTTCCTGTTTCTAAGTGATGGCTCTTCGCTGTTTAGTTCTCTTGGTAGACTTGCTTTAATATCTTTAATTTCTCGTATCTCACTTTCTAAAGAGTGAAATATTTCCTTCCAGGACTGCAAAAACTTGAATTCTACCTTTTCCTCTCTTTTTGCAACATCATTCTTCTCCATCGCTTGTGCTGCAAATTTTTTTCTGATAAAATCATTCACAAGTCTCAATTCCACATCTCCCACGCTCTCCCCTTACTGATGCTATAACCTGAAAAAACAACATTTCCAGATAGAAAAAGCATTTCGAAAGTGTCGTAATAGATACAGATGCATAGATTATGAGCATTTTACCTCAGAAATTACACACTTAACATCTACAACCATTGGGCAGCCTAGTGCACAATAATGAACACAAAGTCTTGGATCGCTTCGTTGCTCACAAGCATCACAATAGAACTCATCATCATCATCATCATCATCATCATCATTATAACCAGCATAAAAATCCTTGAGGGTCAACTGATCTATATGACATTTATGTTTAATAGTGCAAGGTAAAGGACCGCACATGATATGTAGATTAAAATTGCATTCCCAACAACGCAAAGTAGATGAGCCGGCAGGGCAGGGTGAATCACAAGTGTCGCATGTTCGTTCAAGATGTATGTTCTCCACAACAGTAAGAAGGTGAACATGACCATCATATTTTACTGTAAGTCTTAAATATACACGGGCAATGTCCAAGTGGAAATCACATAGTTCACAGCAATAGGCAATGTCGCAGCTCATAAAACACAGTTTACAGCAAACTTGTTTTGATTTAAAGAGAGAGGGTGATCAAATGGGTGAATATGACTATGGATTTCTTGTGGTAATCCAGCACAAGATTTGTCTAAAAAGAAATTGCACTTGTTGCAGCCATAAGCAAGATCAGCGACATGCTTTTTGCAAGCATTACAGCAAACTTTCTAATCAATCTGCTGCTTTTTCTCATTTAATGTCAATGGATGCTTATGACTGAAAATGCAGAATTTTCTTGTTCTGACCATCTGATTAAGGCAATAAAGAGCATTTGACACACAAATTGAATCCACAATTATCACAGGAAAAGGTCAAGCATCCAGAAAGTTTTCCACAAGCCGTACAATTATAATATGGATTTGTTAGAAGCATGAGTGGGAGAGGACAGTCATGGGATAGATGTTGAGTCTTGTGAGGCAGAATTTCCATACAACATTTATGGAGATAAAAGTTACATTTAATAGCAAACATAGGTATACCTGTGTAGAAATTTCCACTTATGTGACACAAAGCCTTCACTTCTTCTGTCTTTATTATCAAAGGATGCTGATGACAGAAATGCTCAATTTGCAGTTCTTTGCCTTCGGCTTCCATGGCAGGATATTGCGTGCATTGAACATCCATATAAAAATGACACTGTTCGCAACTATAAGTCAAGCCGGAGTGCCTCTGATGATGACAAGAATTGCAGATATACTCACCTTTATAAGTATTGAGAGTGAGCAGACAAGGGTGAAAGAAAATGTTGAACCTCTCTTGTAAGTCCATCACACGTCTTTATATACACCAGAAAACAACTGACACACAATTCATAACGACACTTTCCACAAGCAAATGCCAAGCCTGTCAAATTTTCACCACATGAAACACACCAGTGGAGTGGAGATGTGAGTAGCACAAGACGGCATGAGTGGAAGGAGCAATCAACCTTCTGAGTTAAAAGTTCCATACAAGATTTATGGATATGAAACTCGCATTGGCTGCAACCATAAAAAGGACTTGCACATAACTTCCCACATATTGCACATCTGTAATGAAAATAATCCCTCTCTGAAAGAACTGTCAGAATGTGCCTATGGCAAAAATGTTGAGTACCTCTTCTTTGCCTTCGAAATTTGCAGTAGCAGAGTGTGCACACCCAATATCCACATAACAATGACACTGTTCACAGCAATAAGCAAAGCCTGACTGGCTTTCATAACAAGACTTGCAAATATAGTATTTAGAAATATTGAGGACTAGCAGACAAGGATTGAAAGAAATGTTGAATCTCCCTTGCAAGTCCATACCATTTCTTTTTGCACATTTGGAAACAACTAACACATACATAACTCATAGCGACAATTGCCATTACAACAGTAAGCTAAGCCAGAGAAATTTTCACCACAGAAAACACACCAACAAAGTGGGGATGTTAATAGAAGAAGAGGACATGAATGAAAGGCGACCTGGGTTTTTTGTCGCAAAACGTTAACACATGATTTATGGGGATAAAAATCACATTGGCAGCAACCATAGCAAGGAGTTAAGCGTAACTTTCCACATAGTTCACAAGTAGCTTGGAGATCTTCCATTTCTGAAAGCACTGTCTTCAAAGGATGCTGATGGGAGAAATATCTAATTTCCTCTTCTTCACTTTCAGAAATTGTAATGGAAAGTTGGGCACATTCAATATCCATGTTAAAGGAACACTTCCCATATTGGTATGTGAAGCCAAAGCATTTTTTATAACAAATCGGGCAGGTAAAGGAAGAAATAAGACTGAGGAAAAGAGTGCAGGAATGGAAGTAATGTTGAATTTCTTGCAGATAACCTCCGCAAGATTTATAGATTAAAAATTCAAAATCTCTAGAGCCACTGGTCTGATAATCTGATTCTGATGAGAGATTGTCCATCAAGAAATCTTCCTTCTCCATATCAACTCAATTAGTCAGTAAATGTGTAATTTACTACAAAAGAGTAAGAACAGTGAAACAGGCGATGATTGAAGAAAGATTGATAGAAAGGTTCTGATCAAAATACAGTAACAGAGTAAGAACAATGAAAATTCCAAGGGCAAAAAGGTAAGTCAACACGGCCTATTAATGAAAAGGACGCAGCAAATATGAATCTAATTAGCAAGATTCCAAATATGTGACTGACAATTGACATCTTGGTCGTTGGAGATTTTTGACCATGATTCATAGGCTTCACGGTGCTTGTACCTTCAATTTCAGAGTATTGGGTTGACTCCATTGTGGAATTTGAATTCATAGTTTCATACTTGCCTGGACCTTCAATTTGTAAGATATCCATCAATACGTTTGATATTTAATATTGGTCTTCAAAATTGGCGAGCTTCTTGTTGGAAATTGGACTGGGTTTTCTTTGTATGCATTGATCCAAGCCTGGTTCATTGGGCTTAATGGTATCCTTCAATAGATTTTTGACCTAGCTCCCTCTGATAAAATCAATTTTTTTCCTTGTTCATGTTGTCAAGAATCTGGTTTTGCATGTCACTGGAGACAATGAAGTGTTCAGTTTTTTTTATTTCTTTTAATCACTAATAAAGTTTTTAATTCGGTTACAGTACGCATTGAGCTATGAGCTTTTCAAATTTACATTTTACAATTATAATCTATAGCAGACCATGAGCTGCAGGCTTCCACTTCATTGCTGAAGCATCTCTTAAGAATTGCTTCATCAAGCTTGCAGTTGCAGCTTGTGCATTCAATTTATTATGCTCTTGTTGTTCCTTTATTTCTTCTAACTTTACTGTTAGTACCTTAATATCACTGGAAATCTGTTCAATTTCTTCATTTTTCTCCACAGATGTGTAATCTGTAAACATTCTAGCCTGAAGAACAAAGTAGGCACGTGCAACTCGCTTCACATGATCGATAATGGACTGTATTTTGAACCCTGCAAGCTGCACAAACTTTAAACATGCCCACCATTCTTGAAGTATATCTTCAGTTATGTCCACAACCTTTGTTGTCTGCATACTGTGTATCACACTGCAAAGGAAGCAAAAAACTATTGACTTCAATTTGGGACTGAATGTAGACTTGGCACTGACATCTCCATACTTAGCAAATAAGTCTTGGAATGTGGGAATGAGTGTTTGAGAGACAAGGTAGTCTCCAACAGAGGTAAAATCATGTTCTTGGATAAAATTTGGAAGCTCATATTTCAAAATGGAAGAATCAAGCAAATTCATGAACTGTGTAAATGCCTCTTCTGAGTATGGCAAAGTTACTTGGTTTTTATTGCTTTCAAGTGTTGCCTTGCTTTTAGTTTTCATTGCTGTTGCAATATCATTGAGTTCACTTTGCTCAGTTGGATCAAGAGAATCAACTATATCGTCCAATGACCGAGTAGGTATGATCTTTACTTTTTCCTTCGTTGCAACTTTATCTGTCCCAGTTTGCTCTCTTTCTTCACTTGCCAAGTCTTTGCTAAATACCCTACTAATCATGTGTCTGCCAACAACTCTTAATTCCACATCTCCACGCTCTCCTCTTAATGATGCGATAACCTGCAGCAGATAATACATATCTCATCAAATCAAATCAAACTTTAATCTCACAATAGTAGAGACGACTCGTGTACCACTGAGCCAAAACTGATAGGTAAATTCAGTGATCCTTCACAGTAAGCTAGTTATATGGGACATACCTCGGACATTACACACTTCACATCACATACCATAGGGCAACCTTGTTTACAATAATAAACACAGAATCGCGGATCTCTTCTTTGCTCACAAGCATCACAATAGAATTCATCATCTTCATCTTCATCCTCAACATAATAATCCTTGAGTGTGAGAGGATCTACATGACATTTATGTTTAATTTTGCAAGGCAAAGGACCGCATAAAAGGTGAATATCAAAATTGCATTCCACGCAACGGAATGCAGGAAGGTCCTTGCAAGAGCTGTAACAAGCATCACATTCAAGTTCATCATGTATTTTCTCCACAACAGTAAGATCATGATCATGACCTTGGTACTTTATTGTAGGCTTGAGTGAAGCACATTCCACATCTAGTACGAAATTACATTTTTCACAGCAGAAGGCAAAATGACTGCAAATCTTGAGACACAAATCACATCTTCTTACTATTTCTGAATTTTGAGAAGACATGTGTAGCAGTGATAGGGGATGCTCTGGATGAAATGCACTTTCAATCTCGTGTGGTAATTTTGCACATGATTTGTGTAAAAAGAAATTGCATTTGATACAGCCGTAGGTATTTCCCCTGCAACATTCTCCACATTCATAGCAATAAACTTTATCAGTAACTTTCTTCTCAGCAAGAATCAATGGATGCCTATGGAGGAAATGCTGAATTTTTGTATGGAAATCAGATTCTATAGCTGGCAGCAGGGCACATTCAACACATAACTGAAAATAACACTTGCCACAGCGAAAGGTCAAGCCCGAGAAATCTTTGTCACAACCATCACACCGATATGATGGAGTTGTAAGTAGAATCAGAGGACACTGATGGAAGAAGTGCTCAATCCTTTGCTCTAAAGCTTCCATGCAAGATTTATGAATGTAAAAATTACATTGACTGCAACCATAGATAGGACTTGAGCAGAGTTTCCCACATATTCCACAGCAAGTTTCATAATCTTTCACCTGTTCAAAGAGTGTTAAAGGGTGCCAATGACAGAAATGTTGAATTTGCTCCTTCTGACTATCGGATTCTATAGTAGGAATCAGGGCACATTCAATGTCCATATTAAAATCACAATCATTACACTGATACCTAAAGGTTGAATGTTGTTTATAACAAGCATTACAAGTATAGGAAGGAGAAATTCTAAGAAACAGAGGGCACAAGTGAAAGAAATGTTGAATCTTTCGTGGAATATCGAAAGGTCTATTAGGATTCATTGTAGACATTAAAGAGCAATTAACACATAGATGGAAGTAACACTTGCCACAGCGAAAGGTCAAGCCAGAGTAGTCTTGGTGACAAGCATCACACCGATAAGACACGGTTGATAGCAGAATAAGAGGACAAGAATGAAATAAAGGTTCAATCTTTTGAGGCAAAATTTCCATGCAAGACTTATGAAGGTAAAAATTGCATTGGCTGCAACCACAGGCAGAACCAGAGCAGAGTTGCTCACATATTCTGCAACTAATTTCTTCATTATCTTCAAGTTTTCGATAAAGTGTCAAGGGATGTAAATGACTAAAATGTTGAATCTGCTCAGAGTTTACTATAGGAACTTGAGAACACTCAATATCTAAATTAAATTCACATTTTTCGCAATAGTAAGCAAAGCCAGAGCGACGATCAAGGCAAGCATTACACATAAATACATAAGAAATCCTAAGAAAAAGAGGACAAGGGTGAATGAAATGCAGTATTTCCAAAGGAAGCCTAGAATGCCCTTCAGACTTTACAGTTGAAGTTACAAAACAATCTAAGCATAGATGGAAATAGCACTTACCGCAGCGAAAAGTCAAGCCAGAAAAATCTTTATTACAAGAACCACAAAGATATTGCTGGCCAGTGAGTAGAGTAACCATGCAAGAATGAAATGAGCCTTGAATTTTCTGGGGCAAAAATTCCATACAAGAAATATGAAGATAATAATTGCATTCGCTGCAACCGCAAATCTGAATTAAACAGAGCTTTTTGCATACTTTACAGTAAGCTTCATTGCCCTCAAGATCTCTAAAGAGAGTTAAAGGATGCCTATGACTAGAATGGTAGATTTGCTTTTCTTGGATATTAGGGTTTATTTTAGGAAGCTGAGAGCATTTGATATCCATATTGAACTCACATGGCTCACAACTGTAAATGAAACCTGGGGTATCTTCATAGCAAGCATTACATTTCGAAATTGAGGAAATTCTGAGGAGAAGAGGGCATGGATGGAAAAAATGTTTGATTTTTATTGGAAGCTGAGTACAAGATTTGTGGAGAAAAAATTGACAACGGCTGCAACCATAAGTTTGATCTAATATGGGTTCTCTACATCCCATACATATCTCTTCATTTGATTTGTCATAAAACTTCAATGGGTGTTTGTGCAAGAATTCAATCTCCATCTCTCTCTAACCTTTTTTTTTTTCTCACTCTCCCTATAACTTTAATTTTTCTCTTGCAAGAAACAAAGCTAAGCTGTTCTTGATTATTGAACTTGTCTTTTGTCTTTTGTCTCTTTGCGACAAACAGCAGTACAAGCTTGAATGTCATCGAAAATATACTATTTTATTTAAGTCATTCATAAATTAATAATTTATTACTCGGCATGAAGAAAATTTAGTGGAAATTAAGAAAATTTAGTTAATATAATTAAATTATAATTTTTGGTTATTTTTTTTCTAATATATCCTTATAGTAGTATCAATAAAGATTAAATAATCCATTAAATTATTTTGAAATTAATCTAATAATTAATTAAATAGACTTTTATTAAAAAATTAAAAGGTTAATTAATATGCTAATTTTATTTATATCATGATAATACAGTTTTCTAATTATTGTATTTGTTGAAAAAAAAAACATATTAAATATAGTTAATTTTATATTGAGAAAAGGATACAATCCCAGGGAACGATGCCGTTCTGATAAGCTGTTTGATTACTCACCAGGAGAACAAGAGATGAATTCATATATTTCTTGCTGTACAAACTGCACAATTTCATACTTTCACCAGGAAGGAAAAATTATTCTTTTTTCTGCCAAAAGATCTGCATACATTTTAAACATCAAAGTAGAGCAAAATCTGCAGGCTTCCGCTTCATTGCCGTAGCATCACTAAGGCACTGTTTGTTCAAGAATGTTGTTGCAGATTTCACAAATGTTCTATGATATATATACTTAAGTTGTTTCTTGATTTGCTTCTGATTGTTCGTTCGTTTCTTGATCTCTCGTGAAATCAACTAAGTTTCTCTCAACTAAACTCTTCTTACCTTGAGACCAAAGAAGGCACTACACTAGCAATTTGCTTGATAAGATTGAAAATAAGTTTACCTTCAAAGCCTGTATGTTTTGACATCTTTTATTCAGGTTTTGAAATTTGCAGAACGGATCTTTTCCCTGTTTAAAGTTTTTTCAAGAATCACTCTGCGTTTAATTATGCTATAATTCTTCATTAACTCCTTGTTTTTCAAACTAATCCAATGTGAACATTTTACATGTACGAGTTTACACTTCACACAGCTTTTTAAGAAAATCCAAGCTGTCTGGTTTTTTCTATGTCTGGAAGCCATGTGCTTCCGACCTAATTACATATAAAAGATTAGGCTAAAGAAATCCCAAGAGTTTCTTTTTTTTTTTTTTTTTTTTAAGTTTTCTCTCAACTAAACTCTTCTTGACCGTTGAGGACCGAAAGAAGGCACTACACATAGCAATTTGGCTTGATAGGAATTGAAAAATAAAGTTTACCTTCAAAGCCTGGTATATGTTTGACAAAATCTTGTTAGTTCAGGTTGATTGAAATTTGCAGAACGGAATACTTTTCCCTGTTTTATAAGTTTTTTCAAGAATCAGCGTCTGCGTTTAATTATGGCTATAATTGCCCTTCATTAAGCTCCTTGTTTTTCAAACTAATCGCAATGTGAAAACATTTTACTGTACGGAGTTTACACTTCCACGACAGCATTTTTAAGAAAAATCCAAGCTTGGTCGTGGTTTTGTGTCTGATGTCTGGAGAAGCATGTGCTTAACCGAACACTAGATTGACATATAAAAGATTAGGCTAAAGAAATCCCCAAGAGTTTCTTTGTTTTTTTTTTTTTATTTTTGTTTCTACACACTGTTGTTCAAGTTTTGTTGCTGCTTCGGAACTTTTTTTTGTTTCATTTAATCGTTCCCACGTACGCGTATCTTAATTCACTAGACTGGGCTTTTCAAAAGTGTTTTTTTTTTTAACAAGTGTGTGTTTTCAAATTTGTTCTGCTTGAGCTTTTTTTGGTGTCTTATAATCGTGTCCCAGCGTACGCGTATCTTTTTTTTTTTTTTTTTTTTTTCTACACTGTTGTTCAATTTTGTTCTGCTTCGACTTTTTTTGTTCTTTAATCGTTCCCACGTACGCGTATCTTAATTCACTAATGGCTTTTCCCAAAAGTTTTTTTTTTTTTACAGTGTTGTTCAAATTTGTTCTGCTTTGACTTTTTTTGTTCTTTAATCGTTCCCGCGTACGCGTATCTTAATTCACTAATGGCTTTTATTTACCTACGCTCTTCTTCGTACTTTGACAAGGCCAGTCCTATTATCAGAGTGCCTTTGCAAAGAATCAAAGAAGCCATGTGTGGGATCATTTTCATGCTAGTTATGTTCAATTATCTTGCATTTTCTGGTGGCAATATTCTAGATGAGTTCAGCTTTAATGGCCAATTATTACAGCAAGATGGTGGTGCAGACCTTAACTCTTCCAACGGTCTAATAAAGCTAACAAATGATACCTCACGTATCAAAGGACATGTCTTCTACTACAATCCTATTCGATTCAAGAACTCTAGCAATAGCAGTCTTGTCTCCTCTTTCTCCACCACCTTTATTTTTGCGATTGTACCTGAATATCCAAAACTTGGCGGCCATGGATTTGCTTTTGCTATTTCTCCTTCAAAAGAAATTCCTGACGGCCTCCCTAGCCAATATCTTGGCCTTTTCAACTCAGCCAATGTTGGCAATGATTCAAACCATATAGTTGCTGTGGAGTTCGACACAGTCCAAGATTTTGAATTTGGAGACATAAATGACAACCATGTGGGGATTGATATCAATAGTTTGGAATCTGTAACAGCTGCTCCTGCAGGTTACTACGCTGATAATAAATTCATAGAGATTGATCTTGCAAGTGCAAAACCACTGCAGGTTTGGGTAGAATATGATGGTGTGGATAAAATACTTAACGTTACTATCCATCCAATACATATCAAGAAGCCGAAGCTCCCTCTTTTGTCTTTAAACAAAGATCTCTCTCTATATCTCTACGATCATATGTATGTTGGCTTTTCATCCTCCAGTGGGTTACTGTCATCTTCTCATTATATTTTGGGTTGGAGTTTTAAGATGAATGGCCAAGCCCAAGATTTTGACATATCTCACCTTCCTAAAGTCCCAGGTGTTGGAATTGAGGAGGGAAGGTATAGAAAAATACAAAAGATGTTGGCAGTAATATTATCTTTAATAGGAGGTACTTTTCTGTTAATTTTAATTTTCGGAGTTGTTCTGATCTATAGAAAGAAAAAATTGATTCAAGTTCTTGAGGATTGGGAGGTGCTTTATGGACCTCACAGGTTTACTTATAAAGACTTGTTCACAGCTGCAAAGGGCTTTAAAGAGAAGCAACTTCTTGGGAAAGGAGGTTTTGGTAGGGTATATAAAGGAGTTTTACCCTCGTCAAATGCACAAATTGCAGTGAAACGAATTTCTCACGAGTCTAAACAAGGAATGAGAGAATTCGTAGCTGAAATAGCAACCATTGGCCGCCTCAGGCATCCAAACTTAGTTCGTCTACTGGGTTATTGCAGGCGCAAGAGCCAACTCTATTTAGTTTACGACTATATGCCTAATGGAAGTCTTGACAAGTTCCTTTATGGTCAACCTAATTTCATACTGGACTGGAGCCAAAGATTCAACATCATAAAAAATGTTGCATCTGCACTATTCTATTTACATCAACAATGGGTACAGGTAATCATTCATAGAGACATAAAGCCTGCTAATGTTCTCTTAGATAATGAAATGAACGCAAGACTGGGAGATTTCGGGCTTGCTAAGTTATGTGATCATGGTTTTGATCCTCAAACCACTCGTATAGCAGGCACTCTTGGATATATAGCTCCAGAGCTTGCGCGAAGTGGGAAAGCAAGCACAGCTACCGATATATTTGCTTTTGGTGTATTTATGCTAGAGATTGTTTGTGGTAGAAGGCCAGTAAACCCACGAGCCTCGTCGCCTGAGGAAATAATTTTGATGGATTGGGTGATGGATTGTTGGGACAAGGGAGATATTTTAGAGACAGTTGATTATAGAATAGAGAAGGGATATGTTATAGATGAAGTTGAATTGGTTTTGAAATTGGGATTATTGTGTTCACATGCTGTAGCTGCAGTTAGGCCAAGCATGGCTAGTGTGATGCAATTCTTAGATGGAGTAGCTCCATTGCCGGATAACTTGAGTTCTATTATAAAATCCAGGGAGTTCAACGATGTCTCTACTAACGAAGCAGGGGAACCAGTTGATGTTTCGATTGAAGAGATCTCCATTCCTTCAATAACATTAACAGAATCATTTGCCTCTCATGGTCGCTGAAGTTGTTAAAGATAAGAATTTCATTCCATGAAAAAAAATCGAAACTTTAAGAATTGAAATGAAGATTACTTTTCAGTTTTGGTTCTGTTTCTTATTAAGATTTTAGCGAAGTTACATTGAATAGAACCAAATTAAAGAACTGGTTTATGAAGAAGTTTTTTCTTTAATTTTTTTTTAGGTATTTTAGATTTTTATTATTACTAGTTCTTTTTATAATATGCATTTTGCTAGTGATATGCTTATTTTTTATACTCCTTTAGTTTTTTATTTATATAATTAAAATATAAATTTTTATTTAGATTGCAATAAATATAGTGGTTTTTATATATAGTAAAATATTCTTTTTAATTATATATCTCGCACCGTAATACCTCTTATTGAAAAAAATTGATATATTTATTTCTCTCTTTAAAATAACAATTTAAATATGAAATATGTCATTTATATTCTCTTCTTTTTAATTATATATGCTCGCACCGTAATACCTCTTAATTTGAAAAAAATTGATATATTTATTTCTCTCTGTAAAATAAAAGCAAGGTTTTAATTGATATATTTATTTCTCTCTTTAAAATAACAATTTAAATATGAAATATGTCATTTATATTCTCTTCAACATACTGATTTATAGAGTTTTTATTCTACGCTTGTTGTTTTATTTTTTGTTTAAGTACCAAATTAATTCATAAAAAGCATCATACAGTTTTTATTTTACATTTTATAATTAATTTACATGTTTTGTTAATAAATTTCACTATTACCTCTTTCAGTAAATAAATATACTTTAACAATAGAATAAGAAATTAATCTAATAAACCAAATAAATATTTGTAAATAATAATTATTTTTATTTTTATTTTTTTAACCCATCACAATCATGAAGTCATTTAAAAAATTTATTGTTATAATTATATTCCTTAGTACAAAGAATAAGATTTGAATTAAATAAGATATCGATATAAGTAATTAAATTTGAGATGTTTAAAAATATAATTTTTTATCTTATTTTTTGGCCAATCAAATTAGAGCGCAATTTATAATTAAAAAAAAAAAACTTAACCATACCCCTTTTAAATCAAAATTTTAATTATCTAGATATATTTATTTAAAATAAATTTGAAAAAATAAAAATTTGTAAATACCTCATATTTACATATATACATTTAAAATAATAATGTTGAAGATAATAAATAAAAATATAATAATAATAATAATAAATCTCAAAAATTATTTAATTATTATTAAAATTATAATAAAATAAAACATAATTAGACATAATGAGATAATAAAAGTAAAATTTTAAATTTTCAAATGCTTAATTGTTTATATGTATTTATCTATTGAAAAAAAGTTAAAAAAACTCCAATCAAATTATAGAACATTTAAATTTCATTAAGGGTATTATTGTAACATTAATTATCTATTAAGCGTAATATTTAAAATAAAATTTAACTCGTCATAAATAAGGTTATTTTAGAATATTTAAAATTTCAGTGAATGCATTATAGGTGATCTCATTATTCTGCCCCTCATTCTCACTTTTATATATTGTATAAATAGATAGATATATTATAGATTATAAAAAAACGTCCATCTATCTTAACTTATTGATTAAAATTTATATCAGTTCTATAAAATTACAATAACATAATTAGACAATAATGAGATATATAAAGAGCCTCAAAAATTTTAAAGTTTATTTTTCCAATTGCTTAATTCAGGTATTTTATTAATATGTATTATTGTGCTTCATTGGAAATAAAAAAAGTTGACTAACACACACCATCTGTGCACAATCATCATATATAGTAAACATTTAAATTTCATTTGAAAGGGTATCAATATTATGTACATGGTAATCTATTTTTTACTTATTTAATGCCGATGAATATTTCAAATATAAGGACATATTTTTAACTCTCTCCCGTTTAAGCACTTAGAAAGTACTTAATGGAGTTTGATTTCAGATCATATTTAAAGTTGATCAGATGAATGCACTTCCTATAAACGGTCGATTCTCTACGATGTAATTAGCCCCCTCATTCTCACTTTTATATATTGGATAGTGTATATTAGATAGAGAATATTATAGTATGATTATTCATCTAATATTCATATTGTTGTATTTTATCATTATAGTTAATACTAGGATCATACTATATATATTCATAATCAAATACTCAGGCGAAATATGTACCAGTGCATATATAAATATTATTACTATTGATTATTCATCTCCCTAATTTAAATCCTAAATGTAAGTAATTATAAAAAATTTATAACCATTTGTACGATAACAAAATAAAATTTCAATTTTTCATGTATATGTCTTTATTATACCTACACAATTAAAATATAATTTAAAAATAAAATATTTTATTAATAGTTATTTTAGTGATCACCATTATATTTTATCTCTAGCATGTTTAATGCATATATTCCATAAATATAAAATTTTATGTTGTCTGAGATTCACTATAAATGGTCAATGATCCTTAGGAAAACATTGGTGATCTAAAATTAAGTTTCAATGGGATTAGATGAGTTAATGTATATATATTTAAGTATAATAGTATTTGGTATATAAAACAAATTTAATTTTGGGCGCCTTATTTAAATTAGAGAAATTATTGTAAAGGATATCTTAAAAATTTGAGGTAACTAAAGGGCATTATAGGATAATCTTATTATCTATTAAGTTAAATAGAGCAAACTAATATATATAATAAATACTGAAATATGTAACATGTATTTAGCTATAACATTTAATTTAAATCCTAAATTAAATAAATTAAAAACATATGTAGTAAACAAAAAAAATATTCAATTTTCATGTATAGTCTTATTATATAACATAAATAATTAAAAATAAAATATTTATTAATATATAGTTGACGTTAATTATCTACTAAGCATAATATTTAAAATAAAATTTAATTGGTTATTAATAAGGTCATTTTAGAACATTTCAAATTTAATTAATGATAATGTTAATTATTTATTAAGTATAATATTTAAAATAAAATTTAATTGGTTATTAATAAAGTTATTTTAGGATACTTAAAATTGTACTAAGGGCATTATAGATAATCTCATTATTTCCTCCCTCATTTCCACTATTATATATAGTATTAGTCTTTTTTATGATGTGCATTACACATTAACTATACTTGTTCTTTATTCTTATTTAATTTTTTATTTATATAATACTAAAATATAAATTTTTATTTAAATTAGAATAATTATAATAATTAATTTACAATGCAATTTGCATTAAACATTACTTTTAATATTATTTTTATATATAGTATAGATAGATTATAAAATAATGTGAACCCGGTGGAGAGTCAAATAATGAACTTGAGAAGAAAGGAAATGCTTTGAATTAAGAAATTTAGAAGTTAAGAACCTTTCCTTTCTATTGTTTTTGGGGCAAGACCAAGACCCAGACCCAGACGGACGCGTAGCAGCGAAAAGGTCAAGTAAGACAAGTGCTAATGTGCACTCGAGCTGTGATTGAATCACGACCGTAAAAATTAGCAGTGTAGATCACATGGCCATCGTCTTTAATAAAGTTAGCCCAGGTGTCCCTAAATGATGCTGTAAGCCTGTACTAATTGTACTGATTTACAATTAAGGAAAAAGATTAATTATTCTTCCTTGTCCTTTTCTTTTTCTTTTAAAATTATTCCTTGTCCTTAATTACTTTGATTCTTCATTTTTTTTCTTTCTTGCTTGACATGATTTGCTTATATGATATTTCTTGATCTTGACGATAATAACTGAAAAATAAAAAAAAAATCCAATAAAATGTGGTGCAATTGAAAAATCTTTATTTTATAAATAGCAGAATAAGAGAATTATAATAATTATAGATTTAATGTCATTTATTAAAAAAAAATACATTTTAAATAATATTAGTATTTCAAAATTTATTATTCAAATTATAATTTTTACATTTGCAATTGATTGTTTATTCGAAAAGGATTAGATAAATCAAATGTGGGCTCCAAAAACCAAAATACGATAAGTTCCTAATCCTATGGATAAGGTGGATCGTAAGATGCAATTTGATATATGCGATTGTACGCTAGAATATGCCAAAACCCACTCGGCTTTTAGAAAAGCAAGATCCACGTGGACCATGTATTTAACTATATCTCACCCACCACGATCTTGGACCAAGATTACGATAGGCTTCGAAGATTGTTCCCTCACCGTACACGTGTCGTATTCCGTCACTAAGAAAACGTGTGAAAAAAATATTCTAAAAAGAAAAATGAAGTTATTTTCTTCCTTTTCCCATCTGAATAAAATTTCAACTAAAATTATTTTCTTATTATATTATTTCTAAAGTTTTAAAATATAATAAAATATATTTAAAGAAAAATCAAATGTCATATCAACCCTCTATATTTTAATTTAAAAATTAAATATTTATATAGATGGTCAACTATTGATGTTTAAAAAAAATATGGTGTACAATGTATACAGAACAGAACAAAATGGAAATAACTTATGGGTAGTTTTTTTTTTTTTTTAAAGATGATTATCCAAAAATTTTAAATTATGTTAATGGTTAGCTTTTAGATCCAAGTTGTGATTTGTTGTATTTATTTTGATACAAATGACCACATATTTAAAACTTTGATTTTATCTCTTTTGCTTTTCATCAATAAAAATTGGAAATAAAAATAAAAAAAAGGTGGTGAAAAGAAAGTTCATCCCTTTAATTTCTTTTACAATGATTTTCAACTTTTTTTTCTTGCAAAAAAGTTTTCTATTTTCTTAGAAACATCTGGAATAATTACTGAAGCTTTTTAAATAATGACTATTGAAGTGTTAATTCAAAATTTATTAAAGGGTGATCAAATTGATAAATTTCATTCTCTCTATAAAAAGAAATCTCACCTCAAAAGTGAATTTTTTTTAATTATTTTTTTATTAATAATTTAATTTAAATTGCTTAATTTTATTAAAAAATATTCTTTAAATCTATTAATTTTATTTTTCAACTATAACGTTGAAATGTACAATTTTATGAATTTTGGGTGAATTTTTTTTTTTTTTTAAATACTAGCCCAAAGCCCAAATATTACGCACTTGATGATACATGATACGATTGGTCTCACAAAATCTTTGGTCAACCAGAGAGTCTCGTTTTCATTGACTAGATCAGCGGCTTAGCACGGAGGAACGAGTTCTGCGAAGTATCTAATAATTCCCTTTATCCGTAATGATAACCTAAATTATGTACATTGGATATAAGGATATAGTTTCTCTCTCTCTGTCTCTCTTCCTAATTTCTCTCTCTCCTGCGACAGCCAGGGGACTTGGAGAAAACATTGCCATTTCTCAGGGCCATGTAATTCGAATCCTCTCAGATCCGGATCATATCAAATTCCCCACCTATTTTATACGAAACCGGAATCAGCCATGACTAGGCGGTGCTCGCATTGCAGCCACAACGGCCACAATTCGCGGACCTGCCCTAACCGTGGGGTCAAGCTCTTCGGGGTTCGATTGACCGACGGGTCGATCCGGAAAAGTGCTAGTATGGGCAATTTGAGCCATTATACCGGATCACCTAACCCGGGTGGTGCGCTTGCATCCGGGTCCAACAACCCCGGATCACCTGGGGAGACGCCCGATCATGGCGCCGCTGCTGATGGTTACGCTTCTGAGGATTTCGTTGCTGGGTCTTCTTCCAGCCGTGAGCGAAAGAAAGGTTAGGCATATGCGTACTTCTACTTTAGCTAAAGCTCAATTTTTTTTTTGGATGTTAATCTTAGAATTGGATTTGGATGATTGTTTTTGCCTATTTCTTATGTGGATTTACAACCTTGCAATGAATAGTTAATTTGGTTTTTAATTGATGATTTTGGTTCAGTTGATGATTTTGGAGTACAGACTGATTGAGATTTGAGATAAAAAAATAAGAAATAAGCCTAACAAAATGAAGTTGATTACGAGTTTGATTTGACTAGATGTGCCATGCTATATGTAAATAACTGCATTAAATCTAAATAAAGGAATACAATGGTTTGTTCCCCTAGAATGAAATGGTGTTTTGTTTAGTTGTGGGGAGCTAGCCTAATGCTTTTTGACCCTCCATAGCTAGGTCAACCCATTACTTAAAAAAAAACATCTTTTAGCTGTTTGATGCCCCCCAACAGTTTCTGATTCTAAATGCTCTATTTTGAAGTTCTTCTTCTTCTTTTTTATCAGCTAGAAATTGTTTTGAATTTATGCTATACCTGCTCCACCAATGCAAGATGTTAAAATTGTTCCCATCTAGCGAGGCAGTAAGTGGGATATTTCTTTGAGGATGGTCTCTTTAAAGCTCCTTCATAATAAAGGGTGCTAATTATGACTTCTAAGATTTACTACCTTATTTTGGATTAGGCTTGTGTGGGATAATTTTGTATTTTCTGGCAACTGTCAACTGATTGCTTTCCTCTTTTTTTTTTTTTTTTTTAATTCTTCTCTTTGAAGGAGGTCATTCCTTTTAAAGCTCATGTCATAAGAGAGCAGGCTGCTAATTATGAACTTCTAAGATTTACGACACCTGTATGTTATGAATATTTCGGTGATTAGGCTTGTGTGGGGATAATTTATGCGTTATTGCTACTGGAGACCTACTGTCAACTGATTTGCTTCCTCTTTTTTTTTTTTTTTGCTTCTATCACTTGTGAGGAAATGTCTGCTCCTCCAAAAAAGCAGAAATCATAACTTTAGGGTAGTTATTTTTCCTGTAGGGACAAACTGCTTTAATGAAGATAGACACAACACACCATGTAGGTTCTATGGCTAAGACTGGTAACTCAACTCATATTTTCGCAGCAGTCAGGCATGAATCTGGGTTTATTGCCTGTCTGATCTACTATCATTAAGTAATTTTGAGTGGCAGTATAATATAGGTTAATATATTCATTCTACAACGAGGACTACTTTGAAGAAAGTCCACAATTAGAAAGTTTCTAAGGCATCTATAACCTTTGCAATCTGGATGGAGGGATTATGAATTGTGAATACAATGATTTTTTTTTTTTTTTTTCTTGTGAGGATGTCTGCCCCTCAAAAGCGAAATCAATAACTTTAGGGTAGTATTTTCCTGTAGGACAAACTGCTTAATGAAATACAACATGACATGTCGTTTTATGCTACAGACTGGTAACTCAAACTTATATTTTCCAGCAGTCAGTCATGAATTGGGTTTATTGCCTGATCTGATTTATTCATAAGTAAAGCAGAATATAATATATTTCTACACGAGGATACTTTGGAGAAAGTCCACAATTAGAAGTTTCTAAGGCATCTATAACCTTGCAATTGGATGGAGGGATTTGAAATTGTGATACATGAATTTGATAATATATACGTTTACTTTAATTGCTTAGGTCTATGGATAGGTGAGGTTTATGAACATGGAAAAATATGAATATGAAGTACCCTGTAAAAAAAGTATCATTTTTAATTCACTTCAAAATTCTATTTTCTTTGAGCACATTAACGAATCTAATTAAAAAGGGCTGATTTTCACTTGGATGATGTAAATTAAAATCAAATCAAAATCTCTCATTCAAAATCATCATACTCAAGCAGAGAGATTTTTGTTTTGCTTGCGAAATATGCTCTTATTTCTCTTCAATGACGAATTCTTATGCAGGTGTTCCATGGACTGAAGAGGAACATAGGATGTTTCTTCTTGGTTTGCAGAAGCTTGGGAAAGGTGATTGGCGAGGAATTGCGCGCAATTATGTTATATCAAGGACGCCTACTCAGGTGGCCAGTCATGCGCAGAAGTATTTCATCAGGCAAAGCAATGTCTCGAGGAGGAAAAGGCGGTCCAGTCTGTTTGATATTGTTGCTGATGAAGTGAGCACCGTTCTTTTTTCCGTACTCCTATAACTAGATTAACTAGTCATGCGTGTTCCAACACGCTCATGCTCTACTCAATTTTAAAATCTAGTATATGATAATTTTGTTCATTGCTGGAAAGAAAAGAGTTTATATAAACATGCCATTTTCGTCTTGTTACAAGGTAATTTTTGATTGGTTTTTGGAACATTCATCTATTGCAAACCATAAAAGAACTAGATCTGTTTTCCTGGACATAAACCTGGCACTGGCAGTCCCATCTTTTTTTGGTTCTTATCCTGGGTTTGTGAATATACAGTTCTTTCACATTGGGATAATTTGATTTGCTTGTGCAAGCATTTGCGCTTATTTTGGCATAGGGAACTTAATAGGATTTTCAGATGTCTCTAAAGGCCAGCAGTGCCGATCATTATTATGCTGTTTCACAGTCTTCTATATGACATTGTACAAATCTCATATTAGCTCATGTTCATTTTGTGTATTTGTGAAGCCTTTTAACATTTTTTTGTTTTTTCAGTGCCCTTATCTGATGTCTCTTTTTCTTTTTCATTTGCAGCCAGTTGACACTCCAATGATATCACAAGACTTCTTGTCTGCCAACCATCCCCAGACTGAAACACAAATCGATGATCCGAATCCGTTGCCTGCTCCTCCTCCATTGGATGAAGAATGTGAATCAATGGATTCTACAAACTCCAATGAGACAGATGCTGCTCCTCCAAAGCCAGATAGTTCACAGTCAGTTTACCCAGTTATATACCCAGCTTATATCCCACCATTCTTCCCATTTTCTTTTCCACTGTGGTCAGCATACAATGCGGAGCCAAGTAAGAAGGAGGAGACTCACGAGGTTCTCAAGCCAACAGCAGTACATTCAAAAAGCCCAATCAACGTTGATGAGCTGGTTGGCATGTCAAAACTAAGTTTAGGAGACTCTATTGGCCCCTCGTCTCTTTCCTTGAAATTGCTTGAAGGGTCTTCAAGACAATCTGCTTTTCATGCTAATCCAGCCTCTAACGATTCAAACATGAACTCAAACGGCAGCCCAATCCATGCAGTTTAAAGGAAGCCTTTTTTGCAGGCATGGGATTTGTAGGTTAGCTCAGTGCTGATGAGCTTCATAGTTACTGTTTATACAAGACAATAATGTCAATGTGCAGTCTGTCTTGGGTTAATTTGCATATTCGTTTGTGGGATCGTTTAATAAATTTTATTTCTTTTTAATTTCATCTTTTTCCAAAGAATCAGTAGTTTGTTTTAGATGGTAACTTGGTGTAGGCTGTAGGAGCTTGTCAGAAATTATTTGAATCTTTAACATTTATATTAATTTGAGGAGGGTTGTTACTCTCTCTGTTTTTTCGAGGAAGTTATTCTGCTTCATCAGTTATCTCTTTTAAGTTGGTTATTTGAATCCTATTCCAAAAATAGTCTTTTAATCCATTCCACTCTCTCCCAAGTTATTTGGTAATTAATAATGGTTTGTAAATTAATAAAGCCATTTTATCAAAATAATTCCATAATTTTTAAAATTTATATAGCATATTATGAAAATTGTAGCATATTATTTATTTTATTATTGATGCTGCTGTAGTGGTATCGTAACAAAATAAAATGACGTCTTACCCTATTCTAAAATCTTTTAATAAATAATTTTTTAAAAATAAAATTCCAGTAATGTGTGGTTATTATTGTATATTTCATAATATTATTCTGGTCTTAGTAAATGAAAAAAATTAATAAAATACCCCGATAATAACAATTAAATTTATAAAAATTATAGAAGATCAAAAAATAACAATGCCTACAAGGCCAATGGCTTAAGTTGCGTAACTTCCTCTTCCTGCCTGAAAGATAAAGCATACAGTTTCTTGCCTGAATCTTAGGACAGAGCCATGAACAGCATTCTCAATTTACACAGAAACACAACCAAATCATGGACCAAGAAAAAACCTTTAATTCCTTACAGATCTCCAGTCTTTATTTTACTGATCTCCATCTTCACACTCTTCACTTTTCTGATTCTCTTCACTTCCTACACTAAGTTCTCCAATTCTGTTTCCCATCAAACCTCAAATCCCCAATCGTCATGCAGCAGATTCCAATCCTTAACCGGTGGAGAGAAGTTCCTGTGGTACGCACCGCACAGTGGGTTCAGCAACCAGCTATCGGAGTTCAAGAATGGGATACTGATGGCGGGGATTTTGAATAGAACGTTAATTGTGCCTCCGGTTCTGGATCACCATGCTGTTGCTCTTGGCAGTTGCCCAAAATTTAGGGTTTTGAAGCCTAAAGTGATTAGGTACTCCGTCTGGGATCAGGCGATTGAGCTTCTCAAGACTGGGAGGTTTGAGCTTTGTTTCTCTCTCTAGTCTGTGTATTTTGATCTTGATTTTTGTATGTATTCACGATATTCGTTTCTTTAATTTGTTGAAAAAGGTGCTAGACGACTCATTTACAGGTTTTACTACTGAAAAGTTTTGATTTTGTTATCTTTATTTGGTTTTGCTTGTTTACTTAATTGATTGAAGCGAGCAATTCAGATAATATTTGGCTCTTTTCCTAGATCCTTGAGAAAATTATAGGAAGAAAATTGAAGTTGAACAAAAGAATATATAGATTCTTTATTTTATGCTGGTTGGATGTGTGAGAATTTGAATGTTCAGTTTAACTGAGATCAGCAACCTTATTGGGTTTAGTTGAGTAAATTCTTTTTGTTGGGTTGTGTTTGGTAGGATGGAATGCAATATGATGTACTGAAAAATGTAATGTATTAAAATGGTATGGTCATTCTGTTCCTATTTGTGGTTATAAATGTCGAAATTAATTTATTGTATTAATCATTTGATGGTGGCAATGCCGGATTGATGGTAGATAGAATCATAAAAGAAAAAATAAGTAATGAAGTTAGTAAAGTAATCATAATTACACAGATCTTTGTATCTAATGAGAATTCCATTAGCTGAAGTAATAGTGATTAATTAATTCAATGGGTGTTCAATTTCAATAAATTTTCTTTGTGCAACTAAATAAAGTAACGAGACATGTAATGCAGCTTCATTACATTACATCTTTGATTACATCCGACCAAACATAGCCTCGCATAGTGAACAAGTTTTATGTTTTGTTGCGTAGTTTTCCAAATTCAATGCCAAGAATTTTACTCCTAGCTGAACAAAAGACTGCTAAATGATGGAGTTTGGATTTTGTATATTGTTTCCCATCACTTTTCCCACTTTTTTAGAGAATTAAATGATGTTCTTCTTCTGGTTCTTCGTTCTTCAAATGAATTCCAAATATTATGCATTCTCTCATATCGTCCACATGCCATTTCATTTGCAGATATGTCTCTATGGTTGACATTGTTGACATTTCATCATTAGTGCCTTCCTCCATTCGAGCCATAGATTTCAGGATATTTGCATCTTTGTGGTGCAGTGGGAATAAGGATTTTACTTGCATGAGTGATTTGAATACACAGTCCTCTTTTTTTGATAGCCTTAGGCAGTGCGGATCTAGTTTATCTGGGGTTAATGGTAATATAGATAAATGTTTATATGCTGTAGATGAAGATTGCAAAACCACAGTTTGGACTTACAAGAATGGTGAAGAGGATGGGGCATTAGATTCATTCCAACCCGATGAGCAACTGAAGAAGAAAAAAAATATTTCATACATTAGGAGGCGCCGAGATGTATATATGGCACTTGGACCTGATTCTAAATCTGACTCTGCAGTTGTTTTGGCATTTGGAAGCCTATTCACTGCCCCATACAAGGGTTCAGAGTTGTATATTGATATACATGAGGTGCAGAGTGATCAAAGGATACAATCTTTGATTGAGAAAAGTAAATTTCTTCCCTTTGTTCCTGAAATCTTAAGTGCAGGGAAGAAGTTTGCTTTGGAGACTATAAGGGCTCCTTTTCTTTGTGCCCAGCTCAGGTTGTTAGATGGGCAGTTTAAGAATCACCGGGAAGCCACTTTTCTGGGCTTGAAACAGAAGTTAGAATCTCTGAAGCAGACGGCTCCGCAACCCATTCATATTTTTGTAATGACTGATCTTCCTGAAGGCAATTGGATTGGAAGTTACTTGGGGGACCTGGCGAGGGACTCAGACAATTTTAAATTGTACTTTCTGAGAGAAGAAGACGAATTGATTGTACAAACAGCAAAGGAAATTGCAGATGCAGGGCATGGTTTGAGGTTTAGATCACCATGGAATATTGATGGACTGCACAAGATGAGTTTGCATTGTCCTTATGAGAGATTGCCTGATGTGCTTTTATATCTAGAGGAAAGCATTTGTGCTTGTGCTTCACTCGGTTTTGTTGGGACTCCTGGATCAACTATTGCTGAAAGTATAGAGCTGATGAGGAACTCCAGTGTATGTGCAAAGTCGTAGCTCGACTCCAACATGACATGTGGCTATTGTCATAAGTTCCGTCACTGGACCTATGCCTGAAGGTTCTTTTTCTCCTGTTAAGCAAGATTGATCAATCTGAGCCTAATGCTTCTGCACTTTGCAGCTAAACATAGAGGTGCCGGAAGTCGTATGCATCCTTATTCTATCCTAGGATCCTCGATGGTTCATTCAGCACACAAGACTTGAACTTTTTGGAAGACTTAACAGCTCTGTTTCTTGGAAATATCTTTTCCCTATGCGACATTCCAACTAAGGTAAGGTCAAGAACTATTCTATTTAGTTTCTACTTGTTTTCGGAAAATATTTTATCTTTCTGAATTTTTTGATGTTTAGATTACTTTGAAAAATCGGCCAAGTTATTTTCAAGGAAAATGACTTTATTTTTTAAAAGGAGTAAAATATTTTCCGAATACTCTAATAAATTTATTACAACTATGTAAATACACATTTATATTAATCCATCTATCACTGGTATTCAACATTATCAATCACATTTAGTCAGTGTTCAGCGTTATCGATTGCATTTAGTCACTGTCGACCATCGACCACCAATATTGGTTACTGATGACTACTACAATTTATTATTTTTTTGTATTTTTTCTCATGTTTAACTTATAAATTTTTTATGATTCTAAATATTTTTATAATCTTATAAATGATAAATTTTGATACTTTTTAACTGATTTTCAATATTGGAATCGAACGATATAAAATAAATTATTAGGAAAATATTTTCCAAAGATAAATTATTTTTTGGAGAAAAAACGAATCCTTATATTTGCTATCACTTTGCATTTTGTGGAATAAAAAATGTTACTATTTGATGTACATAGAGATTTAGCATGCTGCTCATGGTACTGTGGACAATTAATTGATTAATTAATTTTTTCATTCAGAGTTGTCACGTTCAAATTAGTTTTCTATATTTGATTGCAATTAGTTATTTTTTTTCATTCAGAGTTGTCACGTTCCAATTAGTTTTCTATATTTGATTGCAATTAGTTTTTTTTTTTTTCATTCAGAGTTGTCAAATATAAATTGGTTTTCTATATTTGATTGCAATTAGTTATTTTTTTCATTCAGAGTTGTCAAGTATAAATTGGTTTTCTATATTTGACTGCAATTAGTTATTTTTTTCCATTCAGAGTTGTCACGTTCAAATTAGTTTTCTATATTTGATTGCAATTAGTTATTTTTTTCGTTCAGAGTTGTCAAGTATAAATTGGTTTTCTATATTTGATTGCAATTAGTTGTTTTTTTCATTCAGAGTTGTCAAGTATAAATTGGTTTTCTATATTTGATTGCAATTTTTTTTTTCCTATTATTTTTATAAAATTTGTAAGAAGTTGTATACTTTTCAATCGTAAGGTTGATTTTTTTAAATTTGGTTGTAATGTTCCTCTATTACTTCTGTAAGAAATTTAATATTGTTCAATTAGGTGACAAATTAAAGGGGAGAGGATGAGGGTGAGGGTGATGTGCAAATATGGAAGTAAATGATCTTTACTTTGGATGTTGGCATTGGCTTGTTAGCTTATGTTAATTTACCATTGAGTATAATTTGTGATGGGAATTTTATTGAAAAGTGTATAGATTACTACCTCCGTTCCATAATATTTGTCATATTTGAGAACATGATTTGTTCCGAAATATTTATAATATTTGTGATTTCAAGAAATAATAAATATTTTTTCATATTTACCTTTATACATGACAATAATTATTATTATTTAATTTAGTGGTTTTTTTTAAAAAATTAATACTATTAAACCAAGTGTAATATAGTCAAGTTATTTAATAATTTTATTGTAATTAAAATAAATTTAATAGTTTCTTAAACAATGTAAAATTTTAAATATGTGACGAATATTAAGAAATGTGCAGTACGATTCCATTTTTTGCTGCGGAAAGAATTGGATAGAAAATAAAAGATTACACATTTGAGCGGTGGATTTTATGAAAAGCTAACTTCTCGTTTAAAATCTTCTCTTAAAAGTGGGCTCCTATGGCTGAAATAGTACTTATTTTTGGAGCATTTATTTCAATGTTTATCACAATTATGCAGACTGATGGCGGTTGGGGGTGGACCAATCTCCCGCCACTACTGCATCCATTATTCACAGTTGCTGGTTTGCCTAAAATGCGAAATAATAATAATAATAATATTAAACATTTATTTTTTGCTTGCCTAAAATTAATAAGAAATTATTAGCAGTCCACCGCATAGCCTACCAGTAAATAAATAGAATAATCCAATTACATAGGTAATAATCGAAAATTAGAAGCTAGAGAGCTGACAGGCAGGCAGGAGCTTTGGTTTTTTTTTTTTGTCCATCAACTTTTATTTTTTATTCCAAAATTATAAGTGTGAAACCATTTGTTTCTATTTCCCTGGATCTAATATTATATGTTCCCTGGGTGAAAAAAAAAATATAAATTTGTTTCTATTTTTATAAATATTAAGAAAAAAAATATTAGTTTTTCTACATTTTTCTTAATCTAATCCAAACGTCATTTACTAAACGTTAAAATGTCATTTTAGCTAAAGAATTAAATAAAAGAATTATCGATTATAAAATACAATATATAGAGATTTATTTAACAATTAAAAAATGATTTATAATTTACAATAGAAAAAAGGTAAGTCTATATTTTGCAACGTGCGTAAATTGAAATTCCACTAGTCGATGTGGCCGGTGGCCATCTCTTATTGAATAAAAATATAAAAAATTATACATTGGGAAACACGATCTACAAATATCATGGGAATTGACAACCCGATCCATTAGTTATCCGAATATCTCTTAATTGTATTTGCCAATTTTGGTGAAACCATTTCGCTATTTTTTTTCCCTCAAAAAAAAAAAAAAAAAAAAAAAAAAAAAAAAAATAAAAAATTATACATTGGAAACACGATGTACAAATACATGGGAATTGAACAACCCGATCCATCTAGTTATCCGAATATTCTTTAATTGTATTTGCCAATCTTTTGGTGAAACCATTCGCTTATTTTTTTCGCCTCAAAAAAAAAAAAAAAAAAAAAAAAAAAAAAAAAAAAAAAAAAAAAACTGACTATTTTTTCTTACATTTCTCTTCTGTTCTGAGAACCAAAACTCTGATTATTCATTACCTGAATTTTAATTTCTTTGACCAAATGGAGGGCGTCGATCACTTGGCTCACGAGAGAAGCAAAACTCAGTTCGATGTCGACGAGATGAAGATCGTCTGGGCTGGTTCCCGCCATGCCTTCGAAGTCTCCGATCGCATGGCTCGTCTTGTGGCCAGCGATCCTGTAATTTTTGGCCTCTTCTATAATTCTTAGTTTAGATTCATACGCTGTGTGATATTTTCTTGGGTTGTTGCTAGCTCCGGTGATTTTGATTTATCGACTGTTATGGGTGTCTTTTTAGCTTTATAATTTAATTTTGTGGTTATGATATTAGATTTTTAATTGGTTGACCTTGATATGTGATTCGAAGGTGAAAATAACAGGAAGAATTAAAACTGACGTAATTTAGTAGTTACCAATAAATTAATACATTAGTATGATAAATTTTTACTTTTTAATTGGTTGGACTTGATTCTTTTGATCTTTGTCGTCAAAAATTTATGCTTTATATCTTGATCTTTTTTTTTTATTTAGTCTCTTTTTCATGTCTTTATCGTAGGCATTTCGAAAGGATAACAGAGTTATGTTGAGTAGGAAAGAATTGTTTAAAAACACTCTGAGGAAAGCGGCTCATGCATGGAAACTTATCATTGAGCTTCGTCTTTCTGGTGGGTCTTCAATTGCGTTCATCTGTATATAATTAAGATCGTTTCGGTTACTGTCTAATCTCGCAAGTTTTCTTATTACAGAAGAAGAGGCAGGTAAGATGAGGTCTTTTGTGGATGAACCTGCTTACACGGATCTTCATTGGGTAAGTTTCATTCCTTTGTTTGTTGGTTACGTTTTTTTGAATTATCGTCATATTAGTTGTGAAAATTTTATATCAAAATGTCAAGGTAGTCTTTTGCATGTTTATCTCTGAATACATTATGAAAAGGATCCTCAGTGTCGGTATGAATATACCATCTAATACTTCCTCTCTCTCTGGTGTGGAGTAGGGAATGTTTATTCCAGCAATTAAAGGACAGGGTACTGAAGAGCAGCAACAGAAGTGGCTACCTTTGGCATATAAGATGCAAATAATTGGCTGCTATGCACAAACTGAACTTGGCCATGGCTCCAATGTTCAAGGACTTGAAACCACTGCGACCTTTGATCCTATGACAGATGAATTTGTCATTCATAGTCCCACACTGACTTCTAGCAAAGTAAGTAAATTGTTTAATGAGATAGATTCATTGATTTTACATGTTAGCCCTTGAAGACTGGGAGGGATGCTGTCTCTTAAATCTTGTACTCACCTGGTGCAAATTTGCCCAGAATTGATCTTGGCCCCCCTCCATTTCTCAAATCTATGGAAGTTGACAAAGGGATGTATAGATGATCACAATATAAGCAGTTTTCCATCTTAATCTTCTGCGCAGGATAATGCTCGTATTTTTCTTTAAGTTTGTTGCTGGTGCACATGAATGAAAGCTACAGTGTTTGTGAAATATGAAACAGCAAACGCATTGAAATTTCAATCTTGTTATTGATATCTTTTTCCTCTTTATGTAGTGGTGGCCTGGTGGATTGGGTAAAGTGTCCACACATGCTGTTGTTTACGCGCGTCTTATAGCTGATGGTGAACAACATGGAGTGCATGGTAAGTAGTGACACATATTGTTCCAAATTGCATGTATTGTAATTGCTCCACCAAGTATATGCGCTAAAATGTTTCAATTCAGGCTTTATTGTCCAGCTTCGGAGTTTGGATGATCACATGCCTCTTCCAGGCATAACAGTTGGTGATATTGGAATGAAATTTGGGAGTGGGGCATATAATACTATGGACAATGGTGTTTTAAGATTTGATCACGTGCGCATCCCGAGGAATCAAATGTTGATGCGGTAGGTTCTCAACACCTTTTTTTTCCTCCCTTCCCAAAAATGTTTGAGGTTTCATATGTTCTTTTTTATCATTATAATTTATTATTTTGAATTGCCTCGATTTAAGGAATTGAAGTCAAATAGATTATTGGTTTTCTAACTGTATTGTAATATTGACATTTTGGAGAATATGTGGAGTTTGAGTGCTGGTCTTTTATTGACCCAAATTCTGTGGTATTATCATGACTCATGTTTTCTTTTTCACTACAAATGTTACAGGGTAATGCAGGTTACAAGGGAAGGAAAATGTGTCCAATCTTATGTTCCACGACAGCTGATTTATGGCACAATGGTGTATGTGCGGCAAACAATTGTAGCTGATGCTTCCTCTGCTTTATCAAGGGCAGTTTGTATTGCCACTAGGTATAGTGCTGTCCGCAGACAATTTGGTTCCCAGGATGGTGGTCTTGAGACCCAGGTAGTTTTTGAAACCAAACTCTCTGTAATAGTTCGTGTAGAACTCTATTTATTTATGAGAAAAATTCTGAATGAGATCTGTGAACAATCTTGCTTTTGGTGAATTTGCATTGCCAGTAATAGTATAATATGATGTGTTCTACTGTGTTACTTGAATTTAGCAAAATGTTGTTGCAATTTATTTACTCCCTGCAATGGTAAGGGAAATTTTTATGGATATTATCTATTCGTGAATACTGCTATAGTTATAGTCTTGTAGAATTTGCCCCATATGAAATATCTAACATGATCTTGCTGGTCTAGTAGATGCATTTGCACCACAACATATTGAAGTGTCTGTAAGTTGTACTCTGTATGACAACTGATGTTGAAATGCTTGCTTAGTTTTTTGATATTAGGAGTATAATCTTGACAGTTTTGTTGCTTTTTTCCCCATTGATTGATTGGACATTAATATTTTAATCATTTTCATAAAATGTGTCTCATGTTCTCACTGTCCACTCTGTTTTTAGGTGATTGATTACAAAACTCAGCAAAGTAGACTCTTTCCTTTGCTGGCTTCTGCATATGCTTTTAGATTTGTTGGTGAATGGTTGAAATGGCTTTATACGGATGTAACCCAGAGGTTGCAGGCCAATGATTTCTCAACATTGCCTGAGGCTCATGCATGTACTGCGGGTTTGAAGTCTTTGACTACTTCTGCCACTGCTGTAAGTCACTACCGATTTATCCCCAAAACACAAATTTCCATAATAGTTTTTGACCTTTTGTCAAATTGGACATCCATAACAATTACAAACACCCCTCGCCCCCCAACCCAAAAAAAAAAAAAAAAAAAAAAAAAAAAAAAAAAAAAAAAAAATCTCTTTGGCATCTTTTGATTAACAAGAATTTTATTTTGGTTGCAGGACGCCATTGAAGAATGTAGGAAACTTTGTGGTGGACATGGTTACCTTAGTGCCAGTGGGCTTCCAGAATTGTTTGCTGTTTATATTCCAGCCTGTACATATGAAGGGGACAATGTTGTGCTGCTTTTACAGGCATGTGGAATATGCATGGTTTTCATTGATTTTTGATGAGTGAAGAAACAAATATAATTAAAGAAGAGTATGGGGATTTTATGTAGAAACAGGGGCCATCAGCTGCAAAAGAAAAATGTGAAAAAAAAAAAAAAAAAGAAAAAACATTTGCCTGAATATTTGATTGAATGTCCATTTGATCAATAGTCATCTAAATGAAAATGTCTATAAGAATACTTATATAGGCATTACAAAATGAACGCTGATGCAACCCTAAAATTTGTAACCGGTGGTCCTGCATCAGGGGGGCATATGTTATACTTCCAGAATTTCCATTTGAACAACAAGAAGCTGTGGTTACAGTTTATTGAATTCAACATGTGCTGATTGTCGTCTGTCAATAGAGGACTTGCTTATCCTCCTTAAAGGCAAACTATAAGCACAATCCATTGGTTAAACTTGACATACTTAGTCATTTAGCATGCCTAGACTTGGAACATGCTTGAAACAAGACTCAGTGGGATAGTTTTATTTTGCAGTTATACCTATTGTTTGTGTGTTGCCTGATGGCAATATAATTAGATTACTAGTTACTTCTAAACTGTTACTGATATTCTTGTTAAAATTCTGTTGCAGGTCGCTAGATTTCTCATGAAGACTGTTTCTCAGCTGGGTTCTGGAAAGAAGCCTGTTGGAACCACAGCTTATATGGCACGGGCAGAGGATCTTTTGCAGTGTCAGTGTAGTGTTAAGGAAGGTATTAATTTTGTCATGTTATAGTATTGTGCTGCTTCATGCTGTCATTATAATATTTCAAGGAATTGTTTGTAAAAAGTTTCACTGTAAGATTAATGACATACAAGATCATGATTTTAAGCTTCATAAATATGAATAAAACGTACTTGGTTTGTTGGTAAATATTGTTTCACAAAGTTTGAAGCCTCTTTTGCATAAATTTTAACTTGATACCAGCTAATTTTGCTAGATTGTGAATGTGTTCGAACTTAGTTTACTGACGTTTGCATCTTGATTGCAGTTGAAGATTGGTTAAAGCCTAGTGTAATATTAGAGGCATTTGAAGCCAGGGCTCTTAGGATGTGTGTTGCCCGTGCTCAAAGCCTTAACCAGTTTCCTAATCCTGAAGAAGGTATTTCTCTTCTCTATGCCTTAACTCAGGAACATGTATTTACATATCTGTTTCCTTCTCTCTTATTTTTTCTATCAACTGATGAACAATTAAGAATTCCTGAAGTGATGAAAATTATCGTCAAAATCCCTCTGAAACAACTGTTAGATGGTGCCGCTCTTTATTGGATTGATTCGATGTATTTTTCCACCAGCAACTTTTAATAGTTTGAATTTAGCTAAAAAGGTGTTTACAATTTAATAATGAAAGTAAATTCAACATTCACATGCTCCGTTATGCAGAAAACCTGAATGCTTTTTTTTTTATTTTTTCTCTTTTAGAGGTTGAGACGCTGTGTATCACTAGATTTTGTGTTCTCACTTATTCTTTCTTTTGCTTCAGGTTTTGCCGAACTCTCTGCTGATCTTGTTGAGGCAGCAATTGCTCATTGCCAGTATATTGTTGTTTCCAAGTAAGCTCATTTGTTCTTCATATAGCCACATTTGTATCCCAAATTCAACAATTGATTAGTTACTTTATCTCTTAAAACTTCTTTTTACTTCTAGGTTCATTGAGAAATTAAAGCAAGATATACCAGGAAAAGGAGTGAAAGAACAGTTGCAGATTCTGTGCAACATTTATGCTTTGAACCTCCTACACAAACATGTTGGTGATTTTCTCTCCACCGGGTGCATAACACCAAAGCAAGCTTCACTTGCAAACGATCAGCTGAGATCTTTATATTCCCAGGTTAGTCTCAAGTGATTGGTTTTGATTCATTCTAGTTATTCTTTCATATGCACCATCTAAGTTTATGCTTTGAATTCATGGATTAGCTCCGTCGCAATGCGATTGCTCTTGTTGATGCATTTAACTACACTGATCACTACCTGGGCTCGGTTCTTGGTCGATATGATGGAAACGTGTATCCTAAACTTTATGAAGAAGCATGGAAGGATCCTCTAAATGATTCCGTCGTGCCTGATGGTTACCATGAATACGTTCGTCCCATGCTGAAGCAACAACTCCGTAATGCAAGACTGTGAAGTCTAAAGAGGAATAAAGCAGTTAGAGCTCTTTGATGTTGTGGGTAATAATACAAATGAAGTTGTAATAAAATTTACCAGAAGTGTCACCTGAAAGGTGAAGGTTATTGGAGAGCTCTGGTTGATAGTCATTTTTGCTGTATCCAAGTTAATGGCAAATTATTTATTTCTTTTTTAGTGTACATGGAGGCTTAATATGTTGTTGACTACTTGGTAAATGCCTGCAATTAGCCGTAGTAAAATTAGACAAAAAGATTAGCAGCTGAGTTAAACTCGAAACTTTTCACTGTTTACTCCCTTAGAAATATGCTTTCAAATTTAAAGTCAACTGGAAAATCCATAGAAAAGAATCAACAGGCTGGAAATGTATGGGCGGATGTTCATTGGCTATTTACCAAGTTGCAACGGGATCCTGCTGAAGGAGAGTTGAGAAACCATTAGTTAACAACTATTGGTTATTAAAAAAACCTTAATGCTCTATTAAATATTAATAATCACTTTTAACAAATAAAAAAATTAGTTAATTCATGGAGGATGTTTTACAAAAGAAGGGTTGGAAAGAGAAGAAAACATGCATTCACAGAGACAATAGAATTAATAATCCATTTTATTGGATTCTACTGCGAAACCAGGAACTAGAATCTGGGAATGGTTTTGGATGCGCCTCTTGTGTGGTAAAGCCTAAAGGAAACGACGTGAATTTATTATTAAAATACCTTGACTATCTTCTTAGTATAAATACCTTTTTCGCAGAACCCTTTTTCCCACTAAGAGCTTACTCAAAACTGAAACCCAAAGATTTGTTCTTTTCTTGTTTTTGGATTGTGAAATATAGAAATTCATGAAGTAAAATATGGCAAGCACAAGCACTGTGGGTCAGGTGATCCGTTGCAAAGGTGCATATTTATATAAAAGAAACGTGAAGTTCTGATTTTCTGATCTATCCTCGTTGTTTTTTCTGTAATGGGTTCAGTTTTTTTTTTTTCACTTTATTATGATCGGTTGTCTTTTCTAAAAGATTGGAAGGCAATGCTGGTTTTATAATGGGTTCTTCTTCATTTTGCAGCTGTTGTAGCTTGAGAGGCAGGGAAACCACTGGTAATTGAAGAAGTGGAGGTGGTACCTCCACAGGCAAATGAAGTTGGTGTAAATTTACATTAGAAATGCTTTTGAGTATATTTAATGTAATGTTATAATGTTTTGTTATAACTGTGTTTTGTTTCATTACCCGTCCAAGCGAAAACCTTTCCTTGTCGTTCAGAGTTTCGAACGACATGGAAAACTTACCGTCCTACGGAAGAAAAATGTTCTATTCTCGTCTGTTGTCCTGTGGGTTTATTGGGCCAGCCCATATAGGAAGATTAAACACATAATTGATTCCAGAATTTCAACGTTTAAAAATTTTAGGGCTAATGTTTAAAAATTTTCTGAACCTTTTCAAAAAAAAAAAAATTACAATTATACTTAAATCTTCTAAAATATAATATTTTAAGGCTCTGTTTAATATAAATAAACTTGAAATATGCAATTCATTTACAAATGAATTTCAGATATAATTCATTTGTTTTTTTATGCTTGAAATAATTTTAAAAATTAAAAATTCATCTGCTTTTATTTTTAATATACCCTTGAGATAATAATTTTAAAAACTCCATCTTTTTTATTCCAATGTGGTTTATTTATATTCAAACCTATAAAATTAAATTCATAAAATTGAATTTTTTTTTTTCACATCGAACACACAGATTTTTTTATTTTTAACAGGAGAAGTTCAAAACTGAATTCATTTTCCGTTGCATTGTGCATGATTACTGTACATTAAACGGCAGCTAAGCTATAGCAGACAAAAGAAAATTCTGTGTGCAAATAATTGGACGAATTAGAGAAGCTGATTTCTTATAATGCAAAAATTAAAGGTTTACATTATTTCTATTTTTTTATATAAAAATAATAAAATTAAAAGAAAATGTCATCTCAGAAATAAAAATTAAGAAGAAAAAAAAAAAGGAAAAGAAGAGGTGAGGTACGAATAAAAGAGAATCACAGATTGTATTGCCGTTTGTGACAGTTCCAAAACAAGAGCTTAATTTCAAGAACATGTTTCTCACGGACAAATACGTCACAGTTAAAGCACGTGGAAAAATCACTAGCCGCCAGTGAGTGTCCCAAATCCTTATTTCAGGATATTTTCGACTTTTTAACTTTTGTATCATCCAGAAAGATACAATTACACCCAACTCGACCCCACGGCGATAAGATTTATATACTAAACCAAAAAAAAACTTATATTTATTGGAAAAAAAGAAAATAAAACAGTGATAATATTTCAAAATTGGAACAACTCGCACATAAATTTTTTCTAAAAATAAAATATAATTAGATTTTTAAATTATATTTAAATTAATAGCTAAATTTCATATATATTCAGAAAATCAGTGTATTTTTTTTTATTATTTTTTGTTTATGACCAATAGTGATTGTAACGAACAATCAAACCCACCCAACCTCCTAATGTTTTAAATAATTAATGTCATGCCACCATTCATTAAATAAAATAGTAAACTATATATCTCAATTGACAAGAGGGTCATATGTCCATTTTATAATTAATTAACCACCAACAAAGAAAATTAATGTGCAATCAATATGATATATACCTCTAGCTAGAAAAATAAAAGTGATAAAAAAAAATTTTTTTATAAATGATTATTGTTAGAAAAATATGTTATAAATGATATTTTTTTTTATTTATTGTATAAAAATATTACATTTTCTCATTAAACTAAAATGTTTCTCGTTTTATTAATTTAAATTATTTGCCTAAATTACTAAGATGATGTAGGCATAAGAATTCTTTGTACGCCATTAGTAATATAAACAATTAATTAGTTGGCTCTAACTCATTATTTATTCTTTTATTTGTAGTGATGCAATTGGTCTATGTGAGCCTTAAAATAAAGGATATTGGAAAATATATAAAAGATTTCAAAGATTTATTCTTTTGTCTTATAATCATTTTATTTATAATTACTTAAAAATAATAAATAACTACTAAATACTATTATAAAAAATTTAATTAATATATTTTATTTATATAAATATTAAAATAAATAAACCAATTAATTAGTTGGCTTCTAACTCATTTTTACTTCTTTGTATTTGTAGTTTGATTTTGGGCAATTGGTCTATTGTGAGCCTTAAAAATAAAGGATATTGGAAAATATATAAAAGATTTTCAAAGATTTATTCTTTTGTCTTATAATCATTTTTATTTATAAATTTACTTAAAAAAATAATTTTAATAAAACTACTAAAAAAATACTATTATAAAAAAATTTTTAATTAAAGTATATTTTTATTTTATTTTATTAAAACTATTAAAAAGGGAAAATAATTATAAATTTACTATAAATATTAAAAGAAAATAATATATTTACTTTTAAAAAATAAAAAATATATATTATAATACACAATAATTTATAAAAGTAATTATAGCTTTAACATTCATTTTACATTTTAACACTAATCACTGTTAAAATTTTCCTAAACAATCACACTTATCAATTAACGGCTATCAACCATCTGACCTCTAGCTATAAACAACCACTATTAACTATTGGTTAACACAATAATTAATCCATAACACACTGGAAAAGGTCAAGTTGTTCATAAAATAAGTATTCTTTTAATTAAGGTAACAACTAACAATTAATTAAGTAATTAACAAATAACCTAAATATAATTAATAATTAAGATGGAAATCCAAAAATTCTCACATGAAAGCAGCCTAATCAAATACCTAACGCAGCTCGTGCTAAATTATATATACATAAAAATAATGTATATAGTTTGGTGGCATTAGTTGGGTTTTGAATATTTATCAATAATTAATTAGCTTAATTTTGCTGATTTAGACTTGTTTATGCCATGAGATATTAACACTACATTAATTAATAATACAATATAATTGAGAGAGAGAAGAGAATTCATACGTGGCAATAATTTAGTACCTAATCTTGTTTGATGACATGACAGATTAATTAATGTGATAAAAAGAAATTGGGTAGAAAGGAAGCAATTTTAATACATATATGGCACAGAAATAATTTTTTTACGATATTTTATAAAAAATTAATTCATATGTTAAAACTATTAAAAGAATTAATTTTTGCGAAGCAATAAGTAATATAAATGCATGGCATGCATCACAAAAAAACCAAAAAAAAAACTGTTGCGGGACCCAAGCCAGCTTTCAATGTGAAATTCATGGCTTAAAATAACAAATTGTTGTCCCACTATTAAATCCCCAACAGGGCTGCAAAATTACCAACTTGGGTTTTCCTCATTCTTTTTATTTTTCAAAAATTGATAGCAAATATTTATGCATATGAGAAATATTTTTGGAAAAATACCCTGAATTATTGGAGCAAGTATCTATAATAAGTCAATGGTGAAGCCAAGAAACAATAGACAGCACTAGATAAAGCCAGAATATATATATATATGTATTATTAAAAACCAACATGAGTAACGACATTATATACTCATTAATGTCAAAATGACCAAAACTGTTGCATTCCATATAGTATAATTTTAAACCCTTTTTTTGCTTTGACCCCATTTCTAAATATTCTTGTTTCTTTCTTTTTTATTTTTTAAAGTGCAATTTGACCCAATTCTTTAGACATTTGAAATAATTTTTTTAATTATACAAATACTTTTTAAAATATTGAAATTTTTTACTGTTATTTTTCCTTTATTATGATGCAACACTCAATCACTAAGTTACAAATTCCCTCTCCTCTTCTTAGTTTAGTCTGACCCCAGTTCTTTATATATGATGTTACTATGCCTTGAACTGAAGTACCCTAACAATTAAGATCTAGCTGTCCCTAGTTTCAAGCTCTGCCTCCCGTATTTTTCTTTGTCCAATCACTACCCGTACTCCTCCGGCACCATGGAAGCATCACTGATTTATTAGATATGGAGTGTGAGGCTCAACCAACCGCATCTTCTTCTTCTTCTTCTTCTTCAACCTCTTCTTTCCCTTCTGATCCGATGAATAACTCCAACAAAATGAATTCCCCAAAGAGCTCTAAGAGAGATCAAGAAGTAGTAAACAAAAGCAACAATGAAAGAAACAACAAGAAAGCGAAGGCAGAAAATGCAAAAATTTATCCAAATTATCGAGGAGTAAGAATGCGTCAATGGGGGAAATGGGTATCCGAAATCCGAGAACCAAGAAAGAAATCAAGAATTTGGTTAGGAACTTACCCAACAGCAGAAATGGCAGCTCGAGCTCACGATGTAGCAGCTTCAACAATAAAAGGCCATTCAGCTCATCTAAATTTCCCAGAGTTAGCTCACAAGCTTCCTCGTCCTGCAAGTTCTTCTCCTAAAGATATTCAAGCCGCAGCTGCTCTAGCAGCTGCCTTGAACTACCAGAACGATAATGAAGTAGCTGATCTAATCATATCAAGTCAATTAGGAGAACCTGAACCTCAATGGCCAGACATCACTGAGGCGTCTCATGACACCCAAGAATCAGAAGATGACACTTTTATCGACTTGCCGGATCTTTTACAGGACATAAGCCATCAATTTAACGAATTCTGTTATTTATCTTCTTGGCAACAGCAATTGGGTGTGGCTGAGAATTTGGATACCGGATTATGGTATCATCAAGAGTCCTTCTTCTAATTTTTGGGAGTACAGTAGCTACTGTTCTTGAAATAGTTTAATATATAATTATTTAATTGCTATAATTAAGCTTTATTATTAATACATATATGGTTGCAATACTTAACTAATTAATTGGTAATTATTTCAGTCGCTCAAGCACTCTCCGCAAGTATATATTTTTGCTCCTTTTTGTTTTCCTGCAATTTTGGGTGTTTATATATTAATTATGTGATTTCTTGTTCCCAATAAATACTGATAATAGATTTTCTTTTTGAAGCTTTGGACTCTTAATATTTTACCCACCACCTACAATTATCATAAAATTTTGAGTTAGCATCAGCACTTTACTCAATAATTTATTATTAATTTCTCGTTAATCGTTTTTTATTTTAATTAAAACAATGATAATAATATATATCCAATGTGGACAAAAAAAAAAGGCGGATATAATTGTATATATCATGTCTCACTTGTATTTTTGATTATATATATATATAATCATGTGGTTCATGTCCACTTGTAAAAGAAATATATGTAAACTATATTTTTTTTGATAATAAGAGAAGTTAATTGTTACACTATTAGTATAAATGTTGATTGAATTTAAATATAAATAATAGTTACTAAATATCGTGCTTACTTAATTTTGATAAATAAATAAAAAGTAACAAAATTATTATTTAAATAAATTCAAAAAATTTAAGTTTTATTTCTTTAGTTAAAAATCGAAATATTAAACCGGTTATTCAGATTTTACCAGCCGATTGACCAGTGTTAATAGACTAATTACGGTTTGAAATATATATATATAATCGATATTTGAGTAATTGTACTTATACCAACGGTTGGACTGACAGACCACTAGCACCCCAACATATAGTTGTAAGCTCCTTACAACACACGTACTTGGGCTTCACAACTGCATCACTAAATAAAGAACATATATTGAATTAAAAATGAGTAAAGTAATCAACACGTGGAGCGAAATATCGTGCTACTTTAATTTGATAAATAAAATTAAAAAAGTACAAAAATATTATTTAAATAAATTCAAAAAAATTTAAGTTTATTTCTTTAAGGCTGTAACCGAGAATTCGCGAAAATATAAACCCGGTTATTCAGATTTTATCCAGCCGATTGACCAGTGTTAATCCATAGATACTACATCTACGGCTCTTGAAAAAATAAGAATACTCCGGGTATATACAATGATAGTCTCACATTATCATAGATTCACAATCATTTCAGGATCCTAATATAATCACCCAGATCCGAAACGGTTGGACCGCAGATCCTCGAACCAGCAAACCCGTAGCACACCCCATCGAGTACACTATAGTGTTTACATGCCTCACCGTTATCCATCAACACACGTAACTGGGGCTCAAACGCACCAATCAACTACAAACTAACACAAACAAGAAGCAGCACTATAATACAAGTAATATACATCATATTATAAGCACAAGTAATAATACAAACAAATTTTTAATATTAATCAAGAATATTAATAGTGGTAATAATTATCATATAAATGGTCAAATTCTAACAAAATAATGCTCACTCAATTTAAAACCCATTTTGGATTCAGCAAACTTCGATAAATGGTTGGTATAAAGCAATGAATCGAACACACTTTACAATTCAGGGCGTAAGGGAAAGCGGAATAAAGACTATGATACATTTATACAGAAGCTAATATAACACTAAAACGTCAACCACTGACACTCACTACAGAATGGTTAGTTGCTTTTCAATGCTTTATATAAAAAATGACAAGAGTATATATTTATGACCGAATATCAATCACATTATCATTGTAGCCTTTTTAGCCACTAAGTTTTCTTGGTCGCCATTTATTTCCGACCTGGATGAATTATATTGTGAGGTTTTATAAGAACTCTTCTCTAAAAACTTGAGATAAACTATATGGGTTTTATATAAAGGTCTAAAATATAGCAAAATATTATTTTAATTCCACAAATAAACTAGAATTGACATTTCATTCAAATTCCAAGCACAATAAAACAACAAACAAAACCTATACAACATAATGTATACATTATCGGCGCTATTCTTAGTAACTTGATACTTAACGTTGGTTAGGCTTGAGACTCACGAGCGGTGGAACATGGAAACCTAATCAAGCTGTTTGTTTTTGTTATGATATCTTAAGTTATTCCACTGTCTATATACGAATCATAATAACTATTGATATAATACTGGCATTCTGTCCAGCAATAATTTTTCTACGTAGATAGTGAACACTAGCCCCCGCTGAATTGTGACCATGAAGGCATCCTAATGTTGAATTTTTTTTTTTTTTTTTTTAATCAAAGAGGAGTAATCTCTTTAAAATAAGGTATCTATTGTCTTCCAATTATAACCTTCAAAATAAATCGCATGATATAAATTTCTCTAATTATTCGGTTATTCTGAGGAAATATATTATAAGTACGTATTTATAAATTACAATTCCAACCAATTATCTTCTTGTTCTTAAGTTATCATATTTTCAAGTATCAATAACTTAAATTTAACTTGAATATACCATAAAATAATAGTCTATCAGTAATCATCCTAAGTACAAACTCTTAAGAAATAACTAATTTAATTCATTCATTTAAGTGTTTTAAATAAAAATTTTTTAATGCGACCAGACTAATTAATTATTGTCCTTCTATGGAAACTGGACTATCCAAATTTTTTTTTGCACACAGCTTTTTGGGGCTTTAACACACTTTAACATTTGAGTTAGTTTATAATTTAATACACACAAAGTATACACCACAACACTATTTTTTTAATAGCTTTTGGTAAGTCATACGCGTTTGAATAGTTTTAGAAAGTTAAGTAGGATTTATAAAAAGTCTAAACCACGCTCACATTAGTAACCCAGTAGCCCGGTGTATCACAAATTCATTTAATCCGAACAAAAGAGTCCTACTCCAACATCTACCACCATTAACGCTGACTGTCCGCCAATAAAGTGCTCCACTTACATATTATTCGGGTTATCTCATCTTAATCGTCAAGCAGAAATCTTACACCATTATTAAGTTAATTGTTCTATATTTTGAGTACTAATTGACTTATGTAACTAAAAAAGTTTCACCTAATTTTTTATTAAGCTAAGGAAATAAGCGTATTTATTATATTTTTTGTTTTATGTTGTAATACCCAACTTTTTGCCTATATAATATTTTTGCTTATTACGAAATTAAATATACGTCTACAAATAACTAAACGTACAATTTTAGGTCTATTGTTTATAATATATTATTTAAATCTTTATCATAATAAAAAAATGATACTCTTAATAATACACGTTTCATTAATTTAATTAATTTCAATGATATTAACCATTACAATAACACATTTTTAAAAAAACTAAATTTTCCAAACGCTATAAGCGGATTAAGTCTTTAAAGAAGTGTACCTGATTTAAATATTCAAATTTCATACCTTCCGGTTCCGCACGAACCACAGAATAAAAACTAAACATCTACGATTTTGAAGCGAGAAGGACACAGTCTTGTTCCCTAAATGAAAACGAGTCCTATACTAGGCCTATTGGCACAGAGAGTGAGCTACCCGCTAAATTCTGAGGACAGGGGAGACTATGCGACGCCCTAGCCAGACCCACAAACTAAAAAACATAAGTAACTTCTTTTTATGGTTTATGTGCAACGGTATGGCGAGGTAAAATCATAAACCTTCACCAAAATTAGGAGCAAACACAATACAATCATTTTATTCGTTTGTTCGAACGAAGAGGATTCAGCGTATTATTAGGATGACATATGTCGTGTTCCAAATCAAGGTGGGTGTGAACCAGTTCCGCCGAAGTTAAAGTATGAGGCTGGCGGAAAAGGTGTCGATGAAGGGGTACCAACATCAATAAAATTTGGGAGTTTTATCACCGGATCTTGCGCGAGGACTATAGTAAAAATTATATATACTTCCAATTACCTTGGATCCAAATTGATAATGGTTGTTAAATCAAACTTTCAATTCAGGGTAGACGGATAAAATTAACATTACAGAAGATATAAAACGTCAACCACGTGTAATATGATGGTTGTTTTCACTTATATAAAAATGAGAGATTTCGAATATCATCACATTTATCATTGTTCTATCATGATTTCTTTCGATATCCAATGAATGGGAGATTCACTTGATTTGTTTTTAAGGTTACACCAATCAGATGCATTCATATTCAACACATAAAACAACAACAAAACCTATACATACATAATGTATACAATATAATCGGTTCTAAACTGAACACGTTGGATTGATCAACGGACTGAAATTCCTAAGTGTTTCTTTGTTTGATCTTAAGTTATCACTTATAGACAACTTATGTATCATATGCATGCAGAATTCGAAGAGTGACCCCCCTGTGATTGTGACATGAGGCATCCTATGTTGAATTTTTTTTTTTTTTTTAATCAAGAGGTGTAATCTCTTTCAAATGGTTTTTGTCTTCAAAATAAATGCATTTTCAGTTATCGAATTTACAGGTCGTTTATATCATTCCAACCAATATCTTGTTAGTTATGTTCAACACTAAATATGTATAATAATAAGCAAAATTAGTACTAATTTTTTAATATTAATTATGTTCGGCAACAGCTTTTTGCTTAACTTTTAACATTTGATTAGTTTAAACATTAAACACTATTTTTTATAGCTTTTGGTAATATAGCGTTTGAATTAGTTTTTAGAAGTTAAGTAGGATTTTATAAAAAGTTAACTCATGTAACGTTTAGCCTTTATCATTTTATGAAAAGCTACTCAAACATCTACCAATTAAACGCTACTAAGGGTCTATTCGGTAAGATTAAATGTTTTGGTAGCTATTAGTTATTTTAATAGCGTTTAATTGTTAGTTTTTTGAATAATTTTTCATGAAACGCTAAAAACTAAACGTTACATGGGTTAACTTTTTATAAAATGCTACCTTAACCTCTAAAAACTAATTCAAACGCTATATTACCGAACACAATAAAAACTAACATCTAGCGTTTTGACGAACACAGCTCAAAACAGCTAATAGCTATTAAAATAGCTAATTTTACGGAATAGACTATACGACAAACTAAACATAGTAAATCTTTTTATGTTTATGTAATCAAAGCAGACAATGTTAGGAGACATAATGGGTCGCATATAAAGGTAAGTAAAGGGCAACATAAATGGAATAGCTGGAGAAGAAAATGGCAAGTGAAAGTGTCCTTGTCTTCTTTTTTATGTTGAATATTAATTGTTTATTAATAAAATGATTAAGACACTTGTATGCTTTTTATGCACACATCTTTTTTTTTCCCTTTACAAAGAGAAGTGAGATTTTTTTTTTTTTTTTATAAAGGATATTAACAACTCATCAGGAAATCAATGCATTTGGGCTTAAATCACTTCATCATGAGTAAGAATAAACTAATATTATTATATAAGACAAGTTTGGTCAATTCTCTATTATCATTATATGTCCATAAGTATATAATTCTCATCCTCTATCAATAACTAGTTGTCAATTTGATATAAAGGAAAAGAATTCAAAATTGACATCTTCCATTTCTATTTTTGATTTTGAATTTATTAAAAAAAAAAAGAACTTATTACTTTCTATTTATACTATTATAGGTGAGATATATCTAATTATTAATTAAAACAACTAGCTTAGCAACTTTAGTTTTCTTACTACTAATCCATAGTTTTGTCTATTTAAGATTAAAACTTGAAAGAGAAAGAACTCGACATTAATTAAGGATTAGTTGGGAAAAACTGGAATCATTAGGGTTGACCTTATATCACTAGATTAGATGCATGGCATGTGGGGTGATTGTATCATCAATATTAAAAATATATGTAGAATATTTATTAATTAACTAATTAAGGAGATATTTAGTTCAAAATAATATGCTAGTACACTTTCAAGAAATTTATTTTCCAAAAAATATTGATAGATTTATAAAAAAATCCATCCATGGCGCCTATGTAGAAATCTGTAAGACATGGACGAAAAAGAGAGAGAAAATAGGGGCTTTAAACCTGCAACCACTCCGATACTTAAATCAGTAGGAGAACAATAAATAGTTGTTATTGAATGAAATATTATGTTGCTTATTGTATAGATATTGAGTAGATATTGCGTAGCGTAACTGAGTAGGGAGTTTAATCCCCTTTATATAAAGGTAGAAAGACCTCAATTAGAATTGTAGCTGAAATTCTTATTGGATACTTATTCGTGAAGGAAAAATAATAAGATTTCATAATCCTATTATGATTCTATCTGAATAATAATAATTGATCATAAAATATAATTATATCTTATATACAAATTACAGTTAAATCCCTAATAAATATTTATATTATATCATATATAACTTGATTAATTTCTTTATTTTAATTTATACATAATCATTTATTTTTCTAATATCCATTGATAAATTAATAACAAGATGTGCTTATTCATTAAAAAAGAAAAATCTAAATGATTATTCATTAAAATAAAAGCGTAATCATGTAATTGATCAGAATAAAAAACGCAACAATATAATAGATTTTCCTCAAACATTTCCAGGGTAAATTTTATGTACATATATGGCATGCAAAAATTTAATTATTATTTATATTTTTCAAAACTTCAATATTTATATATATATAAACAATTAATGAAGAGAATGGCCTATGTGAATAAGATTATAATGGAATGTTCATTGCAAGTTAGTAGAAGACATTCTTGGCGGGGTAAGATTTCAAAAGCAACAAAAAAAAATTTGTAGAGGAACATTATAGATTATATATATTGTATTTAATTTATGAAATTGAATCTATTAAAAAAAAAAAATCTATGTTAATAATCTCACATTGATTATATATCAAATCCACGAAAAGTACTAATCTTTTAATATTGGTTAGCCAAACTCGATTAAGCTCATATTATGCATTTTCACATTATAACCTCTTATCAAATTTATCGATAAAAAACAAAAATGTAAAAAAGAGAATATAAAATGTCCCACACCAAGAAGGACAAGGCTTGGAGGACAAGTTATATGATATGACATGAGAGTATGGTAGAATGAAGCATGCTCTTAAAGCCTAAACAAAGATGTCTCTTTTTTAAACAATGGTCCAAACACAAAGATAGTAAGTACTATACATCCACACCATACTTAGAAATCCTGATGATTGTTTAGTGTTTTCAAAGGAAAATAATACGCATGCTCATTGCCGACATCAAATTCATACAATTGGCTAAATACATATTAACGCTTCAATTTTAATTATTTTACGTTTTATTTTCATTTATTAAATATTTTAATTTATAAAATTAGATCAATTAAATATTTATTATATAATTGAAAAGTATAAAAATTATTGTTTTAAAAGTTATATTAACCAATATTTTTAATTTATAAAATTTAGATCACATTAAATATTTATTATATAATTGAAAAGTATAAAATTATTGTTTTAAAAAAGTTATAGTTAACCATTTGTCAAATTAAAATTTTCTTTTTGAGAGTAAAATGAAAAATATTTTTTTATATGTAAAGGAAGGGTTAATAATAACCAAAAAGAAAAAAAAAAAAAAAAAAAAAAAAAAAAAAAAAACAAAAAAAAATTAAAAAAAAAAAAAAAAAAAAACAAAAAGAAAAAAAAAAAGAAAAAAAAAAAAAATTAAAAGGGATTATGTATAAATTTTCTTTTCTTTTGTTTGTTAATGAGATCTGCCACTGCCTCTAAAATATATTAGATCAATTAAATATTTATTATATAATTGAAAAGTATAAAAATTATTGTTTTAAAAGTTATATTAACCATTTGTCAAATTAAAATTTTCTTTTTGAGAGTAAAATGAAAATATTTTTATATGTAAAGGAAGGTTAATAATAAAAAATAAAGGATATATATAAATTTCTTTTCTTTTGTTTTTGTTAATAGATCTGCCACTGCCTCTAAATATATATATATATAAAAAAAAAGAAGACAAAAAATAAAAGAAATAAAAGATATTTGTATCCCATAATTTTCCTTATTAATTTATTTAGAAATACTAAGGATAATATGGTATATACAGATGTATAGTAGTTGCCACATCTCTTTCTTGGCAAAGTATAATTTCACATCAAAAATTTATTAATTGTTTATTTATTCTAAAAATAGGAATTGGAGATTGTCCATAGCACTACTAAAATACTAGAATTGGACCATCAAGATAAATTGTTGGACCACTAAAGCACATGATAAATTAAGTATTTGGTTAAGATGTATGCTGCTCTCTCTTTGTGGGTCACCATTTTACTGATATTTATGTATTTACAGATATATATTATTTAATTTTCTTTTTTTATTTGAAAGTAGAAAATTTTTAAAAGGGAAAAATATGAGTATTTAACACGTATAAATTATGTTATAAGAGGATTATGAAATAAATAAAAGGGACGACTCGGTATATAAGAAATATTTTACATATGTGAATTCTAAAAATTACTGATATAAGCAGTCTTCTCCCCATATTTTTATAGAAAGATTGTTTCCAAATTGTTCGATTCAAAATTTCAACAAAACGGTTAGCTAGATAAATACAAAAGTAATCTAGCTCAAGAAATTGATCCCTTTTGACTCTAACAGTAACAGATACCTCAATAAGCAGTTGGATTCAAAATAGCAACCTTTTGATTCAAGTATTAAAGCATTTGCATGAACTATAAATCATGTCCTTTTGGGCTACGGAGTTGTCTTAGTTTAAAATTCGAGACCTTCTATTCCTCCACGTCATTAAAAAATGTAAGAAAACCTATCTGCTAACATCTGATTAGCAAAAAAAACATAGAAGCATATTTTAAAAGCTTGGATTTTGCAAAGAAGACATGGATTGTGTAAGTGAAAGAGATGAACAGGATTCAGGAACTACATTGTTTCCAACTTCAAATACTAGGAAGGAGATATATATTTAAAATTTATTTCATATAAACTATTAGAGGAACCAGTACTTTTTTCTGCAAGTGCAATTACAATTTTTTTCAGGAGACCTGTTGTTATAAACAAAATAATCCTATAAGTTGGGCTATCGTTAGAGTAAATGGGCTCATTGAAATTCTGGTTCCATCTTTGGACCATGGACTTTGGCCCAATTAGTGCAAATTAAAACAAACAATAAGGGTATTTTTTTCACTGAAGGAAATTCAGAAAAAAAAAAAAAAAAGCTTGAACCTGGTCCAAAAAATATATTTTTTTTAAAGGAAAATCTCAATTTTTTTAGTATATAATTGAGAAATGAGAAACATTTTATGACAACATTTGAACCCATAATCTTCATTCTAATTGCTTAAAGCTTAATTGAGAATATATATATATATATATAATATTGTTTGACTATATTTTTTAATTTCTTAAACTCTGAAAATTAATTACATAATCATATAATAATATTTGGATTATGGAACTTTATTATGTCATTTATTTCTAGGTATAATCGGACATAGCAAAAGCCAAATATCTTCTTCTCCTCCTCTAGAGACTTCCCGCCCACTGTTATCGGAAACCTTGCCGTATCAAATTAGTAATTTTTTTTTATTAATCATTTAAAAGGCGTTTAAAACTAGGCCCCACCGTCACCATCGCATAGGCTCCAAATGTATCGCCACGTAATCCCCTATTCTCTTCCTTAAAAACCCGCCATTTGCCCCTCTCATTCAAAACTTTTAAAACTAAACCCCTCCTTCTCTTTCCCCATTTTCTATATGCAACAAAACCCTAGAACTATACAATCTTCAAATCCTCTCCCCTGCTATCATCTTACCATGCATCCTCACCCCTACACCGTCGATTCTCTCTCTAAATCACAAGACCTCGCCTCCGCAATCCTCTCTTCCTCTACTCCTGCCCAGATCTCCTCTGTCTGCGCCTCCATCGAGTCTTTTTTACACTCTCACACTCCTGATCAGTCTCGCCACTTCTTCTCCCTCACCTTTCCGACTCTAATTTGCAAGCTCTACGGCTTCGGTGATGCCTCATCTCCCCCAAATGGACCGCACTTCGCTTCATCCAATGTTGGCTGGATCGATATTATTCTCCAATCGGATGACGCCGATCTTGCTTCTAAAGTCTTCAACCTCCTCTCACCAAATGGTATGGTTTTTCAGTCAATTTTCGCCGTTGATCGTCAGTCCCTTGTCAAATACGTGTTTCCAATCGAGCGGTTGCCTGAGTGGGCCCGGTTCATGCTATCAAGCGAGAGAGATTGTCAGGTCTTGAACAATCTTTGCCCTCTCTTTAGAGATAAAGTCAAGGAGGATTCAATTAAAGGGTCTTTGTATTATCAAGTACAATTAAACGTTTTTGAGTATTTCATGTTTTGGTTTGCTTATTATCCTATCTGCAAAGGGAATGGCGAAAATTTAAACAATACACCTGTGAGAAGAACTAGAAAGTTAAAATTGGAGAATTGGGCCTCGTCCTTTCCTGGGTTTTCGCATTCTAAGCGAGGAAATGAACAGAAATTGGAGTCCAATCTCTATGTGCGGCTTTTGTATGCATATCTTCGAGCCTTTGTGCCTGTACGTGATTTGGATTCACATCAGCCGTACCGTAGCTCGCTTTTGCATTATAGGCATGGAAATGATGGGTCAATTTTGCTGAGAGCGGAGTTTTTTGTTGATACATTGGTGCATTATTGGTTGGTTGATAATGATTTCTCGCCTTTGCCTGTTAGTGTTTGCAAGTCATTTGGATTATCCTTTCCGCTCAGGTCAGTATTAGGTGAGACTCCACCAACACCTAATTTAGGTGAAGTGGTCAAGTTGTTAGTTAAGTACTTGAACTTGAGTGCAAATGTGGTCAAAGTGGGTTCTGATGGTGTGGACAGCCTGAAATGGAGTAGAGTTTCTTTGGGTTCATTTGATGCGAAATCAAGTGAATTTGCTGTATCTGTAAATGATTCTATGTGTGCAGGCGGCTCGTGGAATTCATGGATTCAAAGACCAGTTTATAGATTTGTTTTGAGGACATTTCTATTTTGTCCAGTTGGAACTTCAATAAAGAATGCTTCGCAGGTATTCTCAGTTTGGGTTAGTTATATGGAGCCTTGGAAGATTGGATTAGATGATTTTGTGGAGTTGGATGTCATTGTAGATGGATTGGGGAAAGGTGAAAATGAGAGAAGTACAGAGGAGGGGTATTCATCTCTGTGGCAGGATTATGTGTTGTCTAATTACTTGTACTACAATTCCTTGATTATGCACTTCATTGGGTTCGCACACAAGTTTCTTCACACCGATCCAGAACAGATAGTTCAGATGGTATTGCAGGTTTGTGACTGAATTCTAATCCTATCCTTGTGTTTATGTCATTTATATTTGCTTTCTTTTTGGACAATACTATACAAATTGTGGTTAATAATGATTACTCTTCCATTGTATTTTGTTCCATTTTGTGAACCTAATCGATACTTTGAACTGTCAACTTCAAGCAATGAATGCATGCTTTTGATTCTGATTCAGTAAATAATAGTTTGCTCGTTGGCTTGAGGAAGCAATAATAATGCCCATGTCCTTGGGCAGTATTCTCTTCAATAATACTGTATGTTGAGTAAACTACACATGTTATGCGATCATCTCTTTGTGGATAAAGGATTAAAGGTAACTCAATTATAAGAAGGTCTGGTTTAGTTCCTTGAATGAATTGATGGATTGCAAAAGCTATTGTTTGAGAACATTGAATCCCTGTTGTGATTTTGTGAAATGTGGATGGGGATACTGCACATGCATTGGGATTTTGTCAGCTGCATACAAAATCTTGGGCAACTCATTAAGAAAAGGAAGAAATACAAGGTATTTGCTGATTTTTCATGATTTTTGTTGTCCTAGAGAATACTAGGATGTTCAAGCAAAACAATTTTCTGATCATACATTTACTGGCTGTGAAAAATCAACTCCAGCTACAGGAAACATAGTATCTGAAAATAGGCGTGTTCCAATTAATAAAAATTCTACTTTATATAGACTATCTGAAAATAAGAATTGTTTTAATGCCATTATCATAAATTTCTATTCTATGTTCAATACTTGGACTATAGTTAATTTTTTAAATGTAAATGTTTGAAATTTGCATGTTTTAAGCTTTATTACAAATTCATGTTGGCAATCATGAATTTGTAATAAATTTAGTTTAAATTTTTAATTTTATTCATTCTGTAATTCGTTTTTTACAGGTTATGAGAATACTGACATCATTCAAAGAGTTGACTGATCTGATAAAGAACATGGATGCTGTTTTTCATTCCAAACAAGCTGGATCAGGCAAATCAATGCTTAACAGCTTGTATAGATATGTTCCTTTGATTCGTGAACAGTTGCAGGTAGATCTCTCTCTCTCTCTCTCGCTCTCTCTCTCTCTCTGTATGTGTGTGTCTGCATGCCTGTTTGAGTGGGCACTTCAACTGCCACTGCTGCTGTTTCACTTTGTTTTTTTCATTTATTTATTGGTAAACAAATGAAGATCTGGTCAAGCTTTAGAAGCCATTGCTTGTCTATTTGGAATTCATTTATAAATAGAAGTTCTGTTGTTCTGAACCACATGATTAGCGTGATCTGTTTTGGATCTTCACGGTTTAATGGCTTCTAAAATCAATCTTGCTGGTGTGATTTTCTCACTTTCAAACTCAATTGATTTGTTTTTTAAATTTATCTATTTGTCTTTCTAGGATTGGGAGGATGGTTTATCTGAGAGTGATGCTGATGGATCTTTCTTGCATGAGAATTGGAACAAAGATTTAAGACTCTATAGTGATGGGGAGGATGGTGGACAACAGCTCCTTCAGGTTTATTCCTGTTATTCGTAATTTAATTTATGTTGGCTACATTGGTCACACCTTAATTTTGATATGATCTCATTCAATGTTAATGTTTTTGTTTTTGCAGTTGTTTATATTACGCGCTGAAGCTGAGTTACAAGCTAATTCTGGTGATAACATTGGACACAATCTTCAGCTTATAGATTCATTGAAGGCACATGTAAGCTGCTTATTTGGAGGTTATACTGTAAAACCAATTTCATTTACACCAGAAACAAAACAGGGTGAACAATTGCGAGACGAAATATTCAAGCCTAGAAGAGTTGGCAATCAGGCATTGACTGATGTCAAATACAAGGGTGACTGGATGAAACGCCCCATTTCTGATGATGAGGTAGGATGGCTTGCAAAATTGCTTGTTTATTTTTCAAGTTGGCTGAATGAAAATCTGGGCTTGAATCGGTCAGAGAGCAGTGATTTAAGCCGTGAATGGTCATATGTGGAGGTGTCAAGTGAAGTTGAAAGTGTGTGTGGACCTGCAGAGACTACAAAGATGGTGTTGTGTGGTATTGCTTGTTGGTTTCTGGAACTGGGTGCCACAGTAGTGAGATTAATGAGAAAGCATGGTCTGAGAGTGAACCTAAGGATGCTAGCGTCGAAGAAGATTGTGATGGTGTTGCTGTTGTCTATTATATTCAGTTTATTGAAGAAAGCTTTTGGACTGTTCCAGAGAGTGTAGATAAGAGTGAAGTACAGGAAAAAGATGAAAATTATAGATTGGATTTTTTGGTTAAAATAACAGAAAAATGGTAGAGAAGAAGAGAAGGAAAAGAATGTTTTTCTTGCAGGTTTTGCTGCTATCTTTCTTTTTGTTTTCATCTTATTGTATATAAGAATTAAAAGTTTTATAAGGTTTCCGGAAGTGCTTTATTTCTGTTCTTAAATTTGTAATTACTCTGGTTTTGTTGGGTCTAAAATTTCAATACTCGGGATAATGAAATTTAGAATACAGGAGTATAAGAGTCATTTAAGAGTTTGATATTTTATGTATTTATAAATATTTTGATTTGGTGAGTTGTACATTAAATTAAATTGATGAAAATTATTATAATCGAGAATTTCATTAATTTTGATAGAAATATATTAGTTGATGGAGATGTTCATTTAAATGAAGATAAAACAATAATAAATTTACTAGCAAGATCTTTTTCTAAAATGGAAAATGTAATTACAATTTGAAACAAACACAAAGGAAATGTGAGTTTATTTTAATTGGAGAATGTGTATATGTATTTATTGAAAATTTATTCAACACTGCAATTTAACTAATAGAATGTCATCACCTACATCATATATATATATTTTATTGTTATATAAATAAAAATATTAATTAAAATTTTTCTAATAATTTAATATTTTATTATTAAATAGTTGTAAATAACATGATCGTATAAAATATTAATTTTTAGAAAATTACTAGTTATTTTATAAAAATTCAATAAAATTCAAAGACAAAAGTTTGAAAATGCAGCCAATAGAATCAGCGTTTCAGCCTGACTGTTGAATGCAAATTAACTATTACTTGAAGGGAACATCTTCATCTTTTTGAAATATTTGTATATTTTATATAAAATATACAAATTAAAAAACCAAATTGAATTAACTTTGTTTAAAAAAAAGATTTAAATAAAAATTAAATCAAAACTTAAAAATTAAACTAAGCTCAGCCAATTTAATTATTTTAATTCTGCAATAATTCAACTTGATTTTTTTAAAATTCAATTTGCACTAATTTAATTCAATTCAATTGAAACTAAACTGGTTGAATGTTAATTAGAAACATGGATTTGTAAGTAGAAAGCAATGTGAGAGTCAACCAGTTAGGCAAAAGCTAGTAGAATATAAGAGTTCATGGCATGGGTCACGTGTGTACTATATTAATACGTTAAATTTGTACTGATGAAAGAGTTAGTGGTTTTTGAATTCTTTGCACACATATAATTATTTATGGAATATCTCTGTATTTTCTTTGGATTTTTGTTTATCAATTAGAAGTTCAACTCATAATTTCCACATTTCAAGAAATGATTTTAGTGTGGTTTATTAATTTAAATTTTATTTTTTTATGTTAGAGAGTATTAATAATCACGTTCCGGTTCATAGTTTTTTCTTTTATAAATATTTTTTATAATTCAAATATGTATTGGTACTTGAGTTATTCGTGAGAGATTGTTGGATATTTTTTATATTAATTAGAATTTCAATTCACTATTCTATAATTTTATAAAAATAATTTTAGTATCCTTCATTAATTTTATCATAGCTGGATTAAAATAGTTTCATCTAATTAAAAAAAAAAAAGAAAAAAAAAACAAAAACCTTTTAGCACGCAGAATTGGATTTTTGTGGCAATTGGGACACTGACACGCGTAATGCAAAATTAAAAACTATACATTGCCTCTTTACTTAACCGTAAGTCAAATGCATCTCTCAAAGTTGTTTTTAGTGAATTAGGTGTGTTTGCTTCACATTAATCAATTATATATTTATATATGCATCTTGTTTTTATTTATTCACAAAAATAAAAGAAATGTTTAAAAAATTTCTGTTCGTTGATTTTGAGGGGCACGTGCTACCATATATATTATACGATTATCCTGTAACATGATCTCATAATGGGATCTTGTTCTTGTCTCTTCAAATATTTTATTTTCGTTACCATGTGTAACATGTTTAAGTAGTAAAAGACTGTCTTGACCATTAACCTTTTTTCTTTTTCTTTTTCTTTTCTTTTTTTTTTCCGTTAAACGAAGAGTTAAGCTCTTGAAAGTTACATTACATGTATAACCTAGTTATGTCACCGGTCCATACCCAATGAGAGGATCAACGAGCATATGAATATTAAAAGAGAAATTCCTAATTAATTTAGAGAGAAAATCTGTACTAAATTTTATCTCTATATATATGAGTAATATCACAAATTCGATCATGTTGCAACAGACTATTAACATCAAGATGTGCTCTTATTTTACCTCTTAATAGATCTATTCGATGTAAATCTAAATTAGTCAGGTCAATAAATTTTTAATACCGAACGGTCAACATTCATATTTTTAGAATTTAATTATATAGTATGCTTTTATTTCATTATACTAAATCCTTCTCTTATTTAGATGTGGATATAAAAATTAATATATCTCAAAGATTTCTTTTATTTTATAAACTTATACTAAAGATAAAGAGAGGAATTAAGAGAAAATATTTAAAAATATAAGATATAATAAACATTGCATGAATGAAAACAGGGAGAAGTAAGACAACAAGGACTTCGATTTGGTCACTAACATACCGTCCACGTAGTTTCAATAGTAATTACCGATTTATAGATGACTATATTTTTTTTTTTGAAAATATAAAATTTTATTTTTACTTGCAATTTTAATATGTTTGAAAGGATATTTTAATATAAAATGATATAAAAATAGTCATAGATAATACAATAATAATAATAATAATAATAATAATAATTTTTATGATGGAATATCTATTACTTCATAAAATAAAAATTTAAATTTTTTTCATTTAATCGCTAATAATCAGAATAACTGTAGTTTGAATACTAATTTAGAATGTAATACAATTTTTTATTCTTATTCTCTTAAGTTGTCGTCTTACATATTGTTTTCTTTTAGTCAATTATGTATATATATAATAATCATTATGTCAGCTGTCAAAGACCAAACAAAAATTAATTATTGGGTGATGCATCATATACCAGTGGCTTGACTGGTGGAGTAGGAATTCTGCAATTGGTTCAGGAAGTTCCTTAAAAAGCATAAACTTCCATATTTGATGAATCAACATTATGTCGAGTCATGATCAGGACATGGGTTGGTCCAAAAATCAAATATTAAACAGTAGATTTTATTCTATTTTCTTGTTGCAATCAAGTAGGAAAAGAAAGCCCTGATCATAATGTATTTTAATTTTAATGAGTTATTAATAATTCTTCGAAACTTTCAAAATAAAAATAAATAGTTAGTATCTCAAAATTTTAATATTTATAATTATTTTAAAGTTTCTTCTCGTTATTTATTAAATTCAACTAATATTAATTATTTACATAAAGAAAATAAAATTTGAAGTATTGAAATAATGTAAGATTGAGAACAGACAAAATAATGTACTTAAAAGGATGAAAAAATTAAATTAAAAATGGAAGGAACTGCAGTAAGCAAAATAATATTACTTTCACAGCGAAAGTTGTGCGTGCAATAAAGTTTGATGTTCCTCCTCTCACATGGGCATTAAATCTGAAAAATAAGAAAAAATAATTAATTAATTAAAAAGTGTTAGTAGTAGTGAATAATTATTGTTCACTCACCCTCTTTCCATAATTGTTTTTTTTTTCATCCGTTCTAAATTATTATTTTATTTCTTTTATCATTATCATTAATTAAATTTTGATATAAATAAAATTAATTTGAATGAATATAACAAAGGATATATTAAGAAAAATTATAATTTAATTATATTAACTAAATATTCTTAATTTATGTGTAAGTTAAATAAAAAAAATAATGAGACGAGATCATACTTCTAATAATATCATATAATTAAAATATATGATATTGATTATGTGTGGCTGGCCAATAAACTTTAATTATATCTAATCTCATTAAACATAAAGTTAAGTGCAATTATTAAATATGCTTTTACGAGATAATGTTTAATCCCAATGGGTCCTTTGTGTGAATGCCATATAATTTTTTTTTTTTAAAAAAAAAAAACAAAATTCAATACAGCTTATTTAGTACAGAATAAAATTAAAAAAGAAAATAAAGAAATAATTAGCCGTTAGAACTCTTTAAAAATTAACTGATATATAATAATGCCTGTAGTTTTTAATCAAATATTTTATTTATTTTTTTCACATAATTTCTGTGAATCAGCACATAGATTACAGTCAAATACCTTCATCATCCATTACTTACTTTGCACTAATCAAACAAGAAATTTCAAAGTAACAATAAAGCATTATATTAATATATGATATGTTTTTTTCGGTCAGAAATATTATTTAATTAGTATATCAATATATAGTCCAATGATAAGTACATATATGGCCTAATAATAAATTTAGATTCGATTCTCTTTTCTCCAATACTCAAAAATTAGCATTCACAAATTCAATTAAATGAATTAATTAAGAGAATTTAAAAGATTATCCACGATGGCTTATGGAAAAAGAAGATGGGTATGTATCTTTTTGAACTTCATATTTATATAATATAATATTTCGTGGAAAAAGGGTGCTTTTCTAGTTAATAGTGGCAAGGCTATACGTATGATAATGAAACATCCCATCAGATACGCATGCAGGCTTGCTCTTTTTATTTTTTATTTATTTTTTATTTTTTATTTTTCTTCTTTTATTAGCTTAGACAATCACAAAAATGTGATAATTTGGTCTTCCTCAATATGAATATGGCTATCTTTAGGTCTTAAATTCAGGGTTCTCGTACATATGTGACAGTGATACCTAGACAAAGACACATATAATTATAACACAGAATATTGGAAATTTTTTACTACAGTCAAAAATTTTAAACGCCAGTAAACCTAAAAGCAATCATTCAACCAAAGTAAAAAAAAAAAAAAAAAATAATACGTATGAATAATGAACATCCATCAGATACGCACATCAGGCTTGCTCTTTTATTTTTATTTATTTTTATTTTTTATTTTTCTTCTTTAATTACTTAACAATCACAAAAAATTGCATAATTTGGTCCTTCTCAATATGAATATGGCTATCCTTTAGGTCTACAATTCAGGTTCTTCGTACATATGTGACAGTCGATACTAGACAAAGACACATATTAATTATATACATCAGAATATTGGAAATTTTTTACGTGCTACAGTCAAAAATTTTAAACGCCATCAAGCCTAAAATGCAATCATTCAACAAAGTAAAAAAAAAAAAAAAAAATAGTAAATCATTCTCTTGAATCTGGACCATTGAAATTTAAAATCATAATCAATAAAAAAATAACAGTAATCCAGATTGCCCAGTTTTTATAAATGCATGCATGTGCGGGTAGACACATTTATATTTAATATATAAAAAAAAAAAAAAAAAATAGTAATCATCTCTTGAATCTGACCATGAAATTTAAATCATAATCAATAAAAATAACAGTAAATCCAATTGCCAGTTTTTATAAATGCATGCATGTGCGGGTAGACACATTTATATTTAAATATATTAATTAATTAATTAATTAATTATCTTTATATAAATTAATGTTTTCTGAATAATGAAAACGTTAACCTATTCAAAGACTACTGGCATTAACTTACTATGAGTTCATAACTAAATAGATATGAATACTTAATTAATACTGATAAACAACGGCAAGTTGTACTACTATACTTCCCATTTTCACATATTAATGCTGCGAATAATGAAACAACCGGTAGTTGGATCCTCCTTTCTTTCTTGGACTGTCTCCCTAAGAAGGGTAGATAGAGATAATATGGAGCTCAAGCGCAGACCCTTAATGTCTTTCTTACAGAAAGAGACCTGCACAGTCTTCTCATATTCTCCACTTTAAGCTCTCACTCTATCATTATCTCTTATTCTTCGTGTGTGTGTATATATATAGACATTACTATCACATATCATTATAGATACATACATTAACTACTCTGAAAATTAACTTGTCTCAATAACTCTCTCTCTCTCTCTCTCTCTCTCTCACCTTACTGTAGTAATGGCACCAAAGAAGAGTAGTGAGTCATCTACTAAAAAATTTATGAACAAAGGAGCTTGGACTGCTGAAGAAGATCAAAAACTGGCTCAGTATATTGAAGTTCATGGTGCTAAGAGATGGAAAACCATTGCCACTAAAGCAGGTTTTTAATCTGCCCTGCCTATAGTTTCTGCTAATATCTAAAATTTTTAAAGAGGCGGAGATTTCTGGGAATGATTAAGCTTAATGTACATGTACTATTGTTTCAGGTTTGAGCCGATGCGGGAAGAGTTGTAGATTGAGATGGTTGAATTATTTGAGACCTAATATCAAGAGAGGCAATATTTCAGATGAAGAAGAAGACTTAATTCTCAGACTCCATAAGCTACTGGGCAACAGGTTAGTTTTCATAGCCAAAAAAAAAAAAAACGAATTATTTATTATCTTAATTAATCAAAATAATGTTATTATGTATATGTATAGGTGGGCATTGATTGCCGGCAGACTTCCTGGGCGAACAGACAATGAAATAAAGAATTACTGGAATTCTCATTTGAGCAAGAAAATAAATAAGGAGAAAAAACCTGAATCTTCGCTACCAGAAGAAAATTCGCAAGAAAAGACTTGCGATACTATTCCTACTACTCATCAGGTAATGGAAGAAGGCATTAAAGAAGATGCACTCCCTGATATTACCTTGGATGAAAATGAGCTCTTCAATTTCTCGACCCAAGAATCGTTTGATTTGGAGTGGGTGAGCAAATTTCTTGAAGTTGATGAGGATCTATGGCTCACTGAAAATAGGTGAGCAGCATTATTGTGTGTGTCTGAAGTAGAGAATTAGAAGTGTTGTTTTGTACTAATTTCTTTAATTATTGATCTTAATTTTTATGTATAATTTGAATAAAAAGGGTGTTTATTTTGACATAAATAATATTTGATATGTGGATTTTTATATGTCAATTACTGATCCCTAAAACAAATTCAATTCCATGCATGCATATTTTAAAATATTAGTACAATGTTGACTCTATTGTGTAATGTAGTTAATTAGAATTTTAGTATCCACTTATATTAGAATTTTTCTTTTTGAAAATTCCATTATTCCATCTTTTCTTTTTCTTTTTTGGTGAAATCTCTTGGTTACCTCCTGCATTCGGTTCATGACCAGATCAACTCTCTCTTGACCAAAAAGTAAAGATGATAAGGTTTATATAGAGTGAGAATCAAATGCAAAATCAAGAAATTGCCATTTAAAAATTTTAAAAATTGATCTAATTGGAGAAATTTTCTGCAGCTGAAAGTCAATATGCAACCAAATCAAAGAAACTGCGAGCTTTGTTCATTGCAAACCCTTTATAGAGTTTAGTTTCTTCAGCACTTTCCAGCAGTAAGTCCTTTCAGAATCCTTTACATCTTTTAAAAGCCTGATCAAATTAAGCTTTTCAGATTTTGAACCTTACAATATATAATTTGTACTTCATTTTTTTTTTTTTATCATAATCAATCTTCAGCACGAAATATTTATTCTTATGCCAATCCTATTGTTTGGAATTCTTGACCAAATATGTTCTGGTGTGTATGTGTGTGTGTGTGTGTTTTTTTTTTTATCTTCATTAATCAATAAAGTTGTTTTGTTCTAAAAAAAAAGATTTACTTTTGAAATTATTTCCGATCTTCCAGTAGTAATTCCAAGTCTTGGATTCAAAAGTAAAATTATGAATAGAATACATGCATTTCCCTATATACTTCTCATGGAAAATTTTGTAACTCTTACATACTCTTAAAGTCAAATATTTTGACAATATTGCAACTTCTCTATACTAGTAATAGTAAAATTTAATATTTTTGATTTGATATTTGGTTAAAACAATTTTTATAATAATAATTGTTATATATTTTTCAATTATCTAATAAATATTTAATATATCCAAATTTGAAACGTTTAATTAATCAAATTGAAGAGTTTAATAGATATAATTTTATAATTAATATGTTCAATGAATCAAAATAAAAATTCATATAAAAATTTTCCTAGTGAATTTATATATTTGACTAAAATCACATACTCCTAGTATCATGGTTAAACCGCCATTTTTTTTTAGGGTAAATTAAAAGATATCATTAAATAATATAAAAAAATCTAAAATAAACAGTCAATTAGTTGTAGTTTAATTGGTCTTTTTTTCTCTTATAAAAAATATAAAAAATGAGAGGTTTAGATGTTATTCAAAAAAGAGGATTGTCTCTGCTGCGTACTCTATAATATTATTGCGTAAAAAAAATCTAAAATAAACACGGGAGGGACATGACCATTCCTCAAACGCAGTTATTATGAAAAAGATTAATCGCACAATAATATGCAATCTAGTAGCCCAATAATGGTGCCTAAAAACTGCGGCCAACTTGGGCCGCTTCGAATGTCACTAGATTTGGTATGCTTTATCATAATAATCAGGGAAATCGCTTTTTACGAAGATAATTAATAAAAAAATAATTTCTTCTATAATTAATAAAAAAGATTTAATTATTTTTGTACAAGTTTTAAATTATTACCTCCGTTTTATAATACTTGTCACATTTGAAAAAATAATTTTTTTCAAAATATTTATCATATTTATAGTTTTAAGGAGCAATAAAACTTTTTTTTTTCGTGTTTATCCTTTAAATATGATCAATAAATATTACAACTTCAATTTAGTAATGATTTTCTTAGAGAATTTACATTAAATTATGGGAGTATAATAAATTTATTCAATAATTTATTGTAATTTAGACAAATTTAATAGTTTTCTTAAAGGATATGAAATTCTAAATGTAATAAATATTATAGAATAAAAGTAATATATTTTTTAGTGTAGCATGTCGAAACTATATCGTGTCGTGTTTTTCTAGAAACAAAAAAGTTACTTTTTAATTAAAGAAACAAAAGTAGAATTTATGCTCAGAATTTGTTTGGCTCTTAGAAATAAAACATTTGATGAAAAAGAAACCCACAAAATGAACTATTATATGCATAAATAAATTAAATTTGTGTTGCATAAATTTTAAAATATTGATTTCATATAATGAATTACATTAAATGATTCTTCTTTTACTTGTCCTTTTGTGGTCAAGAGTTGGTGATCGCAAGCCAACATGAAATAAACCAGGAAAACAGACATGAAAAAACGTTTTCGAAACGCAAAAATACCCATGATTAAAATCATATCTGTGGGGTTTTGGATTCCAAAGAAAATGTTTCTTCCTGAATTTTTAAAATTAGTTAGCATTGTAAGGTATTTTTTCAATAGGTTAGCCAAATTGGATGTCCTTCAGTTTGGGAATAATAACTTTCTCAGCCACAACAATGGAGAAAGAACTCCAATCTAACACATCACTGAAACGGAAAAAAATTATCTGCAATGATCACTGTAACGCATTCCTAACATATGGTCTCAAACATTCACTTCATAAACCATTAGGCATACACAATATATATGCTAGTACAAATCAAATATGAAAATAATATATAAGAAAATATAAAAATAGTACAAACACTAAAGAAATTAATATACAAACATCTGTTCGAAGAATGATAATACTAAATTAATCACATAAGAATTCTCAAAATGTAAGGTAATTAACAAAAATATATTATATATATAATATTAATCGTGAATTTTAATTTCTTATATAAAAAATTGTTATTACTAGGCTTTGCTTCACTATTTATAACATTAAAAAATTGAACTTTATTCCTTAAAAATTTAGATTTCACAGTTTAAATCGGGCTGCATGGCCCTCAAGTTGGATTGTTTGGAGATATTGGAGTGGTATAGGCCCATAAATTTGGTATGCCAATGCTTGAAAAGTCTGGGCCAGGCGTTAAACGTGCGAGAGTCGATGAACATTTCCTACGAGTGAGTCCCAAACTCCTAAATCTTAAACTCTAAACTTTTTAAATCCGAAACCATGATTATATTATTTTTAATTATATTTCATCATATAGAGAGTCTTCTATGTATATTTTTTTTCCTTTAATTAAACAAAATATTTCAAATATATGTGTATTTCAATTTGATATTATATTAATTTAATCTTCAATTTTGTAATTTTATCTCATTGAATTATATAAGTGAGAGTCAAATGTAAAAATCAAGAAATTGTCATTTGAAAATTTAAAAATGGTAAATCATATATAAAAAAATTTGAGATTTCAAGTTAAGTTCTCTCTATCGTAATTATTAATTTTTTTAACGTTATTTAAAGAAGAGAGTTACCAAAAAAATTATTACAATCTACTCATTATTATTTAAAGAAGAGGGTTCACTCTATCTTGTAAAGGTTATATATTTAGGATCCAATTTTAGAGAAATTAAAAATTTTCAAAACAAAGTAAAAAAGAAAAAAAAAGAAAAGACAATTGCCAACTTACGTCACAAATGGTCAAGTTTTCTTGGACAAACGTGAAGCAGGTGCCAGTCTCTATCCCCTGCCTCTGCCACCGATCAGCCCCACTAACGCAACTCTGCAAAACTCATAAACAAGGTAATTTCAAAGTACTGACTGGAAGCCACTCAGTACCTGCTCCTTCCAAAATTTCAGTAGCGACATCAAATTTCTAAGAAAAATTAGAATTTTGTCGGAAAATTTGAAAACACACGTACATCTCTAGAAAGTTAGCTCTGACTGGAAGATGACACGTGCTTATCAGTCACATGTACCAACTATTATCTTGTTTGAATGGCGAAATACACAAATTTATATATAAAATGTAAATGCAAATTTATGCATTTTGCCTCCGAAGTGTTGATGAAAGATGTCTTGTTCTTAAGACATTCATCTAATGAGTAGAGCTTCGGATTAATTTATTTATTTTTTATAAATTTTTATATTAATTAGATTTTCAACTCAAAATTTTATAATGTAAGAAATAAATTTTAGTATTTGATGAATTTAGTTTATATTAATACCTTATATTTAAATATTTAAATATAAAATAGGCAAATATTTAAATATTTAAACCAACGTGCTGATTGGATTGCTAAATTTTATGGTAGTGGAACACTTGCTCTTAATTGGACTTTGGGCTTTAATGCATATTTTCAGTAAAAAAATATGATTTGATCATGCCATCCAATCCAATCCAAGCTTTGGTCAGCCACAGGCGGGTTGCGATTCTCATTTCCTTTTGTTATGACTTGCTATGATTTAAGATAAGGCATACTGGATAGTATTCTTTGAGCTTCCGTGTCTAATCTTTCAATTTAATTTCTCCAATTTCCTTCGAATATAATTATAGTTGCCATAATCTGTTTTTTCACGCTACTAAGTTCATTGAATAATAAACCAAAAAATAATTTTGAGAATATTCATCCGGGTAGCCTAAGCCCATTGAGGTCCATCAATTTGGAGGCCCATTGTGAAGCGCACAGAAGCTAATATTAATTTTTTTTTTTTTTTGAGATAAGGTAAAATAGTTGTTGAGTAAGGAGTAAAGATAACATGTTGAGAGCCTTTTATGTATTTCATGTTGACAGTTGAGCATGTTTGAAGGCAAAATTTAAATAAATATGATAGAAGAATGAATTACTGGGTAATGTTTCAATTTACAGTTAAAGGCTTAACTAGAAATTCAAACCAAGTATCTTAAACAATATTAGGTTTACCTAATTCTCACGGGCCTACCTAATAAATCTATTGCATTTTAATCTCATTGGCAAATTCCAATGTCACTGAATCAAATCAAATAATATACAAAAAGGTATTGGGAGGCACTTTTCCTTTCCTTTCCTTTTCATGTACTATACACTCTAACCCCCTTTTGGACTTTGGCTTTTAATGCATATTTTCAGTAAAAAAAAAGCAATAAAAACAAAGCTTCTACTACTTCAGGGATTGGATTCTTGTACTAAACTGATGCTTTGCGGGGACAGCACGCAAACTGGATTTCGGTTCTAAAAAATTTGAAATTAAAATTAAACCGAAATTGACGGTTTCAGTTATAGTTTAGAATCGAACGGTTATGGTTATAGCTCCGGCTTCAGTTCCTTAATGGTTCTAAAATCAACAATTTTAGCCGGTTCTCCGATTGATTTTCGAGCGAATCATATATTTATAAAATAAAAAATTAAGCAACATTTTTTTCCTGAAAATTTAAAATTAAATATTTATGAAATAATTGTTGGAAAAAATTTAAGAAAAAATTAATAAAAAGACTTAATTTAATTTATTTGTTTGAACAAAAAAGTCTTGGACTTATTTTTATTTTAGAAAAATGGCTCTAAATTAATTTATTTTTTTTAGAAAGAAGCTTGAAGTTAATTTTTTTTAAATGAAAATATGTATTCATAATAAATTAAAAAAAAAATTAAACTTTCACGAATACCCTTAAAACTAGTCATTATATAGTTATTAGAAGAGCAAATTTGAGGATTTCATAAAAATATTTGAAAAAATAAAAAAAATTTATTGGAATAAGGTGGAACCACCTATTCTAACTAGTTAGAAAAACCGCCGGTTCGGCTCCTCAAAAGTTGGAACCAAAACCGGACTGCAGACCCTTGGTTTTGATTCAGACTAGTTCTGATTCCTCACGATTTCAGTTCCGAAAACCTTGAATGGCCGTCCTTACTTTTACTTAATCGCAAGTCTAATGTGTGCCAACCATAAGTCAACTGTTTATGTACAATGCGGGTATTTGGCAACTGCTTTTTTAAGTAGCTTTTACTGTTTTGACTGTCTTTTTTTTTGCCTGTTCAGCAATACTAGCTGTTTTAATACCTGTTGGCGGTTTTACAAGTTATTAGGTGTTTTAATAACTGTTAGCCGTTAAATATTAGCTCTTAGTTGTTTATATAACTGTTTAGAGTAAAAGTATTCGGTAAAAATAATTGTTTGATTAGTTGTTGGATTCAAAATGACAAAAAGAGACATTTAAATATTGAGTTAGAATTTTAATTTATAACTATAGTAGTAAACTCTATTTAAAAAAAAAAAAGAATATCAATTTATATAGTGTGTAGTCCAATTAAATTGAAATCATTATCATTTCTAAAATGATAATACAATTTCCTCACATATTCCTCTATTAATTCATTATTAAATTATTTTGTTTAAATTTTTATGTAAAATAATGTAATTTTTAAACCTAATTACAGATTTGCAGTACCATACTAAAAATTTTAAATTAATGTTAATATAAATTAATTGGGGATAATATAAGTTTAATTAAGTTTAATTTGAACAACAATTGCTCTTCATTTTAATTTTATTATTGAAAGACTAAAATATTAACTAGAGCTTTATATTAACTTATGCAAGACAAGAGAAATATTTGGATTGAAAAAACAGGAAATGACATTCCACTTTGTGTAAGTTCAATTTGGCTACTTCAAATCATTTTTTTTGTTTTTTTGTACATTTATCTCAATGTTCAGATAGTGATAATATGTAAAAAGAATCTTCCAAATAATGACAACTCAACAGGCTGTTGTCTTGTACAGTATCTTTCTTCTTTTTTTTCCATGGTATATAATATTAAATCATGTGTGGTTTTTATATTTAGTACTAATGAACTAACATGTTTATACTTTTTTTTTTTTGTACATATTATATATATATACACAAACTTTTTTAAAGAATGTTTTGACAATATTTACAACATTTTTATAAAAATGGATTTTTATTCAATATAATTGTACTATAACTCATTTAATTTAATTTAATTTATATGATTTTTAATAAAAGAAATAAGAAATTTGATGTAGTGTATAAAAAAAAGTAATTATCATACATAAATTTAATGATGAAATTTTAGAACCACAAGTTGAAAATTTTTATGTAAAATTCAGCTCCTATAAAATAAGTCAACTCAAAATTTTGGTAAGAAAGTCTAGCGATACTCAAAACGCAAGAAATTTAATAAAGTCCAGGAGAAAAACATATGCATTGACCTGAGCACATGCACTGACCCGAGCACATGCACTGACCTTTCAACTCTTATTTACAGGAAAAACACACGCTTACAGTCTTCATGTCTTAACCATTTTAAACTATCTACTCCCTGGATTTCCTATATATTTGCTTAATAAATTGCTCATCGCCCTATTATTGGACACACTGAATATACACACACACACATAAAGACTCTAAAAATTAACTTGTCTCAAACTCTCTCTCTCTCTCTCTCTCTCTCTCTCTCTCTCACTTGTTCTCAAACATCTCTCTCTCTCTCTCTCGTCTCTCTCTCTCTTCTCTCTTCCCTAAAACTGTAGTAATTGGCACAAAGAACAGTGGTGAGGTCCCATCCTTCTAAAAAAGTGAACCAAAGAAGAACAGAGAGCTTGGACTGTTGAAGAAGATCAAAAAACTAATCTCAGTATATTGAGTCATGTGCTAAAGAGATGGAAAACTATGCCACTAAAGCAGGTTTTAATTAAAACTGCGCAATATAGTATCCGCTTCTTTCTTTCTTTTTCTGCTTTTGGTAAATGTCTTAAATTTTTAAAGAAGGGTTGGATTTAGCTAAGGTGCAGAGCATTTCTGCGGATGATGAGGCCTGTACTATTGTTTCAGTTTGAACCGATGTGGGAAGATGTTGTCGACTGAGATGGTTGAACTATTTTGAACCTAATATTAAAGCGAGGAAACATTTCAGATGATGAAGAAGACTTTAATTCTTAGACTTCATAAGCTACTGAGAGCAACAGTTTAATTAGTTCATTAAACTACAAATTATTATTACTTAATAATAAAACAATGTGTTATATTATATATATGTTATTAGGGTCAATGATTGCCGGCAGACTTCCTGGAACGAACAGACAATGAAATAAAGAATTACTGGAATTCACATTTACGCAAGAAAATAAAGCTTGGAGAAAAAACCAAATCTCCAAATGCCACAAGAAAAATTCACAGAAAAGACTGCGATACTAATCAGGAAATGCAAGAAGGCATTACAGGGAGCTGCGAATCGGATATTTCATTCGATGTAAACGAAGTGTTTAGTTATTCGATGAAGGATCGCAACGGTTTGGAGTGGGTGGCAAATTTCTGACAGCTCGATGATGGAGGATCCATGGCTCACTGAAAAATTAGGTGAGCTTGCATTATTATGCATGTGTCTGTGAAGTAGAGAAACTCAAGTGTCGTTTGTCCCTTATGTTTTTTGAAAGAGGAACGTTGACTTTATATGTATACTTTGAATAAAAATGTTTAAGGTTTTTTTGTGTCCGTAATAATGTTTGGTTAGCACATGGCGATTTTGTTTTTAGAAATTGTCGTGTGGACCAAGGCTCCGATGGCTATATTTATGGACTAAACCAATCATGGTAAAAAATTTTAAAGTATTTTGACTTTTTTTTTTTCCAGTGCATAGTCAAAATATATTTTCAATAAAAAAATTTTATTCTCATTAGTATTTGGTCCAATAAGTGGCACATAAATCCATTCGCAGCGCGTAAAATTTTCCTTTTTAGTTTTATGTAAAAATTTTCCCTTTGTTTATGTCAATTACCGATCCAACATGGCCACTGCCACTTAAATAAATTGTTTTATGATTTACTTTAAAGGTGGAATAGATTAGGATAGTTAATTATAACGATTAGGACTTCGATTTTCAACAAATAACAAAAATATATACAATTAGACTAATCTCGAATCAGTATTATATTAACTAAACTATGAACTAAATTAGTGACAATAGAGTTTTTCTTTAAAAAATTATTTATATTTATTTTTTTCAGTAAATGTAATAAATACTTTTATTTTCAATAAAAGATATTTAGTATTATTTGGCTATGTGTTGGACCAACTAGATTAAATCTTGCTGAATCAATCCTTCAAAAGAATTGAATTTGACATCTAACAATTCAACCCATGCCAAATAACAATAGAATGTAATGATATAGAAAGAATTGATTATCCTAGATTGGGTCCATGAGTCTACTTCATCGATCCCAAACTGATGAAAAATAATTTTTTTTTATTGAAATGAGAATATTCTGACTGTAGATAGAAAAAAATAGAAAATGAAAGTAATATTAAAAAAAAAAATATTTTCATTGATTGGTAGATAAATAGATCTATAAGCCCTAGTCTGGACAAATCTAATCCTATAGAATATTCATTTATAAAGAATAATCTACTTGAACCTATTTGTAAGTATAGATGACTAATAAACTCATTAACCTCAATTCTTAGAAAATATTATTGTAAATGATCTAAATAGTAATACTTCTATAATTTTCTAAATGACAAAATTGACCCCGAAGTGCACAACTAGATGGACTGGATAATATCTCTTCATATTCTATTTTTCTCTATCATTCCTCTCCTTTTTTCTTTTCGTTTTTTCACTCAATTTTTTCTCTGTGATTCTCAGTAATAACCAAACACAAGAAGGTTGACTTTGCCTAACAAACACCTAAAATTGGAATCAGAGGGATCCTGAACTGGAAAGAAACCTGGTTCCGATGCAGCAAAAAGAAACCAAAAAAATCGCGGTTCCTGACGCATTGCGATCTGCAAGCCTTGGCGTGGAGCAGTTATCCGTTATGACCAGAAACATAGAAAAGCATACAATATTTAAACATGCAAGTCCAGCTACGGGAAAGTACGAGGAGGCTCAGTCTTTGCAAGCAAAAACAAAATTGGACGATTTTTTTCTCAAAACAACATGGCACAATTTATAATGGAGATAATGCAAATTCTCTTCATAAGTAAAAAGGAAACTCTTAAAAACTCTGCATGGAAAATGATGCAAGGGTTTTTGCGTTTTATTTGAACCACCTTGAAACAATGAATATCAGGAAGCTTTGAACCCTAAACCCTAAATGTCTTTCCTCGTCAACCCAACTCTAATTGATTTGGAAGGAATTGGAGATCCTGTCACCCCAAGGTTCTATGTTCTTTGGAAAAATATGGGTTCCTTCAATATTCTATCTATTAGGAGGATGTTTCTTTTTTTCTTCATGTCTCATTTCAGCTTTTAAATCTTGACGACCAAAGATGCGATTCAAACAGCAAGGGGTATTGTCATAACTAAGATGTTAATTGTAGTGGAGCGTTGGGTTGTTATTGAATTGGCATTTTCATGTCTATAAAGAGCTTGCTAGGCTTGTTTCGAGCGATTATTAATTAATTTGCAGTAGAATATTAATAGCAAGGCTGATGCCATGCCATCGTTAAAATTCAAAATGGATACAATGGAAGGTCATTAGTAAAAAATTTATAATTTTATGGATTTTTAGCTTAATATTTACTATTAACCAATACAGGAACTTGATATATTTGCGAAAAAAAAAAAACAAAAGGAAATTTATAAATCTACAAAAAAAATTGTTTAATAATTCCTATCTATCTAAACCACTTTTTTTAGTATAAAATTGATCTTATGCATCGAATATAAAAATTTATTTATAGCGAGATTAAACGGATGTGAAACCACGAACATAGTAACCAGCTTAATTTCTATTTGATAACACAATTATTTCTGATAAAATTAAATTTCAATAGTTAATATAAAGATTATATTATAGTTGGAGAAATTTCTGCAACTATCAAGTCAATATGTAAACCAAAATTTAGCAAAGCTGCGACAGAAACTTGCAAAGCTTTGATTTGTTTACCAACCCCTATAGAGTATCCTTTTTTTGTTTCTTCAGACTTTCCAGCATTAAGCCAGTCCTTTCACAATCAATTGCATTTTTAAGACCCCTTTTTTTTTTTATTTTTTTTTTTGAAAATTTTTAAATATATTATGATAATTTGTCAAATTAATAAGATTAAAATTTAATTATTTATGTTTTTTGACACTTTCTTTTTTAAAATATATATGTGGCCCAGAAAAAAATTATCTTTAGATCACACGCTAAATTCCGCGTAAATATATTTAAAATTATATTCAAAAATTTCAAAAAAATATTTAAAAAATATTATAAAAATATTTTCTTTCTTTTAAAATACCACTTAAAATGAGCGAACAACTTTGAGAGTTGGCCGCGGGTTCTTCCCAACCCATCGCTTATTCCCGTTCCATTCATATATAACCTTGAATTCATTTGTTTTGAAGAACCCCTCCCATTTATTTTTTCTTCAATTTCAAACGTCGTTCCCTTAGCTTCTCTCCAATATTCATCTCTCTCCTTCAAACACCCAGGAACATTGTCTTTTCTTTTATCTCTTTGATTATATTCGTCATTTCGATTATGCGATTTAAATAATTTTTTTTTTTGGACTTTCTTTTTTGTTGGAAAGTTTTGGCTTCGTAATTTTTGGTATAATAGTTGTAAAGTTATGGAACTGGGATAGTCATCTTCAATTTCTCTGGATGGTTCCTTCTTGTCCAGACTTACCAAAAATGGGATAAATTTCAAGGTTAAAATCAATGTTAGATAAATCCTCAATTAAATATTCATTGCTTGTATTTGTATCAATTTCTTTTCTTTTTTTTTTTTTTGTTAGTTAGTTTCGATCAGGGTTTCGCAATTTGCATCCCACGTCCTTAAAACGACTTCCTGCGCCCCCATGGTGTTAAAGAATGTTAGATTGGATTGTAGTGCATGTACTCCTAAAAGAGCTTGCAAATGCAGGCCAAGTTTCTGTTGGCATTTGAAACACCTTTGCTCTTCGATATGTAGTCTTGTTTTTTATCCTTAATTTTGTGCCTTACTTCTTCCTCTTTCGCTCTTCAATGATATATATATAATATACTTTTGTATCTAAACTTTGTCATAGTGTGTTGCCCACCCGGTAAAAATTAAGTTTCTATTTTTGTTTGGGAAAAGTTAGATTTTGATCATATAGAGTACTCATTTTATAACTTTCTCAGTGTCGTTTGGAAGCACACGTTGTTTTGACCGATAGTGCCGAGGATATTTTGCCAGCACGGAGATCCAAACAATGGGGGGGATCATTTTGCGCAAGGGAAATTCATAAATTGGGTTCCAAATTGCATCCTTGCTTCGGCATCTGTTGGTAATGTCCATTGCAATTGATTATTGAAAGATAGCTATGTCCTCGGGAATGACGGGATTTCTCAACACGTCATTATAGATCTACTCTCTGTCTAAATCATTCCTCTATTCTAAAGGAAGTTGAGTTACGTCAACAACCGATTTTAGACTCAGAGAAACAGGTGCGTTAGCTTTTCTTTTTTATTTATTTTACATGAGCGGTTAATTGAATGCTCGGCAAATAAACCTATTAAAAAATGATTTATAATGATTATAATTTGGTGATAGTTTATTAGCAGATAATCGGGAATATTTAGAAACGAGTTTCTGGGGCAGTCGTCTATGAAATGTACGCTAGTTAAACGCCTAAACCTATAGTAACATTAGCATATGGCGTTCTAAGAAAGACCAAGCATTTTTATTATGTTCTCATATATTGAATAAGTGAGATATGAATCGCCATTTGTAATTAATTATAATATATACTTAAACTATATAAGTAGTCGTGCAATTCCAGCCACTTCATTACTCACTAAATCATAATGGCTAAACGGAAATTGCTGAAAAAGGAAATCAACAGCAACAAAAGGCCTAGGAATTCTGGAAAGGACGGGGAGGGTGGCAATGAGGTGATTCTTCACATTGTGAAGTTCATTGTTAGGTCATGCTGTATTCTTGGTGAAGGACTATGTTAGTTCCTATACGGGTCTGAAATATGGCATAGCTCTCATATTAATGGCTTATACAGCTGCATATACAGTTTTCTTTTGCTAAAATTTTTATTTTTATTATTTTTGTGTTAAAAGAATTTTAAATTCAATGTGCTTGCTTCTTTCGGTAAGTTTCTTTCCTATTGAGAATTACTTCAGAAAATTTGCAAAAACCATCAGCATGTTGATACGTTGTAAAATTTTGTATTTAATACATAGAATCAACTTTGGATAATTAGGCCCTGTGTTGAGTCTTTGAGGAGTTAAGCCTTTTCCACAATATTGTTTATGATACTCAAGTGTCTATCACGATGGTGAGGGAAAGGAGCTCGAGAAGAAAAGAAAAAATTACGAAAACAAAAGGTGAGGCCATTCAAATGGAGAATCCTCGATTGTCAAACGCCGACGGTCTGAGCACTTAATACGTGCATGTGAGTGAAAGTGAGAAATTCAGGTATTGAAGGGTGCCTGACTGCCGGTTATCTTGAACGAGGCACTTGCACATAGCGTATCATGCATTTGTTTAATTTGCTGTGACTTCTGTACACCAAAACTTTATATAACCAAAAACCAGAAAATGCTAAATTAAAAACTTGTCGATTCTGTAAATTTCCACTTCTTTTGGTGTCCTTCATTTATTATTCAGGAGAGTTTACTTCAAGAAGAAATTACTTGATGGGAAGAAAGCATTGACCTTTGCGCTTTTGTTAATGTGAGACACACTTAAAACTCTAATTATAAAATGAAAATTCTCTCATTTAACACCAGGGGTTAAAAAAGTTGAAGAAGTTTAGGGACAAGGAAATCATGTGAACTCAAACTTCTGCTCAAAACATTTAATTTTAAAACAAATTGCAGTTTTCCTGAGGCCTATTAAAGGTATTATTAAGAACCTCTATTAGTCTAGTCTTATAGTATAGTAGTATATATGTATATATATATATTATGGCTGGCATTGGCCTAGAGATCTGGCGAATTAAAGCATTATAAAATAATCATGAGAGACAAGGATGATTCACCCTAAGACCACAAAACCTTGAAAGAAAAGAGATGAAATGCAAACGCCATTAACATTCAGGGAATTCTTCTTTCCTGCGTCCATGCGTAAAGCCATTTCCAGCCATTCCCTCCTTGCGTCGGTTTCTGTGGAAAGAGGAAAGATGAAGTTATTTGCTGCGGATGTTTGAGCACTGGCACCTTTCATAGGTTTCGGTAGTGTATAGGTCCTTTTTTTCATTTGCACCAATGTACCAACTCGTGATTCTTTTCTCCATAAAGTCACTGCTTTGAATTGGCCAAGGGAGCTTCATTCACTGACTTCGTTCACTTCCATTCCCACTCGCTCACCCTTGTCGTCTTTCTCTCGTCTCCTAATCACTGACGAAACTCACAAGTGTTTCCACTTTAGATCACCACTCTCTTGAATGGCCTGTAGTGTGAATATGGTATAGACTTCGACCTGAGGTTATTTGAACCGTATCACTCCATAGCTCTGTTTAATTTGGCACGCAATTCAACTCTACAACAGTGTCGGATTGTGCTTCTTGCCCCAAACCATCAAACTGTGGATCCACACTCACCTACACTCTTTTCTTATTCCTCCTTCAATAGGAAAGAGGTTGCACGACCTTTACTTGTTTGATGCTTTGTGCGCAAGAAAGACAATCTTCCTGTTGGGTTACCTTCATACGACCAAAATGGAGCGATACTTAACTATTCTCCCCGTCTCTCATTATAGCGTAGACTGAATATATTCTCTATGATAGCACCGGCTTCCTGATAAAATTAGATACCCTCTCTTCACTCCCATGGAGTGTTATGCAGCTTTCGATCTTCTTGTTTTCCTTCATATTATAGTATGTAATTATGTTACTTCTCGTCTTTGATATCATATGTATTTGTCCTCCCTTCTGTTTGCAAATCCTTATTGTTTTGGGAATATAAAAAACACATCCTTTTTATTTCATTTTAAATCCTAATATGGATGTAGCAAACTCTAGTATGTGGACTCTCTATAAAATCTGCATAGATTATCAGTATGATATTACTAGATTGCATATTCCTCTGCTTTATAAATTATATTCTTCACTTGATCCTTTTACCTGATTTCAATAAATATATCAAACAAAAGGGACAATAATAAGTACGATATGATATATGATCACCAGTTCAACCAATTCATAGCCGCACCTCGCCCTGCTCACTCTCCCTCCTACTACAATCCCTCCTAACACACTCCCACCAAAGAACATGGAAGCAAACTAGCAACTTGTACCAATTCAGATTCAAACGCTCCTATCGACTAATCTACACAGTTACTTTTTCAAAACAACACACTACACTATTCCCTTCGCAGGCGGACTAAAACGATTTTAGTGTTATTTAAGGTATTTATCTGTACAATATAGTCTATTTATATTCTATATATATACCAAAGGATATGTAAACCAACTTTTAATTTTTTTATGATAATAGGTATAATTTAAAAATATGGACTTCTATGAAAATTCCAATTAAGATAATGATTCCCTCTCTATTATCCCATTTTACTCCCTTGTTTTTTTAGAGATCGCGTCTTTCCTCTTGTCCCTCCAAGAATACGGGAAATCTGTAGACCTCGGGCTAAATGCTTGGGTTATGAACAAATTTACGGAGGTTTGGAACTCAGAAAGAAAACAAATGGGAACCCAGCCAAGAATGCAACGCAGGAGTGAATAGAGGCAAGCAAGCCCATGATTTATTTTCATAAACCACGAGCAAGTTTTTCCGCACTGGATCCCCAAAATCCAGCATGTTGTATAAAGGCTTGGCAGGCTTGTGCAATTCTAAAAAAATCAAATATACATATTAATTCCCACAAAATTCTATATTAAAAGGAAACAGGAAAAAAAAGCGTAAGGGGCATCATAATCACTGGACAGCAGAAGGCCCCATCAGTAGGCATTGGAACGCAAAGAATGCAGACTTAAAACATCAAGCTATTGTCATATGTGGACTGCTATCAAGCTATATGAAATATGGAAACGAATGTCAAGAATATGTAGACCCCTTAATTCAGGCCCAACACTAATTGGAAGTCTGTCACTGAGTCTTTCTCCTTCCACATACATGTGGCCGTGTGTATCCAATGTGGATTGTTATATTAATTGCGGTTTCAGGAATTGGAAAGGTTTACTTAAGTATTTAGTCTTCTAGTCTTTATATTTACATATTTAATTAACTTCATTTATACAATATTAATGTGTTGAGAATTTTTTGCAACCAAGGCTGCATATGCAAATGTTGCATTTGCATGGGTGCGTTGTAAGTCGTGGCTTTTCTTTCTGCATTTTGCGGTGGGGGGTTGTGGTTTTGTTAGGGTAGGGAAGGAGCGAGAAATTGGGGCGCAGACGTACACTCAGGGAATATGTATTAGG